>CM069857.1:111369945-111621970 GCA_036172795.1 Pelodytes ibericus | reverse complement strand
TAGAGGTTAATACAGTGACGGAGTTTAAGCATACGTGGGATAGGTATAAGGCTATCCTAGATATAAGATAAGGCCAGGGACTAATGAAAGTATTACTTTACTGAGAGGGTAGTGTATGTATGGAATAGTCTTCCAGTAGAAGCGGTAGAGGTTAATACAGTGAAGGAGTTTAAGCATGCATGGGATACCTAAGGCTATCCTAGATATAAGATAAGGCCAGGGACTAATGAAAGGATTACTTTACTGAGAGGGTAGTGGATGTACAATGCAGCGAGGGAGAGGCTCACATTTCTCAGCAAGAATCATGTAGTTCTTGATGAGAAACATTAGGTGACCAGGATTATTCTTCACAAAGTTTTAAACATTACAAGGCTTGAAAAGCACACACATTTCAACATATATATGTCAATGACAACTGCTGGCCTATAATGAAGTTCTGTTACATTGAAAGATTGCATAAAGCAAAGACATTTAACATAGAATGTTGTAATGAAAGAATATAAAGACAGCACCAATATTTGGAGACAGATTTCTAGTTGCCCTAACATGCTCCCTAATGGCACTAAATGGAGCAAAGAGGTCTTGGTGCTGTCTTTATATTCTTTCATTACATCATTCTATGTTAATGATTGTTCTTTGCTTTATGCAATCTTTCAATGTAACAGAACTTCATTATAGGCCAGCAGTTGTCATTGCCATATATATGTTGAAATGTTTGTTCCTAAACCAACTTTCTGATGATTATTTGTTTAATATACGCAATTAATAAATAATTATAATTTAACAATTAAACTACATCGTTTTTGGGTGATTTTTACATTGTGGCTGGGGTCATGTTGTTATGGGCGGGGTCATGTTGTTATGGGCGGATCAAGGGGAGGAGCCATGGGAGGCCCCATTGGCTTGTTTTGCCCAGGGGCCCACACAGTTCAAAAGACAGCCCTGAACATGTGCTATTAAAAGCCTCATATTCCTGAGTTCTCCCCAGAAGGAGCGAGACTCAGCCCTTTTCTAAAACATTCCCATCTCTCAACCCACTAGTGGCAGCTCTCCCCAAAATCAGTCTCCCCAGGTCTTTTCAGGTATCTCAGGTCTTATATTCTACACCTCCAGTATCCACTTATCAACCAAACCTTATCTCAGACTCACACCCTGTTTCTGTAACTTCTAGTCAATTGAATGGATGGGTGTATTTAATTTAAATGAGATGATGTCATGATTTATAGCTACACCTGGATTGTGAGTATAATATAAGACAATATATATGTTTAAATGTCTAAAAGTGTGAATACAATTTCAAATTAGAGTAAATATTCATCATATTCTTATTCTTATCATTGCACATTAAATAAAAATGTGTAATAAAATATATACCACACTAATAAAACAATAAAAACAATATTCTAATTAATATGTAGGATTAATTATACTTTAAATATTTATTAGTGAAGGTGTGATATAATTATATATTTTAATGAGAGATTTGAATCAGCTAGGTGTGCTTAATAACCCTTATTAGATTATTCACATCTAAAATCCAAATAATCTCAGTGTTTCTGTGTCTGTCAGTTTGGGTGGGCTAGCAAGCTGAAGAGAGGCCCCCCTTCACCTCTTGTATGTATATAGACACAGCTGTGTCTTCAGAAATACAATGAGAGTCATAAACCACTAACAATGCCCACCTTATCTGTTCCGGTGATACTAGATAACAGAGTTAGGAATGTGGAGGACTTTCCTTTTAGCTTCAGGGACACAGAATAAGATTTGAACACACAGAAGGATGTCCAAAAACTGACACAACATGGAGGCTGCTGGCATCCATCTTGTTAGCCTTTTCTTCTGCTTTATTCATATGTACCAGTCTCAAGATTACTGTTCAATACCTCTGACATGGGCAAATCTTGCCAAGTCAAAATGGGCCATGCTGATAGACTCATACCCCAAAAGACTGAGTGCTGTAATAAAATCAAAAGGTGCTTCAACAAAGTATTAGTTTAAGGGTATGCACACTTATGCAACTACATTATTTTATTTTTATATTTTTTCATCCCTCTATCTAAAAGATTTCAGTTTGTTTTTCAATTAAGTTGTACAAACTGTATCATTATAAATAAACTAATCATTTCATAACTTTTCCACCTTTAATGTGACCTATAAACTATAGGTCACATTAAAGGTGGAAAAGTTATGAAATGATTTATCTTTGACTAATTTTTTTACAGCACAGAAACCTGACATTTTAACAGGGGTGTGTAGAATTTTTATATCCACTGTATGTTCCTAAAGTAAAAATTTCCAAATTCCTTTCACCACATTAAATAAACCATGTGGCAGTAACTACCATAACATGTACTCAAATGAGTAACTTCATTGTAGGTATACTACCTACAATGCATTTTTTGTACTGTTGACTATTTTTTTCTAATTATACAATGCACTATTATTATATACATTGCACCTATGTGCCATCATTTCATGTAACTTGTGAAAAATATCCAGGATACTACATTTGTGTACATCCCATTAAATATTGTCATTTGTTTGAGTGATTACTCTTTTTCTTGGCACCAAACAAAGAGGTGGTGATTCATTACATCTGCTTCATTACACAATAGTCACAATTAGAGTTGAGTGAACACCTGGATGTTCGGGTTCGACAGGTTCGGCCGAACTTTGGAAAAAAGTCTGGGTTCGGGCTCGAACTTGACCCCGAACCCCATTGAAGTCAATGGGGACACAAACTTTTGGCCACTAAAATGCCTCTAAAAAAGTCCTGTAAAGGGCTAGAGGGCTGCAAAGGGAATTAAAATGTGGGTAAGAGTAGGACAAGTTCCCTGCAAACAAATATGGATAGGGAAATAACTTCAAAAAACATAAAATACATACAAATTAAAAATACAGCTGAACCATAAATTAGCACTAGATGGAATCTTTGATTTTAGCTTTGGAAGAAAAAAAATCTAAATCTAAAGCATGGCTGCCAGGAGGATCAACAGAATTATCCATTTGAGAGAGGGTTAGAGTGCAGGGTATTCTCTTTCAGTTTATACTAAGTGACCCATAGGTTGAGGAAGCGGTGACCGTGGCGGTGTAGGTGGAAGTGGCGCTGGAGGAGGTTGCCAGAATTTTTCAAAGTGCGCTGTAAGCACAGTATTTGACGGTTCTATTTGACTCTCAGATATGAAGTGCACTGCAAGACGCATATGTACTATTTACCACCCAAAACTATTAGAAGTTTTCAAAGTACGCTGTAAGCACAGTATTTGACGGTTCTATTTCACTCTCAGATGTAATACATGTAATAAACATCGTTCGGCTTATAGACTTTCGGCTTATGGAATACATGTAATACTATTGGCTTTCTATAAACCGAACTAGAGTCCCCATTCATAAGAAATTCTTATGAATGGAGACTCTAGTTCGGTTTATAGAAAGCCAATAGTATGACATGTATTCCATAAGCCGAAAGTCTATAAACCGAACAACAAAAAATGCAAAAACAGCAGTGGTCACAAGAAGACGAGGTCGCTGGGTCTCCTCACCCTCCTTCACAAATGCTACAAGTATCACCTGAAGAAAAGTAGACATCAAATAATACCTTCAAATAATAACAGCAACATTATGTAGCACTTAACTATTTTCTAAATATTCATTGTGGAAAACGTTGACCTTCTATTTTAGTGGTCAACTTGACTGAGTTGCCAGCCAACCCCTGCTAACTGTATTAATCAAATGTCTTTTTATTGGAAAGCTTAACTAATATGAAAGACTAATAACAAATAAATCAATTGGGAGAATAAATGTTATTAAAACAACTTAGAATATGAAGGAATCCATTGCACATGTAACCATAGGATTATTTACTTTGATTCCCTGAGTTTGGGGTATTTATAATTCCATGCATGTTCAGTAGTTATTTACATCTTTCTCTTTGCTGTTTTTCACAGATGCACATGCATGCAATTGCGCTGGTTGTCTTCGCTGTTTGTAATTTGATTGTAGACATATGGAATAATGCAGATACAAATACTCATTACAAATCTGTATTATGAGTTTTGATGTTTATAGTAAAAAAGGTTATTTTATATGTCTGTCCCAAAGTTGCATCCGCCGATGGCCAATAGAGTCAGCAGGTCAGAATTCCTGTAGTAAACAAATAACAGATGCATAAAATGTGATGAAATTGCTTCACCAATCATTGGTACTCTTGAGGAATCACAGTAACATAGGAATTTAGGTTGAAAAAGACTTAAGTCCATCAAGTTCAACCTTTCTACCTATTATTCCTGCTTTTGATCCAAAAGAAGGCAAAAACCCCTAAGGAAGCTATTTCAAATGTTGCCAAATTCCTTCTTGACTCCAAAGAACACTAAAATTATATATTGCTTTTTTCAGGACAAAAAGGGCTTTCTTTTGATGCCATTATTTTAATCATATCATTTAATTTATTATAAATAATATAATAAAATATGGTGGGAAAAAAAAAAAACACTTTTCCTGACTTTTATTCGTAAAATCTTTTACTAATCTACAAGAGCTAATGAAAAAACGTGCTAAATAGATTCTAATATTGGTCCTGAGTTTAGAAATACCTAATGTTTACATGTTTTTTTTCTTTTTTTGCATATTAAAATGTTAATAGATACAAGTAGCACATAGCTGTTTCAAAAACATTTTTTTTTTTCAAAATTAGCGTTTGTGACATTATAACACTGATATCTGTCATGAATCCCTGAATAACCCCCCCCTCCCCCATATGTAAACATTTTTTTAAAGTAGACATCTGAGGGTATTTAATTTGGGGTATTTTGACTCTTTTCATGCAGTCATTTTACCACAAATTTATGCCAAAATTTGCAAAGATAAAACATTTTTGGTGATTTCTTCACCAATTGTAATTCAGGTATGTATTTACTGAGAATTTACAGGGGTACTGCCACCAATATGTGTTCAGCCATATCTCCCAAATACATTGATACCACCCATGTTGGGTATTTTGGGTATAAGGCCAAGTAATCCAGCTTGGAATTTTGACATACAGACAACCTGCACCCATGGGCTACTTGGGACATTTTTGAAGCTGCTCAATGTAATTTACCCCATCAAACCATATATTTTTGAAAAGAAGACAACTCAGGGTATTTCAAATGGTGGTATTTTAACACTTTTCATGTACTAATTCTACCACCAGACATTGTCAAACTTTGGGGTAGAATTTTTTTGTGTGTTTTTTCCACACATATTATAGTTTAAGCATGAATTCACAGATCTTGTTATGTGTTACTGCCAAAAAACACCTCAACATGTGTTCAACAACATCTCCTGAATACATAGATACCCCCCATGCATAGGTTTGTCAGGTTGTTTAGGGGCTAAAAGGCCACATTCGGGAGGTGTGCTTTTCAGTATTTCAGCTTGGAATTTTGACATGCAGATAACATGCACCCATGTACTACTTTGGACATTTTTGAAGCTGCCCAATGTAATATACCCCATCAAACCATATATTTTTTAAAAGTAGACAACTCAGGGTATTTCAAATGGTGGTATTTTAACACTTTTCATGTACTAATTCTACCACCAGACATTGTCAAACTTTGGGGTAGAATTTTTTTGTGTGTTTTTTTCCCACACATAATATAATTTAAGCATGAACATGGGCGTCCGCAGGGGGGGACAAAGGGGGGGCGCTTGCCCCCCCCCTGGATTTTTGCAATTCCCCTTTAAAACATAAAATAAAATAAATATATTTTTTTATTATTATTCTTTTTTTCTCAGTGTGTAGCCTCTAGTTGTCCCTAGGGTACTGCAACCCCAGTTGCTGGGGTAGGAGGGGGCACCCAAAGCTGTTGCTCTGCAACGCTGCTTGCTGTAATACTGGTCTCCCATCCACATTGGTGCAGGTCTCTGCAGCTGTCAGTCATGCTGCATGGAGAGCCAATGACAGGGGTGCCCGGGGATATTAAGTTATAGCCCGCCCCTCAGCCCTCCATGTGGCAGCATGACTGACAGAAGAGAGCCTGCAGTGCAACATCATGGAGGAAACAGGGGAAGATACTCAGAGACCATAGCTGAGCCTCTGTAACAGGTAGGAAGAGTTTATAATAGCTTTAAAAAACAAGGTACATGGAAGAGTGGGGTAAATCAAAGGAGGTCCCTCCCATTTCCCTGAGGTCTCCATTTGTCCAGTCTGAGCAGCTCCTCTGACCAGGCTCTGCTCACATTAACATGGTGACAAGTGGATGGAGCAGAAAAGATAATGGAGGATACAATTATGTGATAGATGGAAACAGATTGCAAACAAAATGGGATGACATGGGGCAGAAAAGATAATGGAGGATGAAAAGAGGTGATTGATTGGAGCAGAATACAGACAAAATTGTGACATGAGGCAGAAAAGATAAAATGTAGGTGAAAAGAGGTCACTGACATGGAGGAATAAAACACAAAATGATGGGGAAAGAGATGGCAAACATGAAGGAATAAAACATATAAAAAAGGGGGAAAGAGATAAAGAAATGTCATGGATTTAGGAATTTGGGTGTTTAGGGAATCTGCTGCTTTGTGTTTATATTGTGTGCTATAGTGTTGTATCTGGTGCTGTGGGGTTATATCTTTGCTATGTTGTTCTATCTGTTGCTGTGGAGTTTCAGCTAGAGCTCTGGATATTTATCTGGTGCTGTGGTTTATATCTTGTGTCATGGGTTTTGAGCTGGTACTGTGGGTTAATATCTGGTGTTGTGGGTCTATATCTGGCACAGTGGATCTCTATTTGGTGAAGTGAGGCTATATCTAGTGTGGTTGGTTTATATCTGGTGCTGTGGATCTGTATCTGGTGCAGGGTTTATCAACCCTTTGCATGCCTTCACTGATAATGACAAAGCTCCTCCACTTCATGATAACTTGTCAAAAAGAGGCGCAGCGCAGAAAGGATGACAGTAAAATTATGCCCCCCCCCCCCCCCCCTGAAAAAATGTATGCGGATGACCATGAGCATGAATTCACAGATCCTGTTATGTGTTACTGCCAAAAAACACCTCAACATGTGTACATTGATACCCCCCAAGCATAGGTTTGCCAGGTTGTTTAGAGGCTAAAAGGCCACATTCGGAGGTGTGCTTTCAGCTTGAAAATTTGACATGCAGATAACGTGCACCCATGTCCTACTTCGGACATTTTTGAAGCCGCCCAATGCAATATACCCCATCAAACCATATATTTTTGAAAAGTAGACAACTCAGGGTATTTCAAATGGTGGTATTTTAACACTTTTCATATACTATTTCTACCACCAGACATTGTCAATCTTTGGGGTAGAATTTGTTTGTTTGTGTTTTTTCCACACATATTGTAGTTTACGCATGAATTCACAGAACCTGTTATGTGCTACTGTCAAAAAACACCTCAACATGTGTTTAGCAACATCTCTTTTTTTCCCACACACCTTGTACTTCAGGCATGAATTCACAGATCCTGTTATGTGTCACAAACAAAAAACACCTCAACGTGTGTTCAGTAACATCTCCTGAGTACATTGATACCCCCCATGCATAGGTTTGTTGGGTTGTTTGGGGGATAGATCATATTTGTGATAAAAAAAATCAAAATGTTACAAATTTGGGAACAATTGTATATATGCATTTTAAAATTGGGTTTCTGAGTGGTAGTTTTTAAAACATGTGCCAATACACCGGCCGAGTTCTGAAGGGCAATCGGGACAGTAAAAGGGAGTGTCTGTTCTTTTTCCTTTACTGTAACACACACGGCAGCGTTTCTGGGGATTTGCTTTTTTTTTCGTTGGTGGTATTTTAAATATAAAGTGTGAAACCCCAGTTCTTGACTCAGCTGTTGGGTTATCAAGTAATTCTGAAATCAGCTTCAGCTGAAATTCAATAAACGTGTGTTTTTCAAGAGTCATCTTTTTCAAAATTAAAAATGCATTATGTGTTGCCACCTGCATAAGATATATTGCCATCTTTTTGTACCAGGCAGTGGTCTTTCTTAAAATAAGATATGGCTCTATGAGTTGATCGGCCAAATCTACACCCCCCATGTGTCTGTTGTAGGCCCTAATACAAACAGGCTTGGACTCGGCTCTGCCTCGGACAGTGACAGTAGACACTGACTCGTCGTGTATGGTTGTACGCATATTAACGTCTTTCCTGTCCTTAAATTTTAACGCTAACAACTCTTTAGCTTTGGACTCTCCTTTTTTTAGTTTGGCCTTTACCAGAGATGTCAGGAACTCTTTGCGATTACTTCGCACAGTGCCACAGGCCACTGTCTCAAATAGGTACAACATCTGAAACAAGGGGACACTGGTATAAAAATTGTCAAGATAAAGGTGATAACCCTTATTGAACAAGGGGAGCATTAAATCCCACACAATTTTCCCACTTGTCCCCAGAATGTCAGGGCAGCCAGGGGGGTCCAGGTGACAATCCTTTCCCTCATAGATTCTAAAAGAGTAGGTTTAACCACTCTGACTTTCACAAAGTTTATACAACTTTATCCCATATCGGGCACGCTTTGAGGGAATGTATTGCTTAAATCGGAAGCGGCCTTTGTACTTCATAAGGGACTCATCCACTGAAATATGTTGTTTGGGGGTGTAGACCTCGGCAAAGGTCTTTTGCAGATGGACTATGAGGGGGCGTATTTTATAAAGTCTGTCATAGTCGGGGTGATTCATAGCAGGACAGAGGCGGTTATCACTGAAGTGAAGAAAACGCAGCAGCAACTCATATCTTTTTCTTGACATAGTTTTAGAATATATTGGGTACATATAATAGGGTTAGTGCTCCAGTATGAGCGGACTGTTGGCTTTTTTATAATCCCCATGAGCATTGTAAGTGCCCAGAATTTTTTAATCTCTGGGACATCTGTGCGGTACCAATTATGTCCCCTAACTATACGCCTACGTGGATTGTCATGGATAAATTGGGTAGCATACAGATTTGTCTGGGAAACAATTTCCTCCCAAAGTGTATCCCCTAAAAATAAACCCATATACTGTATATGGGAAAAATTAGTAACATCAACATGAATGCCTGCATTGGCACTAGTGACACCTCACTAGAATCATCAGTAAACTGACCTCCATCAAAATCTGATGCATCAGAATCTGATTCCATCAGAATCAGATGCCAAGAAGGCATATGCCTCCTCTAAATTAAACTTGCGCTGCATAACTCAGCAACACACTAGCTACCTATCTAACTAACCTAAAGACAAAATTACTAACACACAATTTTTTCTTATAACTAACTGACTTATCTACCCACGTAACTAACTGACTTATCTACCTATGTAACTGACTTATCTACCTACATAACTAACTGGCTTATCTACCTACATAACTAACTGACTTATCTATCTACGTAACTAACTGACTTATGACCTACAGACTAAATTACCAAGTAATTACTAAAGGATCGACAGACAAAAGTAGAACATGCAGTAAAAATGCACTGCAGTAAAAGTATTTGGCAGGGAAGGGGTTAAAATAAATTGTATTAAGCTAAGAAATAAACTGGAACACTATGGAACATTGGGTGATACAATTTATCAATGATCTCTGTCTCTCTCCCTCACAAAACGCATCTGAGGAGAAAGACAGAGAACACTGAGTCAAACATAGAAACATAGAATGTGTCGGCAGATAAGAACCATTCGGTCCATCTAGTCTGCCCAATTTTTTTTGAGTACTTTTATTAGTCCCCCGTTTCCGGTCTTATAGCTAGGATAGCCTTGTGCCTATCCCACGCATGCTTAAAATCCTTGACTGTGTTTACCTCTACTACTTCCGCTGGAAAGCTAATCCATACATCCACTACCCTCTCAGTAAAGTAATACTTCCTGATATTACTTTTAAATTGTTGCCCCTCTAATTTAAGACTATGTCCTCTAGTTGTGGTAGTTTTTCTTCTTTTAAATATACTCTCTTCCTTTACTGTGTTGATTCTCTTTATGTATTTAAATGTTTCCATCATATCCCCCCTGTTACGTCTTTCCTCCAAGCTATACATGTTAAGATGCTTTAACCTTCCCTGGTAAGTTTTATCCTTCAACCCATGAACCAGTTTAGTAGCCCTTCTCTGAACTCTCTCGAAAGTATCAATATCCTTCTGGAGATACGATCTCCAGTACTGCGTACAATACTCCAAGTGAGGTCTCACCAGTGCTCTGTACAATAGCATGAGCACTTCCCTCTTCCTACTGCTAATACCTCTCCCTATGCAACCAAGCATTCTGCTAGCATTTCCTGCTGCTCTATTGCATTGCCTACCTACCTTCAAGTCCTCTGAAATTATTACTCCTAAATCCCTTTCCTCAGATGTTGAGGTTAGGACTGTACCAAATAGTCTATATTCTGCTTTTGGGTTTTTACGCCCAAGGTGCATAATCTTGCACTTGTCCACATTAAATGTCAGTTGCCACTGCTCTGACCATTTTTATAGTTTAGCTAGATCATTTGCCATTTGGCTTATCCCTCCATGAATATCAACCCTGCTGCAAATCTTTGTATCATCAGCAAAAAGACATACTTTGCCAACAAGACCTTCTGCAATATCGCTAATAAAAATATTAAAGAGAATGGGTCCAAGTACAGATCCCTGAGGTACCCCACTAGTAACAAGACTTTGCATCGAATATACCCCATTGACTACAACCCTCTGTTGCCTGTCACTCAGCCATTGTCTAATCCATTCAACAATATTGAAATCCAAACTCAAAGATTTCAGTTTATTGATAAGCCTTCTATGTGCGACAGTGTCAAAAGCCTTACTGAAATCTAGGTAAGCAATGTCTACTGCACCACCCTGATCTATTATTTTAGTCACCCAATCAAAAAAATCAATAAGATTAGTTTGGCATGATCACCCTGAAGTAAACTCATGCTGTCTCTGATCTTGAAATCCAAGCGACTTTAGATGTTCAACAATCCTATTCTTTAACAAGGTTTTCATTATTTTCCCCACTACTAAAGTAAGACTTACTGGCCTATAGTTGCCCGCCTCCCTACTACCTTTCTTGTGAATGGGCACAACATTAGCTAATTTCCAATCTTCTGGAACTACTCCCATTAATGATTGGTTAAATAAGTCTGTTAATGGTTTTGCTAGTACACCACTAAGTTCTTTTAATAACTTTGGATGTATCCCATCAGGTCCCATGGACTTATTTGTCTTTACTTTAGACAGCTGAAGTAAAACCTCTTCCTCTGTAAACTTACATGCATCAAAAGACTCATTAGTCTTTTTCCCTAAATGAGGTCCCTTACCCTAATTTTCATTTGTAAAAACTGAACAAAAATATTCATTAAGGCTAAGCCTTTATCCTCTTCTACATAGCATCCTTCTTTTGTTTTTAATCTAACTAATCCTTGTTTTACTTTCCTTTTCTCATTTATGTATCTAAAAAAAAAATTATCCCCCTTTTTCACTGACTGGGCTATAGTCTCTTCTGTGTGTGCTTTGGAAGCTCTTATAGCTTGCTTTGCCTCTTTCTGCCTACTCTTATAGATCTTTCTATCTTCCTCACTCTGAGTATTTTTATAATTACTAAATGCTAGCTTTTTATTTTTTACTATTTTAGCCACCTCTGCAGAGTACCACAGTGGTTTCTTCAATTTTTTGCTCTTACTGACAAGCCTTATGCAATTTTCTGTTGCCTTCAGTAGTGCAACTTTTAGATAATCCCATTTCTCCTGGACTCCATTTAAATTGCTCCAGTCTGATAATGACTCCTTCACATCTAATCTAATTTTAGAAAAGTCTGTTTTTCTAAAATCTAAAACTTTTGTTTTTGTGTGGTGTGACTGCATCACTGTTCTTATATTAAACCACACTGTCTGGTGATCACTAGATCCTAAACTTTCACCTACAGTAATATCTGATAACAAATCTCCATTTGTGAACACTAAATCTAGTATGGCCTGCTTTCGAGTTGGCTCCTCCACTACTTGTTTTAGAGATAATCCCAGTAGGGAGTTTAGGATATGCGTACTCCTGGCGCAAGTAGCTATTTTGTATTTCCAGGCAGTGTTTGTATTTCCAGGCAGTATTCAAAGGTAGTGTTTGAAAACACCGCCTTGACTTTAGCCAATCAGAAGCGATCTCGTGACGCTTCTGATTCGCTATTAGCTGTTACTACTCTGCCTCGATGTGAGACAGAGAGTAGCAGCCTAAAAGCGATCTCTTACGCTGCTTGTTTTAGTTCATGACGGTCCAGGACCATCATCGGACGCGAAGGGGTTAACAGGAAGAGATCTTCGGGTATGTTAAAAGACTATTTGTTGGCTCAGTTTGTGGAAGACTCCTGAGTTTAGGGGGTCACGTGTCAATCCTACTTAGTTTGGGAGGTTAGTGTGTGTCAGCATTACTGCACATGCAGGGTAGCACTTTCAGTGAAGCTGTCAGCGCTACTGCGCATGCACAGTAGGTATTCTACGGTGTCCCAGGCACCTGTTGTTCCACTGAACTCCACCTCTGTCAAGAAAAAAAAACCTCTTAGGTAGCTTCTGCACAGGAAAGCAAGCTTTTATCATGAATGAGTAATAGAAGACTTCAGCTATGAAGAAAGGCTTTCTAAATTGGAACGCCTTTCTCAGGATATGAATACCATTTCTAAACATGTTGAAAATCAACACAAAGACCTCTCGATGTCGAGGCATCATGTCACTCCACAGAAAGGTTTAAAGAAATGTAATTTTATGTGGATTAACTTTTGAATAAGCGCACTGTGTAAAACGTTTTCTTAAGCTAGTTTACTTTATAACATGATTAGTATTAGGGGCTAGTACCGGTAGGTATTCCCAACTTCTGGCAAATTGGGATTCTGCAGCAGAGATTGGTAAACCGAATACCAGCTCTATCACTCGGCCTGGCATCTCTACTGCACATGAGCACAAGTCTGTGCCTTAGACATCGGTGAATGAAATTGGGGATTGCAGACCCAAATCTTACTGAGCGCTACCTCTGACCATATGTGTCCAACGTTGTATTTATAACGCAGATTTATTCCCTCATCAATGCTCAATTCCTTGGCAAACTCCCCCTGGAGTCCAAGCAAACAATATGTCAAATGTGACTCACTGCAGCTTCAGAGCATTAATCTGTTGATATAGCTCCTCATCATTGACTTCGTAAGGTGCTATCTTATGATCTTTCATGCTGGCAAAGGCATAGATGATATGTGTGCAGAGGTGTGGGTCCACATTGACTGGCCAGTATGATACTGGATCTGGACCATACTGGGACCAGTTGGTGAAATAGCAGACCAGCTTGTAGGATGAGCCTAGATCAGAGGGTACAAACAATGCTATGAATCAGGTATTACATACCAAGTTTTATAGCTTTATTGATCACAGGATGGAACTAATATTGCCACTAATATTTATAATTAATCTTGAAGAGCATAAATGATCATAGATATTGTATTTAAAAATCTCAAAAATACATTAACATGGAAATTCAAGATACATTTTTTTTACCAATCCAATAAAAAGAAATGTACTTGCTGCACCAAGAAGAAATGCTGCTGTCACAAGAAAAGATGGTTTACAAAGACACAAATACCTAGTAACGATATACAAAGGATGTGACTGTGCTAAAGAGAAGATAAGGAAGAACATAGGAAAAAAGAAATTAAAAAAAACATATATAATCATATTTATACATATGATTGATTAAAAGAGAGATAATAAAAGCCAAGATATTTTATTTAGATCCAGCCGCAGAGGCGTCGTTAGGGGGGGGGGGGGCTACTGGGGCTGGAGCCCCGAATCTCCTGACCATAGCCCCGAGTCTGTGAAGCTTCCCCTGCTTCCTGCTCTGTCACTATGATAACCCCTCCCCCAACCCATGTGACCGGCAGGAACCCACGTGTCCTCCCTCATAGCACAGACCACGAGTGATGCTGTGCTGCTGTGGAGAGGCTGCTCTCTGCTCTCTGCTCCAGGGGCTGCAGAAAAGCCTCCTCTATGACCTGCCACTTACCTCCCATCCAGGAACAGGCTGCACAAGGTAGGACCTCCATGTATTTTTATATAAATATCACCAACAAGTGAGTACTGGGGAAGGGGGTGGAGGGAGGGTGACAGTAATGGGCAGAATAACCCTGGCAAATGATGGATACATTAACCCTGGCAAATGATGTATGAATTAACCCTGGCAAATGATGTATAAATTAACCCTGGCAAATGGTGGGGAAATTAACCCTGGCAAATGATATATGAATTAACCCTGGCAAATGATGTCTAAATTAACCCTGGCAAATGATATATGAATTAACCCTGGCAAATGATGTATGAATTAACCTTGGCAAATGGTTGGGAAATTAACCCTGGCAAATGGTGGGGAAATTAACCCTGGCAAATGTTGGGGAAATTAACCCTGGCAAATGGTGGGGAAATTTACCCTGACAAATGATGGTTAGTGATGGTCTGTGCGGAACGGAAATGCCCCCTTCTCTGCAATGAGATATAGCAGCAGGGAGGGGGGACATATTGAGCAACATTTTTTTTATTTTATTTTTAAATACACCACTTGTATGATTATGTGACAGACTTGATGTATGTATGAGTGTATGTGGCAGACTGTATGTGTGTGTGTATGTATGAGAGTATGTGACAGACTGTATGTATGTGACAGACTGTACGTATGTATGTGATAGACTATGTATGAGTGTGTGTGTCTATGTGACAGATTGTATGTATGTATGTATCTGTGTGACAGACTGTATGTATAAGTGTGTGTCTGTGACAGACTGTATGTATGAGTGTGTCTCTGTGACAGACTGTATGTATGTATGTATGAGTGTGTCTCTGTGACAGACTGTATGTATGAGTGTGTCTCTGTGACAGACTGTATGTATGAGTGTGTATCTGACACTGTATGAGTGTGTGTCTATGTGACAGACTGTATGTATGAGTGTATGTGACAGACTGTATGTATGAGTGTATGTGACAGACTATGTATGCATGTACGAGTGAATATGACAGACTGTTTGTATGTATGAGTGTGTGTGTCTATGTGACTGACTGCATGTATGAGTGTGTATGTGTCTCTGTATATGACTGCATGTGATTGTGTGTATGTGCTGTTGTCTGGCTCCTAGATTTTTTACTGGCTCCTAAAACTCAGTTAAGTTCGTCAAGCCCTGGCATAAATGCAACTAGTTATATACATCTATTTGGGGTCTACCTCAAGCTTTTGAAAAGGCTGGAAATATTTAATATTTTACAGGTTTTGTTTTGTGATTATAAACGTAATATTTTTTTGCTGCGAGGGTGGTGGGTGCATGGAATAGCCTTCCAGTAGAAGTGGTAGAGGTTAATACAGCGAAGGAGTTTAAGCATGCATGAGATAGGTATAAGGTTATCCTAGATATTAGGATATTTAAGACTGACCACACCTGTACCTATGCATCCTATACCTTTATCTTATATCTATACCTTTACCTATGCATTACTATACCTGTATCTTATATCTGTACCTGTGCATCCTGCCCCTGTGTCTGTCCTAATAGCTTATATCCATACATATGGATCCTGTACCTGTCCATATAGCCTAAATCTGTACCTATGCATCCTGTATCTTTATCTATATATGCATCTGTATCATATATGTACTCATGCATCATCATGTACCTATATCTATCTACATCTATCCTATATCTATACCTATGCATTCTGTACCTCTGTCTGTCTACCTATCGATCATGAGACATCATTGTATTTTAAGTATTAAAGCTACGATTATATAAGACATTTATTTTTACTTTACAGCTGTTCTTCTTTCTCATCATTTTCTCTTGTTCGACATTCTCTGCATATGTAAAGTCATACCTCCCAACATTTTAAATGTCCAAAGAGTAGTGTTGAGCAAACCCGAACCGCACTGTTCGGGTTCGTACCGAACATTACGGTTTTTTGACCCCGGATCCGAACACGGACATTTCACTGTATGTTCGGGTTGGAGTATGGGGTTCGGTGATTACATTGTATGTAATGCTATTGGCTTTCTATAAACCGAAATAGAGTCCCCATTCATATGAATAGGTCAATTGACCTATACGTATGAATGGGGACTCTATTTCGGCTTATAGAAAGCCAATAGCATTACATGTATTCCATAAACCGAAAGTCTATAAACCGAAAGAAATTAGGTTTATAGACTTTCAGTTTATGTAATACATGTAATGCTATTGCTATTCTATAAACCGAAATAGAGTCCCCATTCATACGAATAGGTCAATTGACCTATTCTTATGAATGGGGACTCTATTTTGGTTTATAGAAAGCCAATAACATTACATGTATTCCATAAACCGAAAGTCTATAAACCGAAAGACATTCGGTTTATAGACTTTCGGTTTATGGAATGCATGTAATGCTATTGCTATTCTATAAACCGAAATAGAGTCCCCATTCATACGAATAGGTCAATTGACCTATTCGTATGAATGGGGACACTCTTACCCACATTTTACTTCATTTTGCAGCCCTCTAGCCCTTTCCCGGACTTTTTTAGAAGCATTTTAGTGGCAAAAAGTTTGTGTCCCCATTGACTTCAATGGGGTTCAGGTTCGTGGTCAAGTTCAAGCACGGACCCGGACATTTTTTCGAAGTTCGGCCGAACCTGCCAAACCCGAACATCCAGGTGTCCGCTCAACTCTAACAAAGAGGAGTGGCTCAATTCCTAATTATTTATATACTTTAGAAAGTAATTTAGAACAAGAATTAAGTATTGTATTTACACAAATGAATATAAAAACACAATTACTGCAGTAACAACATAATATATTGGGAGTTTTATTGATCTGTGATGCAGTTTTACAAACTAAAAATTCTGAGCTCCCAGAAAAGAAGCAGAGTAGAGGAGGAAAGAGGGACAGTAGAGGAGGAAAAAGGAGCAGAAGAGGAGGAACGAAGGACAGTAGAGGGAGGAAAGAGGGACAGGGACTTCAAAGGACAGGGAGAATTGGGTGCAAAATAGGAACTATCCCTCCTTAATAGCGACACGTTAGAGGTATGTAAAATCGTATTAAACACTATTTCATACTTATCATACTAACTAGTCACCTACAAGATGAATAAATCAACTGCTGTCCCCTACTTAGCCTATAAATACTATACATTTACAAAAATATTGCGCAAAGTATCAGCATGTAATGGTATAGTATTTATTTTGCAGGAAATAGTCGTTAATAACATTGAAATCCTTTATTTACCAGTATATTATATTGTTTATCTAATGCATATAAAATATTTTTGGGGGGGGATTTTGTACTAAAATATGCCTAATCATTTATGCTCCCAGAGTGCTGTCTGAATGTCCTACATGATTTAAAGTGATAATGTTTGGTTTATAAACCAGTTGCTTAAATGGACAAATTGAACTGCCATTTTTGTCACATTAGTTATCTGATATTTAAAATAATATAAGATGTCATATTTTCTTTTCTTTTTTTTTTAACATTATCCTATTCTTTTTTGTCACCATTTTATCTTTTGGTTTCGGATTCACGTAACAATCCTGTAGTAATTGTTCGTTTGCGTGTATTTACAGACCAGTACGACTATTATTATTATAAATATTACCATAATTTGTATAAAAATCGATATGGTATGTTGTGTAACCTTCCACCCACTTTCCTTCTTATAATATTACAAAATAAAAATGTGTTATTAAAAAAATATATTTTATATAACTCTGCAACTAAGTCATTACCATGTACAAGATAGGAGAAACTTTACCTAGATGTAGCAAAGCCAGCAAACCTGAGGGGAGACAGTAAGAGAGTCAGTACAATTGTGTTATAGAAGTAAAAAATAAGCAAAAAACACCTGGGAACTTGCAGACAACAATCAATTTTTATTTTTTTAAAAACCCCAAAAACCTGACCATGCTGTTTCTGCCATAGACTTAAAGGGACTCTGTCAACCATATGAAAAAATATCTATATGTTGTGTGTCTGCAATATTAAAATATAAATATTAGTATAATATGTTTTCAATGTGTAATAGAAAGAAAGTAATCCGAACTGCCCAAGTGAGTGGGACGGTGTAATGGAAATAGATCTACCCGCTTTTCAGTTTCCGATGCCAATTACAAGGTGAGACCCACAGCAATTAAATGTTTCACCTATTTATGACATCACCTTGTGGCTTGATATGCAAATTAACTGATTTTCAATAGGAATGGTGTAATTTGCATATCAAGCCATATGGTGATGTCATAAACAGCAGACACTTAGACAGGAGACATTTAGAACATATTTTTCCTATTTTAGGCATTTGCTTGCAATTTTGGAAACACAAAACATAACTTATTTCCATCATATTGTTACTTGCATCCTGAGCAGCCAATCAGCCATCACTCTCAATCACATTTTCTGAATTGCTACCATTTTATTGGTGTTCAAAACTCTGTATGAAGAAACAATGTGCAAGGCAAACATTACACTCCATAAAGAGTTATAGCCTTGGAAGAACACGGTTCATTTGGCACTTAACCCCTTGACGACAAAGGACGTGCCAGGCACGTCCTGGGAGAAACTCCCTTAACGACAAAGGACGTGCCTGGCACGTCCTGGAGTGAATGAAGCGGTTTTCGCGATCAACGAGCGATCGTGGGGAGCCATATTGACGGAGCATGCTGCTCCGTCAATATGGCTAAGCCCTCTGCCGGTCTGAGCTTCGGAAGTGAAAGTAACTTCACTTCCGTCGCTCTGAATATGCTACTTGACTGCCCCTAGTGGTAGTTAAGTAGCATTGCAATGGAAAATATTTAAAATACATATTTAATTAATTAAAAACAGGTTATTTAGTTATATAAGCTATAGGGTTAAAATTAAATATTTTTTAGCATAAGGGATAGGGTTAAAATTAAATTAAAGTTAAAAAATATTAAGGGATATAATAAGGATTAGAGTTGGGGTTAAATTTAGTATTAGGGTTACATTTTGGGTTCGGGTTGGGGTCAAAAGATCAATATAGGAAAAAAACAAAAAACATTATTTTTGGTTTTTGCCCCATAACTTGCAAAAAAAATACCGAAAAATATAGAAACATGCATATTTTTGAACTCGGGAGAACATTTAGAAATTATTTAAGTCTTTTTTAATGATTTTATTTGTGTAAATTATATTTTAGGTCAAAGTTAGAAAAAGTGTGTTTTTTTAAATTTTTCATCATATTTTATGATTTTTTTTGTAGTAAATTATAAGATATGATGAACATAATGGTATCTAATGAAAGCCCTTCTTATGACGATAAAAACAACATATAATTTGTGTGGGTACTGTATGTGAGAAATAAAAAAATTACAGCTAAACACAAACACCCTAGAAATGTCAAAACAGCCATTGTCAACAAGGGAAAGTCAAGGTGAAAATGTCTTGTCACTAAGGGGTTAAACATTTTCAAATGTAGACAGTATCAAAACCTCTTCATCTGGTGCCACTCTGAAAGATAAATTAGTATTTGAAGCAAATACAAAAATCATAAATCTATTTGTGCTGTATAGAAACCATATGGTTGTTGTTTTTTTCATTCCTAAACTTAACCGACCACTTTCGGCTTGATAATACGCCATTCTTAAGGAACCATCTTGTTATTAACCTGAAGAAACACTGACAAGGACAATGTATGCTGAAATGTATGTGGTTGCTGTGTTCCTAATGCAGAGGAGGCTTGCCAGGTATTTTGGTCTGGTGTGCCCTTATGGGTGGGACCAGTCTGATATGCTGTTATGGTGTAAAGTGATCAAAAGAAAAATACGATGCCCTTCCTGAGTAGGTTATATATTACCGTATTTTCCGGCGTATAAGACGACCCCCCAACTTTTCCAGTTAAAATATAGAGTTTGGGATATACTCGCCGTATAAGACTACCCCTCTTCCAACGCACACCAAAAAAAAATTAAAAAAGCATTAGATTTGATTTCAATATGGTAATTTTAATTAACATGCTGATGACATGCAGGTACTTAGCACATAAGGCTGTTTGTCATCAAACATGTAAACATAAAACAGTGCAAGTGGATTAAACTTTTCCCAATGCACTCTAAAGCTGAAAGGAAGGATAAGACAATAAACTCATGGGAGCTGCCATGCTGTTTGTTTTCTAAGCTGTCAACCAAACGGGAAACTATGATAATAGGAGGAAGATAACAAACAATAGAAATAGAGCAAGTGCCGGGCGAGTTAGCACCGCCCATCAAAACTGCAAGCTACGGTATTTTTACAGGTTTTGCTGGTGTGACTGTTTCCCTTTAAAAGCCTTCAAAATCCTCCTGTTCGTCATCTGATATCATAAGTACATCAATGACATCTTGTGATACATTTGTAAGGCAGTCATCGTATGGATCGAATTCCGTATCAGATGGTGGGTTCTCAGCTTCAGCTTCCTCTTCCACTTCCTCTTGCCACAAGTAGTCGTCCTCCATACCATCTAATGAATTTGATATGCCACACTTCTTGAAAGACTTGATTACTGTTTCTGCATCAATATCATTCCAGGCTTGTATGACAAACTTGCACAAAACATCCAACTGTGGAGCACGCATGTTTCCTCCTTTTGTGAATTACTTTTCGACCGCTAACCATCCATTCATTCCACTGTTCTTGAATGCGATCTTTAAATGGCTTGTTTAGGCACACATCCAGTGGCTGTACCAACGATGTCAATCCTGCAGGAATAACTGCCATATCTGTGTTTAGTCTTGCAAGCCTTTGCTTGGTGCTGGGAGTTAAATGAGCCCTGAACATATCCCACACCAGTAGACTACTTTTTTGAATAAGTCCACCTGGTCGCCTGCTCCAAACATTATCAAGCCATAGCTTTACCCCTTCTTCATCCATCCAGCCTTTTTCATTCACATGTACAAAACAACCAACAGGGAACTTGAGTTTCGGCATTGTTTTTCTTTTAAAAATAATCATTGGTCTCAGTTTGGCGCCATCAGCTGTGCATCCTAGTACCACTGTAAAACTGGACTTCTCATGTCCTGTTGTTTTAATTACAATAGATTTTTCACCTTTTTGATGGACAGTTTTATTTCCAACCATATCAAAATTCATTGGAGTTTCATCCATATTTCCAATACTACTTAACAGATAGCCATGTTTAGTGCGCTGTTTAATAAAACGTAATAACGTATCGATGGAAACTATTTACTTTGCTATCAAGATCTGCAGGTAATTTTTGGGCAATTTTTGTCTTTTGCCTCAATACCATATTATGCCTTCCCATGAATCTAGTACACCAGGATACAGTGGCCTTAAATCTGTTGCTGTGATCTGGGTTAGATTTGGCCCACTGAAGTGCAAACAAACAAATTTTATTTCGTGTCACTATATAACCATTTTGGCGATGCTCATTCACCATGTCTGCTACATGTTTTTCGAGTTCTGGCCAATGTGGGGTGCCTCTTCTTAATGCACATTTACCCCTTGGCATACTCTTTAATGCTTTTTCCTTTGCTTTCCAGTCCCGGACCATCTTTTCTGTTACTCCATATTGCCTTGCAGCAGCGCAGTTATTATGTTCCATGGCAAAGTTTACAACTTTAAGTTTGAAACTGGCTTCATATTTCTTTCTTCTTGCTGGTGGAGCCATGATGGGGTTTTGACTGTTGGACATTTGTATACTGTACTGTATGTACTGTACTGGTGCTATACTGTATGAACAGGTGCAGATACTGGTGCTATACTGTATGAACAGGTACAGATACTGGTGCTGTACTGTATGAACAGGTGCAGATACTGGTGCTATACTGTATGAGCAGGTACAGACATTGGTGCTATACTGTATGAGCAGGTACAGATACTGGTGCTGTACTGTATGTGGTACAGAGTAAACAACCAGCCAATCAACCAACCATCCAATCAACCAGCCAATCAATCAACCAGCCACTCAATCAACCAGCCAATCAATCAAACAGCCAATCAATAAAAAAGCCAAACAACCAATCAATCAAACAGCCAATCAATCAAACAGCCAATCAATCAAACAGCCAATCAAAGGGTGCCTTACCTTGGAAGGTGTAAGTGAAGGGAGGAGCAAGCTGCAGCCACCGGTAGTCATTTTCTAGGGCAGGAGAATCTGCTATAATCCACTCACCAGGAAAGAAGTGATGATGAGTGAGGGGGCGGAGCAAGTTGCAGGCGTGCGGGGTATGGAAAAAAGAGAGTGACGCTGTGCCCAGAAAAAGACGCCTCTTTCACCCGTCTGGCCAACCCTTGTATCCTATTACCTCCTCTGCCTCTCGCACATGCGCGCATCACTGATCAGAGACCATAGAGCTGGAGCCGTTACTTGGAGGACCGGATCTACCACACACTTACCTTTAACCCGTCTGGCCCGTCCTTGTATCCTATTACTTCCTTCTCTGCCTCTCACACATGCGCGCATCTCTAAGTGTGTGGGAGATCCGGTCCTCCAAGTAACGACTCCAGCTCTATGGTCTCTGATCAGAGATGCGCGCATGTGCGAGAGGCAGAGGAGGTAATAGAATACAAGGACGGGCCAGACGGGTGAAAGACGCTTCTTTTTCTGGGCACAGCGCCACACACTTTTTTCCATACCCCGGACGCCTGCAGCTTGCTCCGCCCCCTCACTCATCATCACTTCTTTCCTGGTAAGTGCATTATCGCAGATTCTCCCGCCCTATAAGACGACTACCGGCGTATAAGACGACCCCCGACTTTGGAGCAGATTTTTTGGGGATAAAAAGTCGTCTTATACGCCGGAAAATACGGTATATACATGTATGCTCGGCCATTTTTTTTGGAGGAGGTATAAAACTTTAACAGAAACAAACATGGAAACATAGCACATGTCAGCAAATGAGAACAATTTGACCCTCTGTCCAATTTCTGACCAATATGAATATCTTGTAAGAATACTGTGCAATATAGTTATGCATAAATTGCATACCTCACTTAAGAGAATCCCCTTTAAGGATACTGGCATAGGGACGTTGTTACAGTGCAACCATTTCTGTAAATGGACTCTAGCCTATCTCTTTTAATAATATGGCGATGGCTCTACTGTGTTTACACTGCAGTACTACAGTGCTTCTATACAGTGCTGCTCCTTGTGCGACCACTACAGGTTCGGGTGAGGTCCACCCTGTCTACTAAGACATTTGTACTCACTTTATTCAAAATGTAATAAATGCATTCATTTCTTAAACAATGTAATTTGCAGTCATATCGTTCACCATGTCCCCTAATATTGCATAATAATATATTGCTAGACTATAGAGTGACTGGATGTTTAACCTTGCCAGTTCTAAGATAAATATAGTGTTCAATCCAAAGACAAACAGACAAAAGAAAACTATTTGGACCATATATTATTTAAAATAGTTTTATTTTTTGCCTTTACTTAAGAAATAATTGAAAGTATGAAAGTACCTTAAGGGGAGGGGTAGAATTGGCTAAGTCTGGGGGTTGGTGCAGGAGCAGCAGTAGCATTGGTCTGGGGTAGGGGTCAGAGGCAGCATTGTCAAAGTCATGGGCCAGATGGCTGTGGGGGGACGTATTGGCAAAGTCTGCGGGGTAGATGGCGGTGTGGGGGTATGCACTGGGTAAGTCTGGGGGCTGATGACTGTGGGGGGGATGCAATGGGTAAGTCTGGGGAACAGATGGCTGAGGGAGGGGATGCATTGGGTAAGTCTGGGGGGCAGATGACTGTGTCCGGGGATGCATTGGGTAAGTCTGGGGGCAGATTGGCAAAGAAAAAGAAAAAATAACTTTCTATCTTAACTTTATTAGCTTGGTGACATGGGCTGTTTTAACATTTCTGAGGTGTTTGTGTTTTGCTGTAATTTATTTCTGTCTCATTTAGTGTACCCACACAAGCTATATTTCGTTTTTATCGTCATAAGAAGGGCTTTCTTTTTATACCATTTTTTTGATAATAGCATATAATTTGATGTCAAAAAAATACTAAAATATGGCAAAAAAATGTAAAAAACATTTTTTTATGACTTTTATTTGAAAAATTGTATACCCATGTACAAGAGACAACAAAAAAAACTGCTAAATAGTTTCTAATATATGTCCTGAGTTCAGAAATAGCCCATGTTTTATGTTTTTGTGCTTTTTTATTCATGTTACAGGGCCAGAACTATAAGTAGTGCAAAGCTATTTTAAAATCCTTTTTTTCAAAATTAGCGATGGTGACATTGTAACACTGATATCTGTACTAAATCCATGTATGACCCCCAACATGTACATATTTTTGTAAACTAGACCACTCAGGGCATATAACTTGGGGTATTTTGGCACATTTCATGTAGCCATTTTACCACCAATCTTTGCCAAACTTTGCAGCAAAAAACTTTTATTTTACATTTTTCACATAGATTGCAATTTAGGTAAACATTACTTAAAAATGTGAAGGGGTATTTCCAAATAACACCTCAATATGTGTTCAGCAACATCTCCTGAGTACAGGGATACCACCCATGCATAGGTTTGTTTTGGGGCTAAAAGGCCACATTTAGGGTGCATTTCCAACTTGGAATTTTGACATGTAGTCAGCCTGCGCCCATGTTCCATTTGGGACACTTTTGAAGCCTGTCAAAGTATTTTACCCCATCAAACCATATATTTTGGAAAACTAGATATCCTAGGGTATTTAAAATTGTGGTATTTTAACACTTTCCAAGTGCTAATTCTACCACCAATCTATGTCAAAGGGTTGGGATGTCATTTTTCCCACACACACATTGTAGTTCAGGCAAGAATTTTCACATTCTGGTATTTGCCACTGCCAACCAACACCTCAATATGTGTTCAGCAACATCTCCTAAGTACAGGGATACCACCCATGTGTAGGTTTGTTGGTTTGTTTTGGGGCTAAAAGGCCACATTTAGGGGGTGCGCATTTTCAACCTGTAATTTTGACATGTAGTCAGCCTGCGCCCATGTTCCATTTGGAACATTTTTGAAGCCGTCCAATGAATTTTACCCCATCAAACCATATATTTTTGGAAAATAGACATCCTAAGGTATTTCAAATGGTGGTATTTTAATATTGTATATGTACTATTTCTACCACCAGCCTTTGTAAAAGTTTGTGGTAGTACTTTTTTGGGAGTTTTTTTTCCACATGCATTGTACTTCAGGCATGAAGTCACAGATTCTGGTATATGTCACTGCTAAACAACAAGCCAATATGTGTTCAGCAACATCTCCTGAGTACAGGGATAGCACCCATGCATAGGTTTGTTGGTTTGTTTTTTGGCTAGAAGGCAACATTTGTGAGATGCGCATAGTCACCTGCATCCGTCATCCTATATGGGATATATTTTTGAAGCCAGCCAATGTAATTTACCCCCACCAAACCATATATTTTTTAACGGTAGACACCCATCACTCCTTGTGGCAAGGGCTCAGCAGCCACCGATACATCACTAGATGATGTATCAGAAGCTGACCAGGGTCAAAATCGAACCCTGAGTCAGCGGCCTCAGAATCAGTGCGTAAGCAGTGATCTCGAGCAAAGAAGGGGTTAATAGCTCTTAGAAGAGCCTATCTAGTACTGTAATACATTACAGTACAAAGTAATTAATCCATAAAACAGTGCAGACAGCAAAACATACTGTTACTGTGCAAGATTACTGCTTATACAGTGATGAATGGCAGGGAAGGGGTTAATACACAGTGAAAGACTTTCATAAAACCTGAAAATTTTATAAAATGTTATGTTATATCACTAATACTGATCGATCTCTTACCGTCACAAAAATGTAAGTGAGGAGAGGGAGGCAGATCAATATTTGTGAATATTGATTTGACCAATTTTGATCTGACCAGGGCGAATGGTGAGCTTAATTGAGCAATCACCAAACCGCCTTTGCCACTAATTCGCTGTTACTGATCGCTATGCGCTCAGATAGCTTAAAAAAAAAATCTCAAATATTTTACACGTAATCCCCTTGCGGGTATGTGTAAAAAAAAAAAAAATATGCAGACAGATAAAAATTGCTTTGGCTTCAATATCATTGCATAAGCAGTGATCGACGGCAAAGAAAGGGTTAATAACTCTTAGAAGAGCCTTTGTAGTACTGTAATAAATTACAGTACAAAAAAAATTAACCCCTAAAAAATGCACAAACAGCAAAAATAAATGCGCTGATGTGCACGATCATTGCTTACGCAAGATCAGTGGCAGGGAAGGGGTTAAACGCAACTTTGATCTGTCTCTCTCCCTCACTAAAAAAAGAGGGAGGCAGATCATAACTGGTCAGATCATTATAGGGTTAATATTGATCTGAGCAGGCAGTGGGGGTGCTCATCAGAGCATCCCCACTGCTTGTCAGTGTGCCTGGCAGTCACTGATTGCCTCTGTGAAGAGGCAATCGTGTGGCAGCCAGAGAGCACAGGAAGCAGGTACTTCCTGCCTCCTGTGCTCTTGCCCTTAGAAGGGCAGCGCCATCTTGGTCACACAGTTTTTTTTTTGTGTTACTGATTGCCTCAACTTGCTAGGCAATCAGAAACACTTACTGAGCATAGGAAGCGAAAAATTCTCTTCCTATGCTCGTTTTTGTAATGCCCGAGTTTTAAAGGCACTGTGCCTTTAAAACCGGCATTGCAATCGCTCTCCGGAGCGATCGAAATGCCGATGGGCATTTTTTTCAGTATTGAACGATGCTTCCATACGGAAGCATCATTACAATACAGCTTGAGCACTGAAAGCGGAAAAACTCCGCTTTCAGTACTCGTTTTGACACAGGACGGACTAGGTCCTGTGTCACTAACGCCTCGGCACACAGGACGGACCTAGTCTGTCCTGTGTCGCCAAGGGGTTAAATATCAAAAAACTGTTTACATGTTAATATTTACAAGTAAAACATTTTTTAGGGTAGTCTTATATTCAGACTTTTTCTTTTTTTCCTAAATGAATATCCAAAGTTTGGGGGAACTGACATCTTATAATTAGGGTCATCTTATATTCAAGCAAATATGGTAATCATATGCAAACTAAGAAAAGCAATGGATATGTTAACATTTTTGTTTAAGGGAGGATTCTTATCAAATCAATTCTACAGGGATACCATTGATTTAATGCACTATACATTTTCCATCATTCCTCCCGTTCAGCAGGTTACACATCCAGTTGCCCTATATTCTAGCAGTGAACTATTATGAAATTTTAAGGGAGGTGGTGCACTACATGATTGCTTATGTGGCAAAAGCACGTAGATAAAGGGAAAAAAAACACTTTCCAATTTAAAGCAATTTAAAGCCTAAAATACACAATAATTTAAATCTGTTTTCCAAATTATCAGTAATTTATAACAAAATTTTAATGTATTCCGCATAAGATATTATATAACCTCTTATAACAGCCTTATGGGCTTCCCATATGATCTCGGGTGATCATCCCTCTCCATCATTTAATTGGCAATAATCCTGTAGTTTACTCAGAATTAGTGTTGAGCGAACCCGAACCGCACTGTTCGGGTTCGTACCGAACATTGCGGTATCACTGTATGTTCGGGTTGGAGTTTGGGGTTCGGCGATTTAATGGCGCATTTAGAAAGGCTGCAGGGCAGCCAATCAACAAGCGTTTGACTCGTTTGCGCTTAGAAGCCATCACAGCCATGCCTACTAATGGCATGGCTGTGATTGGCCAGTGCAGCATGTGACCCAGCCTCTATATATAAGCTGGAGTCACGTACACGCACATCACATGAGCTCTTCTTAGTGTAGGGAGAGGATGCTGCAGCTGTGAGGGACAGATTTTAAAAAATTCTGGTGTTGAATCTGCGAACTACAGCGATTATTCAAACTACAGCGATTATTCAAATTACAGTGATTATTTTAGTGGGTGCTATACTACATATTTGTACCCTGCCCTGAGCCCAGTGCCACAGAGAGTGCAGTGCATTTGCAACTGCATGTGTGCCAGGCACATGACTTTAATCCTCTTCTGTTAGCTCAGTGGGCAACATCTAGGCATTTTTAAATACTGCAATTTGTTGGTGTTAAATATTACATTTGCATCCTGCACTTCATATCTGAGAGTCAAATAGAACCGTCAAATACTGTGCTTACAGAGCACTTTGAAAAATTCTAATTGTTTTGGGTGGTAAATAGTACATGTGTGTCTTGCGATGCACTTCATATCTGAGAGTCAAACAGAACAGTGAAATACTGTTCTTACAGCGCACTTTGAAAAATTCTAATTGTTTTGGGTGCTAAATAGTACATTTACGTCTTGCGGTGCATTTCTTGCAGTCCAATAAACAAAAAAACAAAAAAATACAAATAAAAATTGTTGACTATTGGCGGTTACATTGTCGCCTGACATAAACCATCTGTTACTTTGGTGGGTGACCGCAAAGAATGAGGAGAGCGTCAAATAAGGGACGTGGCCCTGGTCGTGGTGCTGCTGGTGTTGGTGGAGCTCCTCTTGCAAGTAGGGGATGTGGTCGATCTGTGCCAGCTACACGCACAAGTGAAACACCTTCCTCAGGTGCTAGTACGCGACAGAACCTTCAGCGTTATTTGGTAGGCCCGAATGCCGCTCTTACAAGTACAAGTACAGGCGATAGTAGATTGGGTGGCTGACAGTGCTCCAGTTCCTTCACATTGTCTCCCACCCGGTCCCCTGCTGAAAGCTCAGAGTTGACACCTGCAGCCCATGCCCATCTGTCTTTCACCTCACCCCCTTGCAAATCAGCCAAGCAGTCTGAGCCACAAGTCATGCAGCAGTCTCTTTTGCTTTTTGATGACTCTGCTGGCAGGGTCATCAAATCTAG
Source organism: Pelodytes ibericus (assembly GCA_036172795.1). Lineage (NCBI taxonomy): Eukaryota > Metazoa > Chordata > Amphibia > Anura > Pelodytidae > Pelodytes > Pelodytes ibericus. Next base: position 111,593,183 of record CM069857.1, on the reverse strand, counting down.
CCTTGCCCCAGAAGTGCACTGATGCACAACCACTTATGTGTCAGGATGTGGACATGTGAGGACCACTGCAGCACATCTCTGATGATGACGAAACACAGGTGCCAACTGCTGTGGCTTTCGGCAGTGTGCAGACCGGCAAGGAGGGCAGGGTTGAGGAGTGGGTGTAAGATGATGTGGAGGATGATGAGGTCCTAGACCCCACATGGAATCAAGGTCATGCGAGTGACGTGTCCAGTTTGGAGGAAGAGGCGGTGATCGCAAAGAGGCACCAGCGCAGCATAAGAGGGAGCAGGGTGCAAAACCATAGCGGCCGTCCCATAGACTGTATGCTTGCTACTGCCCACCGCACCCAGGGGCCGAGCACACCAAAGCCAGCTCCAAGGAGTTCCCTGCCATGGCAGTTCTTTAGACAATTTGCTGACGACAAGACACGAGTGGTTTGCAAGCTGTGCAATCAGAACCTAAAGCGAGGCATAAACGTGCTAAACCTGAGCACAACCTGCATGACCAGGCATCTACATGCAAAGCACGAGCTGCAGTGGAGTAAGCATCTCAAAACCCAAGAAAGGTCTCAGGCTCCTCCTGCTTTCTCTTCTGCTGCTGTCTTGGCCTCTTCCTCCAGCTCTGGAGTCACAGTGGCACCTGCCACCGAGCAAATAGAGCAATGCCACAATGTCCGCCACCATCCACAAACATCTCCACACTGACCCATGGAAGCGTTCAGCTGTCCATCTCCCAAACACTAGAGAGAAAGAGGAAGTATGGCCCTACCCACCCGCGAACACTGGCCCTGAATGCCAGCATTTCCAAATTCCTGGCCTTTGAAATGCTGTCATTCCATCTGTTGGAGACGGACAGTTTTAAAAACCTGATGGCGGTGGCTGTCCAACAGTACGTGGTTCCCAGCCGCCACTACTTTTCCAGGCGAGCCATCCCTTCCCTGCACAGGCAATTGGCGGACAAAATCAGGTGTGCACTGCGCAACGCCATCTGTGTCAAGGTCCACAAAACCACAGATACGTGGACCAGTAAGCACGGGCAGGGATGCTATATCTCCCTAACTGCACGCTGGGCAAATGTAGTGTCGGCTGGGCCTGAGGCAGATAGCAGTTTGGCGCATGTCCTTCCGCCACCGAGGATTGCAGGGCATTTCTCTTTGCCTCCTGTTGCCTCCTCCTCCTACTCAGCTTCTTCCTTCTCCTCTACCACCTCCTCTACCACCTCCTCATCCAGTCAGCATAACACCTTTACCACCAACTTCAGCACAGCCAGGGGGAAACGACAGCAGGCTCTTTTAAAACTCATATGTTTGGGGGGGAAACCCCACAGCGCGCAGGAGCTGTGGACGGGCATGGAACAACAGATCAATGAGTGGTTGTTGCCACTGAGCCTCAAGCCCGGCCTGGTGGTGTGCGATAATGGGCGGAATCTCGTAGCAGCTCTGGGCCTAGCTGGTTTGACACACATCCCTTGCCTGGCACATGTGCTGAATTTGGTGGTGCAGAAATTCCTGAAAAACTACCCAGATATATCAGAGCTGCTGCAGAAAGTGCGGGCCATCTGTGCGCACTTCAGGCGTTCTCACCCTTCTGCTGCTCGCCTGTCTGCGCTGCAGCGTAACTTAGGCCTTCCCGCTCACCGCCTAATTTGCGGCATGCCCACAAGGTGGAACTCCACCTTGCACATGCTGGAGAGATTGTGCGAGCAGCAGCAGGCGATAGTAGAGTATCAGCTGCAGCACGCACGGGTCAGTCGCTCTGCGGAACAGCACCACTTCATCACCAATGAGTGGGCCTCCATGCGAGACCTGTGTGCCATTTTGCACTGTTTCAAGTACTCCACCAACATGGCCAGTGCCAATGACGCCGTTCTCAGCCTTACTATCACGCTTGTATGTCTCCTTGAAAAAACGCTTAGGGCAATGATGGAAGAGGATATGGCACAGGAGGAAGAGGAGGAGGAAGAAGAGGGGTCATTTCCACGGTTATCAGGCCAGTCATTCACAAGTGGCTTGGAGGGTGGGTTCCTGCACCAGCAAAGGCCAGGTACATAACTGTCATGGGGATGATGATGATGAGGAGGAGGAACCATGTTCACAGCAGGGTGGCACCCAACGCAGCTCGAGGGCATCCCTAGAGCGTGGCTGGGGGGATACGGAGGACACAGATGATACACCTCCCACAGAGAACAGCTTGTCTTTGTCTCTGGGCAGCTTGGCACACATGAACGACTACATGCTGCAGTGCCTGTGCAACGACTGCCGAGTTGCCCACATTCTAACTTGTGCTGATTACTGTGTGGCCACCCTGCTGGATCCCCATTACAAGGAAAACGTGCCGTCCTTAATTCCATCACTGGAGCGTGATCGTAAGATGTGCAACTACAAGCGCACGCTGGTAGACGCGCTGCTGAGGGCATTCCAAAATGACACCGGGGGCACAATGGAAGCACAAGGCTAAGGCAGAGGAAGAGGTCGCCAACGCAGCTGGGGTACCGCCAGCACCTCAGAAAGCAGGGTTAGCATGGCCGAAATGTGGAAAAGCTTTGTCAGCACACCAAACAAGCAGCACCACCATCTGATATGCAACGTCTTATCAGGAGGCAGCATTTCAGCAACATGGTGGAACAGTACGTTTGCACAGGCCTACACGTACTGACTGATGGGTCTGCCCCATTCAACTTCTGGGTCTCCAAATTGGGCACATGGCCTGAGCTTGCCCTTTATGCCTTGGAGGGCTACCCCAATCCACATTTGCTTACAGGGCACTTGTCCTACTCTTACCCACATTTGACTTCATTTTGCAGCCCTCTAGCCCTTTCCAGGACTTTTTTAGAGGCATTTTAGTGGCCAAAAGTTTGTGTCCCCATTGACTTCAATGGGGTTCGGGGTCAAGTTCGGGGTCAAGTTCGAACCTGCCGAACCCAAACATCCAGGTGTCCGCTCAACTCTACTCAGAATCTATTTTTCTGCCTCCCCTGACGACAGCAGATGCTCATTTAATTTCCATCTGCCCCTGCCCTTTTGTTTAAATTTAATTTCTAATTCCATCACTATGGGGGAATGGTCTGACCATGAGATTACTCCTATCCTGCATTTTTGTAACAAATTTTAAAGTGTTTTTATCTCCTAAAAATAAATCAATTTTTGAATACATATTATGTACATGAAAGAAGGTCTCTTCCACCGGATTTAATACTCTCCAAACACCATACAGGCCCTCTTCCCCCATGGTCTTAGAAAATACTTCACCCTGTTTCTGTAAAGTTTTTAGATATCTACCCATTGGATTTTCAGTGGTATCCATCCTATAATCAGCTAATGCGTTTAAATCCTATGTCCAACTCATACTGTTCTGTCATCTGCAGAACTTTCATTAGGAAGAGATTTTACCCTGTGTTTGGCGAATATGTATTCAGTATCATATATAGGCAGGGCCGTCTTTAATAGTGATTGGACCCTGGGCAAGCATTTGCTTGGGCCCCCTGGACCCTGCCCCCTCCCCTGCATGCAATCCCGCCATCCATCGCAATGTTACCCCCCCCCCCCACAAACACATATGCCATAATTGTTGTGCCATTCAGATGCCAGTAATATTGTGCCTTTCAGATGCCAGTAATATTGTACCATTCAGAGCCCAGTAATATTGTGCCAGTCAGATGCCTGTAATATTGTGCCAGTCAGAGCCCAGTAATATTGTGCCAGTCAGAGCCCAGGAATATTGTGCCAGTCAGAGCCCAGGAATATTGTGAAATTCAGACCCCAGTAATATTGTGCCAGTCAGATACCAGGAATATTGTGCCAGTCAGATACCAGGAATATTGTACCAGTCAGATGCCTGTAATATTATGCCAGTCAGATGCCTGTAATATTATGCCAGTCAGATGCCTGTAATAGTGTGCCAGTCAGATGCCTGTAATATTGTGCCAGTCAGAGCCCAGGAATATTGTGCCAGTCAGATGCCTGTAATATTGTGCCAGTCAGAGCCCAGGAATATTGTGCCAGTCAGATACCAGGAATATTGTGCCACTCAGAGCCCAGTAATATTGTGCCAGTCAGAGCCCAGTAATATTGTGCCAGTCAGAGCTCAGTAATATTGTGCCCGTCAGCGCCCAGTAATATTGTGCCAGTCAGATACCAGGAATATTGTGCCAGTCAGCGCCCAGTAATTATGTACCAGTCAGATAACAGGAATATTGTGCCAGTTAGATGCCTGTAAAGCCCCCGCCCCCCCCTTCCCTAGTACTTACTCTTGCACGTTCTCTTGCACGGAGGAGGGAAACAGTCACCGGATGTGACGCGACGTCACATCCGGCGGCAGTTTATTTTTATTTTTTTGGGCCGTCGCATCCATCGGATGACCTCCCTTTTTTATCACATTTCACAGTGTGCAAAGAGCTTATGTACAAGCGAATTGTAAACAAAAATTGAGACCCCTGCTGTTTTTGTGTCTGATTGTCGTGTGACACTCTGTTAAATATTGCCTAGTATATATTTTTGGAATTGTTGTTGTTACAAAGTGGGTTTGTATCATATTCATGTATTGATTTCATATTCTTTCTTGCCTCCTTAAACAACATACTTCTTTTGTGGTACCTTTAGCCCCTTTGCGTTAATCGCTATTATTCTCAAGCTCATTTTCTTTTTCCAGGGTCTCTATTTATTCTTTAAGTTACTTTGTCCCAAAATTCTATACCTGTTTTTGTCAAACCTAGCTCTCTTTCTGCCTGGGTAATTCTGATATTTATACTTTTGTATTTAAAAGATCCATGATAAACAGTCCTTATATCGCAACATATTAACAAATTATTCTCCATTCGTGTATTTTAATAGCCCACGGTATATATTGCCTGTCGGAATAAAGTTATCATGGTCATAGTCAGTGGTAGCTAACCTGCCCAGAGCAGCATTGTGCCCATGTTTTCATCCGACTCAGGACTAGCTTTAGTTTAGGAGAGCCCCTTTATAGAATGGCAGACCAGCTATCGGTGTGAGAGCAGTTCAGCTGGGAGCTCCAGATATACTGCTTCCAAAATCTACTCCAAGAACCCAAATTATTCCAATATAGATAGATTTATCACTGCTAATTGCCTTCATGTGGGAAAACAAGAAGATACTGAACAACCATTCTTCAGGATATGCATTTATAATACTGAGAACCTTGAATCAATTGATATAGACAGAGATGTGTCCAGAAATCTTTGTAATAGTTTTTGTGTGCTGGATAAATATAGAAATATGGAATGTGATACGTAAGCCAAGTTCTTTACTAATAATTACAGCTGCTGCAGTTAATAGTGAAGATATATCAATACAGTTATCAGACCAGCAAATTTGAGACATGTAACCACTTAACAACTACTGACATGGGCAGAAAGCCTGGAAAACAGTCCTCCAAACATTATATGTGATTAATGAGTCATAAAATATCAGAACCTGCAATGTCAAAATCATCACAAATTGGGGGCGTGTCCGGATGGTTGAGTGAAGCAGTTGCACTTTGGCAATTCTCCAGCCGTTTGGACCCTATTTGACACCCTGGACCAGGGAAAACCCGTTGATCATGGGGGAAAATGACAAGATAAAGCCCCCCCCCCGCACCTGCTGGGTCTAAAAAGCCCCCCAAAAATGCGGAAAATAGATTTGTTTCATACTTAATCCCGTCTGGAAGTGCTTCGCCTCAGAGACCTAAGATGACGGAGCCGGAGTAGGAAAAGGCCCCAGCCTCCGAATCTGACTCCAATGACTCTGATGATATGGCAGAGGAGCAAGGGACATTGAATGGACCATGTGCCCACTGTATTTCTGGTGTCACCAAAATGGACCTACTGACCTTTATGGCGCAGATCAAAACAGGATTTTGCTACAGCTATGTAGCAAATTAGATCTGCAATCCAAGATGAGATATCTGAGATCAAAAGCGACCTAAAAGACCAAGGCAACAGGCTCGCCACTGTGGAGACCGATCAAAACTCTCTACGTTCCTCGTCCGTGGCATTGGCGGCCCAGCTCAGGGAGCAAAAATCCATTACTAATGCCTTGACCCATCAGGTACTCAACCTAGACAACAGAGGCCATTGTAACAACATCCGAATCAGGGGCCTTCCTGAGAGCTAGGAGGAGGAGAATACAGTGGCACTCACAACTGATATTATCAGTAAACTCCTCAATGAGGAAAAACCACCACATCTCCACATAGAAAGAGCACACAGGGCACTCAGGCCCAAAGATCTACGCAACCCCACACCCAGGGATGTGATATGTTGCATACGTGAGTACACGGCAAAGGAAGAAATATTGAAAGCGGCCTGATTAAGCAGACCCTTCATGTATGAGGGGACAGAACTTCAATTCCTACCAGACATAGCATGGGGTACACTCCAGCTACGCAAGCTACTCCATCCACTGACAGAGACCCTTCGCCAAACGAACCTACCTTTCCGCTGCGGATTCCCGCTTTTTATCTCCGTGCACAAGGATTCTGTTACACACACTATACGCCACCTGGAAAACCTGACAGACTTCTGTGAGGCCCTTGGGATTGAAAGACCTGCGGGGATGGTGCAACTGCTCAGAGGAACTGCAGGCAACCTCTCATCGATTCTGGAGCCCCAGAGACCCAAGCCTCAAAGGAAGCGACAGTATAGGCGCAGGTAGGAGACCAGCACGCCCGCAATGGGGCAGGTCCCACACATGGAGGCCTAAAACTATGTCGGTCACACCGGATCTGATGGAACGTGTTGACTGGCTTAATCGGGGAGCACAGTGAGTACTTACTCACGGAGGCCTCTCTGGGGTGCTACATGGCCGGGGGTGGCTCAGGACTTTACGCACGGATGGTGGACGAGGTGCCTCACCCCATAAGTCTGGTCCCACACCTGGCATGAGTGCATGATATAGGCAAGAGCCATGGGGCTCCCTCCGGGACACGTACACAAATGTGACTGATAGTGGACATTATCTGGGCCATAGGCCTTGTGAAGGCCCAAGCGGGCTCCCTCAGTCTCCCCGATAGGGAGGCGCAGAACCAATGTGTGCAACCCGCTCCATCACAGCTCCCCGAACCTGGTTACAACTATTGTTTGTTGCTTATACTAACGTTATAACTGTTATTTGACCTGCTCATCATGTATTATGTATGTATTTACACCCCTACCCTGGTGCGTAATCTCCAATAGAAAATATACAAGATTACTAAGTCTACAGTGGGAGCCACCTGCCACTAGATGATAGGTTTTCCCGAAGCGATGGCTGACTTCGTCGGCCACCGACATGTTTCCGCTGCGCTCAGTGTACCTCTAAGCCAGAGGCTGAACCGGGGTTCAATGTGGCCCTTGGGGACCATGCCTTTCTACACAGAGATCGAAACCACTTATCTCAACTATCCAAACCCATCTCACTGCTCTGAAGTCAACCCAGACACCGCACTTCATACTCCAATGGGAAAGAGACTGTAATCTCCAATTCACAGACCGGTAGTGGCAGAAACTTGCTAGCTTTGCTCACAAATGTTCACCGTTTGTTAGGATCCAGGAAACTCGTATAAAATTCTGACTCAATCGTACCGGGTCCCCACTACCATACACAAGATCTACCCCGTAGTCCCAGACCAGTGCTGGAGGTGCAAGGCAGATAGAGGCAATTTTTTTTCATATTTGGTGGTCGTGTCCATTGATTCAGAATTTTTGCCTCTCATCAGATCACTTATCAATGGTCACTCTGACATAGTAGTACCTTTCACGCCGCAAGCCTGTTTGCTACACCACACTACCCTCCCGATACATATTTGCAAACGATCACTAACGGCTAAAACGGGACGGCTACCCACGGCTGGTAGCACCTCTACTCGTTGTAGGAAATCACCTACTTAACCCCTGATTATAGCTCAGCATTCACCCAGCAAGTCTTTTCTGGAACCTTGCTTTTTGTTCCCAAATTGTAGGCTGGACTGCTAGTAGTTAGGTACAGCAAGAATGAACATTTATTTGTGAAAAAACACAGACTTATATACAGACAAATATGACATCAACTGGGGGAGGCACAGGGGAACTAATTATAACACGGTAAGCCTCAAACAATAGAAATCCTAATTTAAAAACAGAAGAAAAAATAAACCGCAAGAAGTTGCCCCGTTATTCAGAGCATGGTCACCCGGGCCTACTAATGCGGCCCAGACAGCTATTGCATCTCCCGCTCCAACTCAGCCACGACCATCTACGCGACAAGACTTGGATGAGCTCTTCGTCAAAATACAAATCCTGATCAAGGACGAGATCCACTCAGCCCTTGCATCGGTAAAAACCGATATCAAACAATTAAGGGCCAAATCAGAAGAGTACTTACCTCTGAGTACCAGCAACTGGCAGATGACGCCATGGAACTGCACCAAAGGGTCTCAGACCTCGAACTCTCACTAGAAACCGATCTCGTCAAAACAGTATCTGAATAAGGGGCCTCACAGAGACAGTGGGAATCGAAGCCTTACCCACCACGATCATGGTCGGCCAGGGCAGATCTACCAAGATTTTCCATCCATCAACACAGACATGCCAATACATACCTGGGCCAAGGAAAACCACAGATCAGAGCGTGACTCCCCTTTGCTTTCAAGAAAAGGACAGAAAACAGCCCATTCCACAGAGGCAGACCTGAACACCCTCCACCGGACCATGTTATACCTGAGATACCCAAGCAGCCCCCCTACTTGCCACAAATGCCCAGAACTCTTCTGAAATATAACTCCCGCTATTACTGACCCCTCAGGTTCTTGTTCACTTTTTAAAATGCCTCCAGAGACCTCTTTATATTTTTTATGTTTTTGACATTTTTTAAAATTCTCTAAACAATTTTTTTTTTTTAATAATAATATTTTATTTGATATGACATCTCAATTAAACATACATGGCATTTTTGAGAGAGCATAACACTTATAATAATGCGCTATTGGAACAAATTTATGCAATTGTTACCTACAACATTCAATCACCCTCTTGGTTTCTGTCTTCTGTTGGAAAAAATGAACACCTGGCTGTACCCTTTACTGTGCCGGGAGTGTTTCAGTTTAAACTTTTACAAAACCAAGAAAATGGTATCGTGTTTATCAAACATTAACTTAACTGCTCAGAATCTGTCTGCATAGGTTCTTTATACCAATAACATTGTTATGTACCATGTTAAATATATAACATCTTATAACTTTCAATAATAATAATAACATTTAGAATTAAGAATATTAGCATCGTTAATATTGTCATTTTAGACGGGATACTAAAAAAATAAAAATAAATAAATAAAAATAAGATTAAAGAGGAGAGGTGTGGCTACAGATGCGCCAAAGGGGGAGAAAGTTAGAAATTAGGGGGGGGGGGGTTTATGGTGGTAGTTGTTGATCTTTATTTGATTTGGATGAGCTATCCAGTTGAAGCCACAAAACACGTAGAGATTCATATTTGTGCATAGAGTTTGTATTTAAGTAGTGTAATTTTTCCATTTGGAGGTTATGTGCGATTAAATTGCGGAGTTCAGAGATGGATGGTACTTTGCTAGATTTCCAGTTCCGTGCCAGGAGGGTTTTGGCTGAAATGAGTATCAGTCTCATCATGATTCTTTTCAGTTTTGGCACAGTATTTGGAAATATATGAAGTAATGCGACTTCTGGTATTTGTGGAAGCTTTATGTCCGTAGTTTGGAATATAATGTCAAAGACTTTGTCCCAGAATAGAGTAATTATAGGGCAGGACCACCATATATGGGACATGTTGCCATGTGATCTACATGCTCTCCAGCATAAATTTGAGGTGGAAGGATATATTCTGGCCAATCTTGTCGGCACTAAGTACCATTGATACAGAATCTTTCTGGATAGTTCTATATGGTTTGTGTTATGCGATATTATTTTCGGATTTCTGATAGCTTGTTTCCAGTCTTCTGCTGAAATAGTTATCTGAAGCTCATTTTCCCATGCTGACATGAAGGGAAGTTTGTCTGGCAGTGAGTTTGTAATGAGGATGTGGTAGCAAAGAGATAGCAATTTTGTCTTCTTGGTGTGTGGAATACATGTTTGCAGAATGTCCTGTGAAGAATCTGTATGATTCGGAAAATTTTTGACAAATGGGTGGATTACATGCCGTATTTGAAGCAATTTATAGTAGTCCTGTTGGGGAATGTCAAATTCTTCTTGTAATTTAGTAAACGATTTTACAGCTTGGCCCTCTGCTAATGACCCTAATGTGCGTGATTCCTGCTTTCTCCCATATTTTTAAGGAAAGGTGTGGAATTAATATTTCTAACGTTCGTAATGGAGTAGCTTGTGTTATTTGTTTTAGGTTTGGGAGTTGAACTGCATATTCATTCCATGTCCTGAAGGATAGGACAGTGCTAGGGAGGAGGGAGTTGAACTTGATGTTCTTTTGGTTCTTCATCCAAAGAAAATCACATACTCTATGTTGGGGGAATTGGCTATCTTCCATGTCTACCCAGGCGATGGTTCCTGGTGGTGAGTGCATCAGAATCGTTTGGGACATGTTTGCTGCTTTGTAATAGTGTGGTAGAGACGGGATTCCCAAACCTCCTTTGATATTTGGTAGAATCAGCCATTTGTTTGCAATTCTAGTTCTTTTATGACTGTGTATAAATGTTTGAATTTTTGATTGTATGTCGTTTAGGGTGGTAGGAGGGATATGTATCGCTAACGTTCTAAATATATATAACAACTTTGGTAACACGTTCATCTTTATTACTGAGGTTCTTCCTAACCAAGAAAGGAAAAGTTTGTCCCATATTTGCATGTCTTGTCTACACTTGTTCCAGACTTTACTTAAGTTATGTTTGACTAGGTCGTTTGGATTTTTGGTGAGGGAGACACCTAAATATTGGATATTATCTTTTCTCCAGTCTTACGGGTAGGTGGATTTCAGATTAAGGATGTCGTGGGCTGGGATGTTAATAGCTAATGCTTGTGTTTTTGTTGTATTCACTTTGTGGTATGATATCTGGCCAAATTCTTGTAGCAGTGTGTGTAGGTGTGGGAGGGATGTTTCTGGATCTGTTATGGTGAGAAAGATATCATCTGCAAAGAGCCCTAATTTGATTTCTTCATTATTGGCATATGGGAAATCATGGATGTCTGGGTGGGATCTTATGGCTTGAGCTAGGGGTTCTAATGCTAATACATAGAGTATTGGTGATAGTGGGCAGCCTTGCCTTGATCCATTGGAAATGTTAAATGGGGCGGAAAGGAAACCTGCATATGATACTTTGGCGAAAGGGACTGAGTATAAAGCCATGATAGCTTCTATATACTCCGGGGGAAATTTGAATTTATTCAATACTGCTCTAAGGTAATCCCAGTGAAGGCGGTCAAATGCCTTTTCCGCGTCAATTGCTAATAGTAGGCTGGGTTTTTTTTTGGAATGGGCATAAGAAATTACATTGTTAATTTTCCTCGTGTTGTCCGACGCTTGGCGACCACTGACAAATCCGACTTGGTCATAATGTAATAATTGGGGGAGTATGTTTTTAATTCGGTTTGCTAGTATTTTTGCATATAATTTTACATCTGTGTTTAGTAAGGAGATTGGCCTATAATTGGGACAATGTAACGTGGATTTATTTGGCTTCGGAATGGTTGTGATATGTGCAGTCAGCATTGATTTTGGGAATTCTCCTTTTTGTTTACAAGAATTAAAGGTGTCTACTAGATATGGGGCAATAATGTCTTTAAAATTTTTATAGTAGGAATTGGAAAATCCATCTGGGCCTGGAGCTTTGTGTGATGGTAAGGTTGTTATGGCCGTATAAATTTCTTCTAGGGAGATTGGGGCTGCTAATGATGATATATATTTGTTATCTATCACTGGTAAGGACACTTTGCTTAGGAAGGAGTCAATTTGCTGTTTTTGGGGTTGGAAAGTGCTGTTATCATCTTTCAAGTTATATAATGTTTTGTAATAATCTGCAAATATATCAGGGAATTTTGCGGGGTTCAATACTTTTTCTTTTTGTTGGTTTATGATGGCTGGGATTGCTTTTTTAGCTTCTTGTTTTTTTATTCTATTGGCCAATAATTTGCCAGCTTTATCACTGTTCGTGTAGAATGCTTGTTTTAATTTTAATAGTTGTAAGTGGGTTTGGGCTAATTGTATAGACGAGATCTCTAACTTTACTGCTTGGAATTTTTTTGTTATTTGCTTGGTCTGAGTTAATTTATGCGTTTGCGATAAAGATTTGAGATCTGCTAATAATTGTGTCAGCTTTTTAGCTCTTTGTTTTTTGTCATAGGCCGCCATTGAAATTAAACGTCCTCTTATTACCGATTTATGGGCTTCCCATATTATTTCTGCAGCTAGTTCTTGCGTATTATTTAAGGAGAAAAATTCCTCCAAATGCTTTTTAACCTGATTCTTCGTGTTGTTGTGTGCTAGTTGAAAATTGTTACCCCTGATCCCCGGAAGGGGTGTAGTGTTTCTAGGGTTAGAGTGACCGGAGCGTGATCCAACCATTGTATCAACCCTATTTCACAGGCTGTGACGTTTTGTAGAGTGAGTTTGTCTGTTAAAAAATAGTCTAGACGTGAATATGAATTATGCACTTGGGAGAAAAAGGTGTAATCTTTAGTTTGTGGATGGAGTGTTCTCCAAGTGTCATATAATTGTGTTTCCATTAGAGAACGTTGAAAGGAAGATCCCAGTACTGTCATTCACTTTACATGTTTGGAGGATGAATTGTTAGTTGAGTCTAAGAGTGGGTCAGTAATTAGATTAAAGTCACCACAAATGACTGTAGAGCCTTGCTTCGTGTTTGTTATTAGTTGGGTCATTTTACGTAGGTACTGTTGGGCATTTGAGTTCGGTGCATATATGTTTGCGATAGTGTATGGGTTATTATTTATCGAAATGGTGAGTATGATATACCTGCCTTTCGGGTCTTTCTTGATCGAAATATTGTCTGTGGCTAATGACTTATGCAGCCATATAGAGACTCCTGATTTCTTACTATGGGTTGTTGCATGATACGCCAGTGGGAAGTTTTTTGTTATGCACGAAGGTATTTTGTTTCTGGCAAAGTGTGTCTCCTGCACACAAATTATCTGTGCCTTAGTTTGTTTTGCTTCTTGCATAAGAAGTTTCCTTTTGTGTGGGCTATTTAATCCCTTCACATTTAAAGTTAGAAAAACTAGGGTCATGTTTGGTCTACTTGGAATGGATGCTGAAAATGTAGTGTTGGGCTTTGGGGCTGATCGTGTGTGGTAGTTGGGTACTCACTGCTTCTCTTTGTTACGGTTTGTTTGAGGATTATGCATTTCCTTCTGGGTCCCGTATTTCCTGGTTTCTGAATAACTTCTTGAGTTTCTTAATGCTGTCTTTGATTGTGGTACACGATCTCTTTGTTCATGAGTTGATCGCTCATCCTTTCGGGGATCTGGAGTTTGTAGGGGGGGAGGCAGAGAGAGGGTAAGATAGGAAAGAGAGAAACAGAAATGGAGAGAAAAAACAAACATAGTTACATTCCAAGAATGTACATACAATTTATTTATCCTAGATGGATAAATAGATACTCGTGCTTCTGCCAACATTATAAGCAAAAAACTGGTTGCAACTATTAGCACTGGTCTCATTCCCAAATGAGCAGGGGGTGTTTTCTGGGAGATCAGAGTAATTTTGATCTATGAGCTGTACTCTAATTTAAATCAACAGGGGAGTACAAGAAAGAGAACCGGGGGAGATATTTTCTTTATAAATGAGTATGTGGTGGGTGTATTCTTTACCACTATCTTTCTAATTCCTGAGTCTGATAGGGATTTCAATCATGACTTAGAATTTCCTGAAAACATTGAAAAAAATATTATTAAATGCGAACCGAATCGAGATAGGTTAACCAATAAAAATGTTCTCTCCATTAGATGGGTCCGGAGTCCTGGTTGAACATATTAGATAAAGGTAAGTGCATCGGGTGCTTGTAAAGATGTTCTTCTGAAACTGTCTTGTGGTTTTGCAGGAGATATTCCAAACGGTCTAAGTCAGATTTCTTTCCCATCATATGTTGTTAAAAGAGTTATTCCGCCTATGCCGTGTTTGGATGCGTTGCTGGTATACGGGACCATTCTCTCCTTAGTTTCGCGGGGTGCTTCTTCCACTGTGTGGTGGTTTCCACGATTTGGATGTCCCATTCTTTAAGAAGTTTAATGCCTTCTTCTGGTGAATCTAGTATAGAGGTACTTCCCTTTCGGGAGATGATCAGCTTTACTGGGAAACCCCATTTATATTTAATCTCAGCTTCACGAAGGGACTTCGTGATTTGCTGGAAATTTCGTCTCAATTGCAGCGTTCCTGGAGATAGGTTTGCAAATATTTTTATGTTTGCAAATGGGGCTGTCAGGGCTTCCGTTTGTCTTCTAGCCCGTAGGATCTCTTCTTTGAAGTGGTAGTAATGCAGCTTTAAAATAGTGTCTCTAGGAACTTCTTGCTTGAGATGCTTAGGTTTCGGCAATCTGTGGATGCGATCTATTAGCATGTCAGCTGTGGTTGAGCCTGGGAGCATTTCGGTGAAGTAGGCCTGAACCCAGTCCTTCAGATTTGCTGGGAGCACTTCTTCTGGGATGCCCCTGATTCGGACATTATTCCGGCGTGACCGGTCTTCAAGCTCCCCCAACTTGCTCCTCAGTTGTGCTATTTCATCTTTGAGTTCAGAGTGCTGGGCCGCGAGACCATTGTGTGAATCTATCACATCGTCCATTTTGTGTTCAATGTGGTTGGTCCTTTCGCCTAAGTCTTTTAATTCTTTTATTAGTTCCAGTGACATGCTTTTAAAGTCATTTTTGATGTCTGCCCTAAGGTTACAGATCATCTTTTTTATGTCCTCTACAGGTACCTGGCTTTGTGTTGGTGATAAAGAGGCTGCATCTTCTACATCAGAGTTCCCTTCTTCTTCTGGCTCCGTGCAGGCGCCATCTTGGATGTCGACTTTGGTGAGTTTGGACGCTGTTTTTCGTTCTTTCGGGGTCAGGTATTTCAGCATTTTCTCCTGATTCCGTGTGCTGGGAGGACATGCTGGCGGATCCGGTTTTGTGAGCTTTAGTCGGCGAGTTGGCTAGTTTGAGAGCTTTTCCCCCGGTTCTCTCAGGAGCTCACTCACAATGCTGCCAGGTCGGTAGACGGCTAGGACACGCCCCCTAAATTATCTAAACAATTTAAAGTTAGATGCCTGTTTTCCTGGACAATATCACAGGGCCTATCACCTAGGTAAGGGCCATAAGACAGAGACTTTGGATATGGCTGCAAAGTGCTTTGTGTACCATACCTAAAAACCACAGGTTCTCTTAAGGCCGAGATTTGAAAGTGACTGATCCATCCCTGTCTTCCTTGCCTGAGGTTGCAAACCCCCCCCCCCCCCCATTGCATAACTGGCATTAAAAGTAAGCCTAGTTAACACTGTACCACTCAATAGTAACTTGTAACTTGAGAGTGTGTTTACTTTTGTTTTCTTTTTCTCTACTTACTTATATTGTTTCTCCCCTTTTTAAATTACACCTTTTTTTTTCTATTCTCCCCTCTCTCTGCTTCTTCTTTATCTCCACCTTTTCCTCTATACGCCGCCCCCCCCCCCCCCCCCCCCATATATACTCAACCTACTTAGTATATTTTAATTCTGGGTTTTGCGAATTGTTAGTTATATTTGGCATATCATTGTTATGTTACATTGCTCTGTTTTATAGTGATAAATTGCAAGGCTCTGTGGGTCCCTCGTCCCTTTCAATCCACACTCCCCTCCACCAACCCCCCCCCCCCCGCTCCATCAAAGCACACTGATCCCAGCCAGTGAGATGCATAAGGATATTTCACTAATAATATCATGAAAAAAAACGGAGCAGCTATCCTCCTAAAGAAACATTGCCCGTTCATCCCAAATAAGCACTATTCCGATACCCAAGGTCGTTATGTCCTGTTATCTGGCACTCTGGGACCCACACTACTCTCTCTCCTTAACATATACGCGCCCGCCCGACACATTGTTCTGGTCTGCATTGTCCTCCTTTCTGGAGTCATCCAAACATCTGATTATAGGAGGAGAGTTTAACGGCACCGTTTGTCCCAGTATTGACATGTCCTCCACCCCCTGTACTACCTCCATACACCCCTCAGACTCTCACCTCTTAAATTTTCTCCAATCCCATGAACTTCTAGATATATGGAGGCTACAACATCCATCAACAAGAGATTACACATTCTTCTCCCACCCATATGGTCCTAATCTCCACAAAGTGCTTACCACTGGTCACCTCCTCTAACATACACACGATCTCCTGGTCAGATCATGCTGACATATCCATCTCACTTACCATACCCAGGTTTTCCCAGACACTGGTCCTGGAAATTAAATGAAACAATACTTCATAACCCTCAAACGGTAGCTGTTTTGAAACAAACAATCATAGACTACTTCACACTGAATACTCTGTCCCCCTGATTTTGCTACCACATGGGCAGCACAAAAGACAGTCCGCAGAGGAACTATAAACAGTATCTGCTCCAACCTTTAAAAAAAAAAAAAAAGAATCCCTCAGACTACAAGCTGAACTCTCTAACTTAGAGACCCTAAACAAAATGCAACCCACTCCCCAAACGACCACCGCCATCCAAAAAGTCAGGGCAGAGATACGCTGCATCACCATTTCAGACACATCCAGATCCTTGTAAATGAACCAAAAGAACCTATTATGAGAATGATTATTTGCACTCTTAATTGAACCACTCCTACAATCCATTCGCAATAAATCTAACATACACGGTCTCTCCTTGGCACAAAGTCATTACAAAGTAGCAGAGAGGCACTCCCAATTCATCCCCTCAATCATACTGTCAAACTAATACAAATACATTTTGACATCCATGTCTCAGACAAACAGATCACATACCTGGGCCTAAAGCTATCGAGCTCCCACTCCAAACTATATGAGCTTAACTATACCCCCTTCCTGCACTTAAATCTGATCTCCAAAGGTGGAGACGACTTTGCATTTCCTGGCTGGAATGATTAACCACCATCAAAATGAACCATCTTCCCCATCTTCTATACCTCTTCCAACCCCTCCCGATCTGGAGAATGACCTTTTCCACCCAGATGTCTTATCACAATATTTCTGGTTAACCACTTTTAAGGACTCTTAATCTTGAACTCTCTGTGTGTATGGGACAACAATGCAGTGAAAGCCTTAGCAGCATCACCCTTAACCACGCTTTACAGAAATATAAACTTCCCCCCGGGCATGAACCCCAACATGTTCGCGAACTATGATCAAGGCGAAATCTCCAGAATTTCTGACTTATATGTGAACGGTCGACCCAAAACAGTTGCGGACCTCAAAGCTATGCCGCTAACAACCTCAGACTACTTCAGGTACCTTCAACTCAGGGACTTCGCTAACTTGCCCACCTCCAAACAAGCGGCCCTCACTACACCGACCTGGTTTGAGTGGATATGTCTCTTCTCACAACACAAAAAGGACTAATTTCCCAACTATACTATGACTTATCTCTTACCAAGAGAGGACCCCCACTCCCCTATAACATGGCCTGGGAATATCGGTCACCCCATCGTTAATGCAGACTGGAACAAAATATTGTCTAATACTTCTAAAAGTTCAATCTGCACAATCCATAAGGAGCTGCCCTATAAAACTTTAATGTGCTGGTATACCATGCCAGTCTCCTTGGAAAAACGCCCCATGATCCCCTCTCCCATGTGCTGGAAGAAGTGTGGGGCAGACGGTACCTATTTCCACCTCTGGTGGACCTGCCCCTTAGTCCAATCCTTCTGGAAGCAGGTCCATGTCCTGATAGCCTAAATCCTTTTTAGGGAAATTGTCTTTGACCTCTGACCTACCTTCTATCAAAATCACAAGATCCCCTGACCCATTGGAAAACCAACTGGTATTCAAGATTACCTTAGTGACCAGGAGCGCCTGGCACAAGTATGGAATCAACCATCTGTTCCTGTGGTGGCCACAGTGAGAACATTAGTTGAGGAGGTACTTGACATGGACCTCCTCACAGCCTATGTACATGATGCGCCTGACAAATATCAATAGTTACAGTGGATCATCTTTTACCCCAGATGAAAAAGAGCTCACTCATACTACCCCTCTTCCTTCCCATTTCCAACACTCCAACCTCTATGTCCCGTACTCCCCCAAAGCCACATAATTATTCCACTAACCCACTCATTACACAGAGCCCTGCAAAGTTTAACTTTTTTCTTATAGTTTTGAATTGCATCTTTTCGAAAGAACATTGTTAATTGATAACAGCATCCAAACTCATTGCCACATTACATACTAGAGGTGATTCTACACCCTAAGCATATGTCACTGTTTGTGAAGAAATTTCTTTATTTCCACTGTTCACTTCCATATGCTTTGTATCGATTTAAAATATGAAAACTGAAAATAAAGATTATTTTTTAAAAAGTGCTGAATAGCCATTGGGACCAGGTGCTTTACCATTTTTGAGATTTTTAATGACTGATTCTATTTCTTCTTTTCGAATAGGCTCATTTAGACAAAAATGTACATGGAGGTATAATACTACGCAAAGACCTTCCCTATATTTAAAGGCAACAGGTGAATTTTCTTCCCATCATTAATCGTATTTATTTTTTGTTTATTCTGTCTTAATTTAACCCAGCCTGATAGAGATTTCCCAACTCTATCATTGCAGGAATACCAATTTTGATTCAATGAGTGGATCATTTCATGCACTCTTTCTTCAAGAATAGATCACATTTTTTAGCTGAACAGACTTCATTTGTTCAGATGCTTCAATGCTCACCTTTTGTTTATTAATCTTTTCAAGCTTTGCGAATTTTATATACAAATCATTTCCATTTTTACTTTTATCTTTTTTTATTCTGGCTTCTAGATTAATTAAACTCCCACACATAAAACATTTAAATGTCGGCGATAAGGTTTCATTTGAAACTTCCATATTATCGTTCATTTTCAAAAATGCTTCTGTGTTTGGGTTTAGATAGTTTTTGTTTCTGATAGTAATAATGACTCATTTAGTCACCACTGAATCTTATTCCCATATTCAGGGTTATCTTTGATTTCTATAAAGATTAGCGCATGGTCCGACCAGGAGATCCAGTCTATCTTAGATCTAATAATATTTTTAGTCCTTTTGAGTCAGTAAAAAAAATCTATTCTAGAATAAGATCCAGCTCTAGCATAATCTCCTGAAACAATTTGAGATGGAGGGAGAGATTATATTTTTTTGTTGCACTTTACATCAGGAAAAGTGTCCAGCTATAACCATTTAATCTAAATATTTGCTGGGTTAAATTTCCTGGTGCCATCTCTATCATGGCCTCCGCAACTGATGCAGAATTTACTCAAAGTCCATGCTGTTGGCACAGAGATAAGGCTAACAAAAATGCTAAATATACTGGTCAAGGAGTTAAACTGTATGCTAATATGGCCAGGATTTGCAAGCAGGTAGCAGTTGTGGAACTACAACTCCCACTATTATTTAGTGCCCTGTCACTTCATAATGTCAGTCATGTCATCAAAGCATTCCATCCCCCCATATAAATACCAGCTGGCTGAGAGTGATAGGCAGTGCAGTCCCCCATAAATGCCAGTTGACTGAGAGTGATAGGCAGTGACGTCCTCCCATAAATGTCAGCTGGACGAGAGTGATAGGAAGTGCAATGCCCCCATAAATGCCAGCTGGCTGAGAGTGATAGGCAGTGCAGTCCCCCATAAATGTTAGCTGGCTGAGAGTGATAGGCAGTGCCGTGCCCCCAATACATGCCAGCGAGCTGATAACTCATGATCCTGTGGAGGAGTATATAATAATCCTCTACCTGTCCCCCACTGACCTGCAACTAAAGGACCATGTCTAGATGGTGTATTTGGTATGTTAGGTGGTCTACCAAATATTTGTATATATGTCTCTCTTTTTTTTTTTTTTTTTGCAAGTTATTATTTTTTTCTCCCTCTTCTTTCCCCCTTTTAAATTAAATTATCTTTCTTCTTAGCCTCATGGCTGACTTCCTTGCGGGAGTCGTTAATCCTGACATTTGGGCCTCAGAAATATCACAGGTCTTCTCGACCACCCCCTTAGATATACCGGTGACAACTGAAACTAGAGACATCAATTATTCCTTTAAAGAAATTCAAAAACTGTATCAAAGACAAATCAAAGCATGGTGGGAGGTATCCAGTTTACAGTCCTATTTACAGAATAAACTAGTCCCGAGAGGACCTAGGGCAAATATCATCTTGGCACAAAATATTTACAATAAAGAGTTCATTAACCAGTGGCAGGAAATCCTTTTAAATTGCTCTTTTCAACTAATGGAATTACTGGTCAAACATGAACAAACCACTCTGGATGAGACCAATCAGAAATGAGAGATTGAACTTAAAAACATCCAAGATTTTAAAATTAAGAGAACGCAAACACAATAAATTTCAAAGGTAACATTTTTAGGAAACCAAATGGTCCAATGGTCAATTTCGCTCTAGAAGTACTATGTTTAAAGCAAAATACTTGGATACCTCCGATGGCGAGGACAAGTCTGATAATCCTTCTGCTAGTGAATCCATTGCAAGTAGGGCCAATGCAAGGATTTTCTTCTACACAGGCGAAGGTGCATTTTGGTACCTCCCTCCTCTGACCTGCCACACCTCCCACACCACCAACCCTCCATATATTTTATATATATAAAAGTATAATGTATACAATAAAATAAAAATCGAAAGATTCAACTCGAACGCTCTAAATTTGTCACACATTGACACCCAAACACACATTGAAACCCTTAAACACAGACACCCTTGCAGACACACAGAGACACACTTACCACTTACACAGACACCCTTACACAGACAGTGACACACTTACACACACACACACACACACACACACACACCCTTACACTGACACAGTGACACACTTACACCCTTACACAGACACAGTAACACTTACACACACACTTACACACACCATTACCACTTACACACACACAGTGACACCAATACACACATAACATGAGGCATACTATTTTGCCCCTCAATATGCCAGTATTTAGCCACTCTATATGCCAGTATTTTCCCCCTTAATATGCCAGTATTTTCCCCCTTAATATGCCAGTATTTTTTCCCTCAATATGCCATTTTTGTGCCATTTAATATGCTAATATTTTGCCCCTCAATATGCCATTTAATATGCCAGGATTTTGCCCCTCGATATGCCAGGATTTTGCCCCTCAATATGGCATTTAATGTGCCAGGATTTTGCCCCTCCAATATGCCAGGATGTTGCCACTAAATATGCCAGGATTTTGCCCCTCCAATATGCCAGGATTTTGCCCCTCCAATATGCCATTTAAAATGCCAGGATTTTGCTCCTCCAATATGCCAGGATAATGCCACTAAATATGCCAGGATTATTCCCCTCCAATATGCCAGGATTTTGCCCCTCAAGATGCCAGGATTTTGCCCCTCAATATGCCAGGATTTTGCCCCTCCAATATGCCAGGATTTTGTCCCTCCAATATGCCAGGATTTGGCCCTCCAATATGCCATTTAATATGCCAGGATTTTGCCCCTCCAATATGCCAGGATGTTGCCACTAAATATGCCAGGATTTTTCCCCTCCAATATGCCAGGATTTTGCCCCTCAATATGCCAGGATTTTGCCCCTCAATATGCCAGGATTTTGCCCCTCCGATATGCCAGGATTTTGCCCCTCCAATATGCCAGGATTTTGCCACTAAATATGCCAGGATTTTGCCCCTCCAATATGCCAGGATTTTGCCCCTCCAATATGCCAGGATTTTGCCCCTCCAATATGCCAGGATTTTGCCACTAAATATGCCAGGATTTTGCCCCTCCAATATGCCAGGATTTCCACCCTCCTCCCCCCTTCCCAGTACTTACCTCCTTGCTGTTCTGCAGATCCCCAGAGTAACTCTGGTTGCATTTTTTTTTTTAAACAATCTTTATTGAAGCTGTGCGGCTGGAGGGGAGCACACAACACTTCCCTCGCAGCCGCGCGGATCTGCAGAGCAGAAAGGAGGTAAGTAAACCCCCTTACTGTGGGCCGGGGGGGCGGGCGATTTTCCCGCCCCCCTTGTGGCACCCTAAGGCAGCCGCATGTGCGGCCTTACGGTAGCGCCGGCCCTAATTGTAAGTAACTCGTCATCCGCTTCAGCTACAACTAGTAATGGAAAGGTGATGTGCAAAAAAGTGTAGAGGTTTAAATGGCGCTTGTCCTATTTTACACAAGCTGCAAATCTGTCAGGCAACTACCCCAAGTGCCTTATACATAAAACAATAGTGATACAAAAAGTGACAGTGCGCTAAAGTGTCAAACCAAGGTGCAAAATACAGGATATGTATCAGAAATATGACTCACGTAAATGTGGTCCTAGCCTTGAGGAAGCCCACTAGAAGGGCGAAACGCGTTGCTTGGCACTACTTCTTCTCACCTTCCTGGGGCTTGATTGTTCTTGTCAGGATTGATATCTTGGATCATCTGTTCATGTTTTTAAGTGTAAGATATTTTATGTTTCTTATTAAAATTGTACTGTATATGCTCTAACATCTGTTTTATTTGTTTGGAGATACGTATACAACTTGAAGAAATCATTTGTAACCATCTGTGAGACCACATTTACGTGAGTCATATTTCTGATACATATCCTGTATTTTGCACCTTGGTTTGACACTTTAGCGCACTGTCACTTTTTGTATCACTATAGTAATGGAAAGGTATTCTAAAAAATAGTACTGCTGTCTCTTTTTTAAAAAATGGACTGGAGGGGACACAAACCACCACAAATGGAAAATTACGAGACCGGAACATCTGGGGGGTCCAACAAGAAAAAACAAACCAAAAACTAAACACCAATAAAATCTTTAATTTCTCCTCTTTCCAACTCAAAAGATGCCATTTGTCATTGTTAAATATAGGTATTTCGTTCATCCCACTTCCATCCTTTGATAAATTCACTTGGGTTAAAGATCTGCATCTTTTCGCACGTAAATTGTCTCTACATGCCCATTTTCAGAAAAAAGATCTCAAAACAGTCAAATGTTGGGACACAGTGAGAGAGATCTGCCAGCTCTACAAGATTTCATCTCCCTGTTGAATGACCAAATTTCTGATGATGATCTGCTCACATTACTTAAAAATAAAAGTCTGTTTACTCCACCTATTTCGGAAAACTCAAGTATAGAACTTTTTACAAAACTAGTAATATCAGATTTGGAGAAAATAGGCCCGAAGAATTTAGACTGGAATCACAACCTATCAGTTCTTGATAAACAAGCACTAAGTGAACTTACCAACAACCCTGACATTGAAATAAAACTATCAGATGGAAGGGGGTAATATAGTGATTATGAACAAATGTCAGTATGCCACCATGTGTATGGTTCATTTGTCTGACCAGTCAGGCTCCTTATTCAGAGGGGCGGCAAGCCCCTTATAAAGGCAATAATACATCATCAGAAGAAAACAAGATAACAGAGAGAATACATCTTTAATTGGCTAAGTGTTAAGTGTTTTATCTTATTTTTATGAAACCTAAACACGCTGAAACCAGGCCCACGATCAGATGTATAGCGACTTTTGATTGTGGCTGGAATCTGGTCAAAAAAAATACTGCAAAGGTACTGGCCTCTGCTGAGAATAGAACCATTACTTAAAGGCGCTATATCAGAAAATGTGAGCCTTACAGCTAGGAGGGGATCTAATCTTCGAGACCTCCTAGTACATAGCTTATATTCGACGATCCCCCTAAAATTTGGTTACAACAGACCAAGGGCTGCTACCGCTGTGGCTCATGCAAAGCGTGCCAATTTGTAACCCCCTCAAAAACATTTACCAACCAACAGAGTGGTGGTAATTATATCATCAACACATTTTTAAACTGTAAAAGTACCTTTGTAGTGTACCTGATTTACTGTGACTGTGGTGCACAGTATGTGGGAAAAACGATACATAAATTCCGAAGACGCATTCTGGAACATGTTAACTGAATTTCCTGTAAACAAGATACCCCTATATCTCGACACATTAAGGCTTACCATAACTCCAACCCTGCCTGCCTTCATTTCTGTGCCATAGACCAATTAAAAAAGTCCCCACACAAGGGCAATTAAAACAAAAACATTCTACAAATGGAGTCCAAATGGATTTACTGTCGTCATACTTTAAGTCCTGATGGCCTAAACGAAGGTTTCAACTATGCTTCCTACTTATAATTAATAGTCATTTACATGTATACACACATACAAATGTATTGGTACATAATTTCCATCTATACTAAACTATTTGGCGACACAGATTCCAGTGAGGAATATCCTCTATCTGGATACTATATCAACCTTTATCATCTAATATCAATATAATTCTGAATTCACCTTTAATATAAGGATGTCTTTGGTGCCCTATGATTCATTCTATATCTCCCCTTCTTTCTGTTGCTCTATTTAGTTTACTTATCATTGGAGACCTCTACATGGCATGTCACACATTATCATGCTTCCATACAAACTACCCCCCCCCCCCTCTCCCTGGTGTAAATACATTCTAACATGTGTTCATACATACACATAGGCATTTCGTAGGTTGTATTAACCATTATCATTATTGCTAATGCCATTTTTAATTGATAAATAGATAATATGCACATTTTAGATATATCTTATTTGTTTCAGCTACCCCTCAACTTCATTGCTTTTTCTATCTCCTTTCTCATATTACTCTTTGTATATCCGTCTCCAAGGAAACGCCTGTGTTTCTACTTTAAATCTCAGGACGTCTCCCGGAGGTTAGAAGAGGAAACAAGAGTTTCTCGGCATAAACCTTGTTAAAGAATAGGATTGTTGAACATCTAAAGTCGCTTGGATTTCAAGATCAGAGACAGCATGGGTTTACTTCAGGGAGATCATGCCAAACTAATCTTATTGATTTTTTTGATTGGGTAACTAAAATAATAGATCAGGGTGGTGCAGTAGACATTGCTTACCTAGATTTCAGTAAGGCTTTTGACACTGTCGCACATAGAAGGCTTATCAATAAACTGAAATCTTTGAGTTTGGATTTCAATATTGTTGAATGAATTAGACAATGGCTGAGTGACAGGCAACAGAGGGTTGTAGTCAATGGGGTATATTCGATGTAAGGTCTTGTTACTAGTGGGGTACCTCAGGGATCTGTTCTTGGACCCATTCTCTTTAATATTTTTATTAGCGATATTGCAGAAGGTCTTGTTGGCAAAGTATGTCTTTTTGCTGATGATACAAAGATTTGCAGCAGGGTTGATATTCATGGAGGGATAAGCCAAATGGCAAATGATTTAGATAAACTAGAAAAATGGTCAGAGCAGTGGCAACTGGCATTTAATGTGGACAAGTGCAAGATTATGCACCTTGGGCGTAAAAACCCAAAAGCAGAATATAGACTATTTGGTACAGTCCTAACCTCAACATCTGAGGAAAGGGATTTAGGAGTAATAATTTCAGAGGACTTGAAGGTAGGTAGGCAATGCAATAGAGCAGCAGGAAATGCTAGCAGAATGCTTGGTTGCATAGGGAGAGGTATTAGCAGTAGGAAGAGGGAAGTGCTCATGCTATTGTACAGAGCACTGGTGAGACCTCACTTGGAGTATTGTACGCAGTACTGGAGACCGTATCTCCAGAAGGATATTGATACTTTGGAGAGAGTTCAGAGAAGGGCTACTAAACTGGTTCATGGGTTGAAGGATAAAACTTACCAGGAAAGGTTAAAGCATCTTAACATGTATAGCTTGGAGGAAAGACGTAACAGGGGGGATATGATAGAAACATTTAAATACATAAAGGGAATCAACACAGTAAAGGAAGAGAGTATATTTAAAAGAAGAAAAACTACCACAACTAGAGGACATAGTCTTAAATTAGAGGGGCAACAATTTAAAAGTAATATCAGGAAGTATTAGTAGTATTAGTAGTGTATGTATGGAATAGCCTGCCAGCAGAAGTGGTAGAGGTAAACACAGTCAAGGATTTTAAGCATGCGTGGGATAGACACAAGGCTATCCTAGCTATAAGACCGGGAACAGGGGACTAATAAAAGACTAATAAAAATTGGGCAGACTAGATGGACCGAATGGTTCTTATCTGCCGACACATTCTATGTTTCTATGTTTCTATGTAATTACGCCTCTCTCGATACATTTCAGGCAAGTAGTCTTAAACTCTGGTTTGATCAATCTGAAGTTCGCCCCTGACGAAGCTGGTTGCGAAACGCGCCTCAGACGTTTTTGGCTAACTAGCTATACATGCAAAGCAGTTATTGTACAAATCGAAATGGTTATTTGTAACGGGCATCTATTGAAGACGTTGTTTGTTGTTGTCTGTTGTCTATATTCTCTACTGGTGGTTTTTTTGGGGGGAGGCTATTTTATTAATAAGTACTTACCTGTTCAATACAGTAGATTCTGTGGAATATTGTTCCTTCCCTTTAACCTATAGAATCCTTGGACAGCCCCTTATACCTCTTATCATTTCATCTTTATATATGTACAATTTGTGGCACTTTCTGTTCCAATTGCCACTTAATATAATATATATTTCTTTAAGGTGTCTAATCCTAAACAGTGTGCACCTGTCATGGTTATCCTAGTTAGCCTTTTTACAATATATACCATAAACAATATATTTTCTAAATACCTGGTGAGACATATTTTGTTATTTTTGTCATTTATTGTTATTTTTTGTTTGTTATGTGTGTCCAAGTAGCTGGTGGGGATTTGCTACACACCACCTGGACTTATGTTGCTTTTTTCACCTAATTACCTATAAAAGCTATATGCACTTATTGCTTTATCACTTTATTTAAGCTCCATTGCTTTCTTTTTGATTTGTTCTTGTTGTTGTTATATGTCTCTCTTGTCATATTCATCAGTGTCTATGTACCTAAGTCAGGTGCAGTATTAGGCTGTTCTGTAAAAGTTGGCTGGTCCAAATCTACATTCTCATCATCAGTATGCTGATTATAGCATATCTAGCTCCTGGACCCCAGGTGCCTTGCTGTATTTCACATAATATTATATCACCATGGTGAAGATCTCTCTGTGTCTGGGCTACAAATAGTTCATTAAATTCTCGATACCTCGGGGGGGCGTGTCCTGGCGCTGATGTGGTAGGAAGCATCTGAGCCGAGCTCCCGTTCACTGAGCCGTATTAACGCACATTGCGGTGGATATACCTTACACAAACCACGATTTTCTAATGGGGAAGTCATCCAAGAAACTCCCCCAGCTCCCGGATGGAGGAAAACCGGGGAAAAAGTCAGCGGTACCGACTTTAAAGAACTTTTTAGTCCCGATGCAGACGAGTGAGGCATCTAAGATGGCGTCCTCTGGGCGCGAAAACCCGATGGCGTCCACGAGTGATGATTCCGATGAAGAACCTTACTCACCTTCTCCCAGTCGAACACTGGCTCCCGATGGCCCACCTAAACCGGATTTTACCGAGCTAATGGCACAGGTCAAACTGGAGCTGGCGGCTGCGGTCACCTCGATACAATCCACCATTAAGGAGGAACTCCACATCCTCCAGTCAGACCTGGCGGATCAAGGCCATCGCCTGGAAAAAATTGAGGCTGACCACACGACGCTGCACACAGTAATTGCTGACCTGAAGTCGCAGATGAAAGAGCAGCGCAGACTCACGGGGCAACTAGCCCAAAACCTAGTGGATCTAGACTACCGAGGCCGCAGGTGCAATCTGCGAATTCGGGGCCTTCCTGAATCAGATGGGCCAGAGGACTTGCACAAAGTTATCGCAGACCTATTCCGGACCATACTAGAAGCCCAGCCCTCACAGGATATCTGCTTGGACCGTGTCCACAGGGCCTTGCGGGCCAAAAACATAGACGGTTCCTACCCCAGGGACATCATCTGCTGTGTACACTCCTTTCGGTTAAAGGAAGAAGTGCTCCGAGCCGCACGGAAGAAAAGGGCCATCATGTTTAAGGGAGCCAAAGTCATAGTATTACCGGACGTGGCTTGGGCCACGCTCCAGGCCCGAAAACTCTTAAAACCCATGGCGGACCTGCTGAGGGCCAAGGACATACCATTCTCCTGGGGCTTCCCGCTGAATATCACTGTCCATCGCGGCTCAGTCCGAACGATCCTGAGCTCCCCCTCGGATGTGGAACCGTTTTGCACAGCATTGGGTTTACAAGCCCCGAACTTACCTGGATGGACCTCGGAAGACATGGAAGGACCAGCTGTTCCCGGTCTGCTGAATCAGCCTTGGATTGCCCGACCTCAAAGAAAGAGACGGCCTAAAATAGCATCAACCCTACAGGCCGACAGACCCCGGCATTCGGAGACTCCGACTACATCGATAGGATTACAAGCCTAAGAAAAGACACTGTACCCTCGCCAGAGAGGGTTTCACCGTTAATCTCTGACACAGTGGGGTCTGATGGGACTCAGTCCGATGGGACTCTTCTCACCCTTCCTGATATCATCGCTGGACCCATCTTCACGCTGAGCCTCTCACTTCCCCATCGCACCGTTGGACTTGTTACGCAACAAACTGGTACCCTCTCTCCCTCCTATGGGACGCCGCTACCTGACTAGTCAAGCGACTGCCTAGCAGACCCACAAGGTTCCCAATATCATATGTGTTTCCCGAGTTATGTCCCTTCTTTTCTATCTCTCCCTCTCCCTCTCACGAATCAATATATATATACGATTGTGTTTCCCCACCTGTTCCCTGTCCCGTTCCCCCCCCCTACCCCCCCCCCCCTTCACCTTCTCCTGGCCAGGAGATTGGGAATACGGTATAATTACAGATTATTGTTTTACTCTATTGGCCACCTTAGAGGTACAAGGACGATACTTTTACAATATAGGCCTCATTTGGCATCCCATGATTTCACTACCTTATGACTACTCCTTGGACCAACATGATCCCCCCTCCCAGTGTATATTTCTGTCCCGTATCAGTGGATACCCTCCATCACACCCCACTCTCGCTTCTCCCCCCCCCCTTCAAATTAGATTTCTAATTTCGAACCCCTTCCCCGCACCGACCCACTTACCCCCCTAGAATGACACCTCACCGTTATCGTTCAACCAGACTTCCCCGATATTTTTTCTCTAATTTATCCCCACAGATCGATACGTGGCAAACCCCCTCTCCATTTCCATTTCCCGGCAAATCCCTTATGTACATATGGTTCCCCATTATACAAATACCTAATGTTTATGTAATACGAGGCTTGCCGCAGTATACAGTTCTCGTCCGTTATAAGAGGGAGATCCAAATCTACTGATTGTTGATATATGATTATTACTACGTACCTTGTGGCAAAACTCCTTTTTTCATTTTCTTCTCCTTGCAAATCCCCTATGTACATATGGTTCCCCATTATATGATTATTTAATGTCTATGTAATACGAGGAATACTGCAGTATATAATTCTCGTTCGTTTTAAGAGGGAGATCCAAATTTACTGATTGTTGTTCATATGATTATTGCCACGTACCTTTTGGCAAAACTTTTTTTTTTTTTTTTTTCTTCATTTTCTTTTCCTTGCAAATCCCCTACGTACATATAGTTCCCCGTTATATAATTATTTAATATTTTGGTAATACGAGGCATACTGCAGTATACAGCCCTCGTTCGCAATAAAAGGGAGATACAAATATACTGATTGATGTCATATGCACATAATACGAGGAATATTGTAGTATACAATTCTCGTCCGTTTTAAGAGGGAGATTCAAACTAACTGCTTGTCGGTACATGTTTATTGCTATGTATCTTGTTGAAAATATTATAGCCGATGCTATGACGTTTCACCCAAGTCGATGACTGTATAAATGTACAAATATATGAGAATGTGATTTTTCTGTGATATGGACGCTAGTCTTCCCCCCCTCCCCATCTTCGAGCCCCCCCCCCCGCTCTGACCCCCATACCCCCCCCTACTATCCCTCCTCCCCTCTTACCCCCCCCTTGCCGTAACCCCACACCCCCATCTATCCCCACCCCTCTACATTCTATATGGAATATATGATCCATCTATGATACGGGCGCCTTCTCCTTCTTCTCCCCCCTACCCGCCCGAGTTCCGCCTATTTCCCATGCCTTTCCTTGATCCCTCACCCCCCCTCCCCCTTATACCCCCCCTCCCCTTCCTCTTATCCCCCACACCCCAGAGCTCCCACACCCCCCTACCCCCCGTACCCACCCCCCCACATCAATACCCCTCGATCCTGCCTCTCCCTCTTCCCTAAATATTTCTGTTCCCACCAAATACCTCTAATTTTTCCACATCCCCGCCAAGGGCCTTAACTCCCCTATGAAACTTTCTCGCCTGTTCAGGGAACTTAAAGGTCTCCGCGCCGACATTGCCATGGTACAGGAAACCCATTTTCTACGGTCTAAAGTCCCCGATTTTCGCAACTGGGACTACCCCCAGAGGTTTTACTCGCATTCTCCTTTCCAAAAAAATAAAGGAGTGGCCATATTCTTTGGGAGGCGCTCCCCCTTTACTGTACAGGACCAGTGGTCGGACAGTGAGGGTCGAGCGCTCTTCCTCAAAGGTCAGATCGGGACAGAAACTGTTACTGTAGCCGTATTGTATGCTCCTAACACATCCCAACACCTATTCCTCCGCACGATGCTCCATAGACTTCGTGATTTTGCCTCAGGCATCACCATCCTTGGGGGCGACTTCAATCTGCCCCTAGATCCGGTTATAGACACCTCCACGGGTTCATCCTCTTCCCGTTTCTCTGCAATTAAGCTGGTAAAGAAAGCTATGATGACAGCCCAATTGGCAGATGTATGGCGTATTAAACACCCCAGTACCAGGGACTACACATTTTACTCATCTCCTCATAATCGTTATTCACGGATTGATTACCTCTGTATTTCTCACAGACACCTCCCACTTGTGAGCAAAGCAGATATAGGACACATCACCTGGAGTGACCACGCTCCAGTGGTATTACGTGTCGCCCTACCATCCATGTCAAAACGTCAATTCACTTGGAGATTGAACGAATCGCTACTACGAGATCCCGACACTGTCCCGATCCTACAGACACATATCACTAATTATTTCAAGGACAACGCATTGCCAGATACCGCCCCTACGGTGGTTTGGGAAGCTCACAAGGCGGTCCTTCGAGGCTCATTGATTAGTATAGGGGCACACAAAAAGAAATTACATTCCGCAGCCATGATCGCTCTCCTTAACGAAATCACGCAAATTGAAACCTCCCATAAACTATCTCTTAGCCCCACGGTATACCAGTCCCTGTTGGTTCTCAAAGCTAAATTAGCAGACCTCTGTAATAGCCGGGACAGACGCGCCCAATTACAACTTAAGAATCGTCTTTACTGTTTTAAGGACAAAGCGGGAGTGCCTCTGGCTCGATTGTTGCGTGACCGGCATCAGACAACATTCGTACCGCGAATGAGGACCAAACAGGGTCTGGTGCGCCACTCAACCCCGGAAATAGCAGAGATCTTTCGGAGCTATTATCATGACCTATATAATTTGTCTGAGCCATTGGACGAACCACGTTCCTCTGACCTATCACATAGGATTCAGAGTTACCTGGATGCTCATATGGACAAAAAATTGTCGGCTTCTGATGCTCTTCTGTTAGACTCCCCGATTACGCCAGAGGAACTAATCGAAGCAATAAAAGACTCACCGACTGGTAAAAGCCCAGGCCCCGATGGTTTTACTATGTCATACTATAAAATGTTTCGGGATTTATTAGCCCCCCCCCCTGGCGGAGGCTCTAAATTCTTTGTCCCTGTCACACACTCTTCCTCCACAAGCACAGGAAGCTCACATCACTGTGATCCCGAAACCGGGCAAGAAACTAGAAGACTGTGCAAGCTACAGGCCCATTTCATTAATTAATGTTGACCTTAAGTTGTTTGCTAAGATACTCAGCAATAGGCTTAAAGCTCATATCCCTTATCTTGTACACCGTGATCAAGCAGGATTTGTGCCGGGTCGGGAGGCTCGGGACAACACGACTAGGATCTTGAACCTTATTTATTTTGCTCATATGAATGGGACCCCGGCCATGTTATTGTCCACTGATGCGGAGAAGGCCTTTGACAGGGTGAGCTGGCCCTTCATGCATGCAGTCCTGAACCATATAGGAATGGGTATGGCAATGCGCAAATGGATTCAATCCCTTTACCATGCTCCTGTAGCACGAGTGCGAATAAATGGGACATTGTCGGGCCAGCTCTCCTTGTCTAACGGCACCCGACAGGGATGCCCCCTCTCTCCTTTGTTGTTTATTCTGGTTTTGGAGCCCCTGGCAGCAGCCATACGATCCAATCAGGACATTTCAGGGCTACAATTAGGTCCTCATCACCACAAACTAGCCGCCTATGCTGATGATCTTTTATTTTTTGTGACAAACCCCACTATTTCACTTCCAAATATATTGGAAGAATTTCGGACCTTTGGGTGCCTGTCGAACTTTAAGATTAATTTTTCCAAATCGGAAGCTCTCAATATTTCCCTCCCTCCCAGTGTCATGGCCGGTATACCTTCGGATCTATCACAACTTTTCCACCTTAATTTACAGCCCCTCCTCGCCACATGTACACGAGATTTAGCCCACTGGTCCTCCAAGCGCATTTCATGGTTTGGCAGAGCATCGGTCATTAAAATGAATATTCTCCCCCGTTTTCTTTATATAATTCAGACATTACCGATGTTTATTCCCAAATCCTTTTTTAATATTTTGCGCTCTGTGTTAGGTAAATTTATATGGCATAATTAAAGTCCACGTCTTCGCCCACCCCATGACTTATCATCAATATCCCCACCTACCCCCTGGATACGATACAAACATAATCAACTTATCCATTTTGTTGGGAAGCTGAGCCGCACACATCCAATAACAAGCGAACTCTCCTCATTTGAATCATTGATTGCGACCAAAGATCCCCCACGTCGAGTAGTTTCTACTATATACCGTATTATTACAGATTTGACAGAGCACCCACGACCTTCCTATATCTCCCAATGGGAACGTGATTGTAATATAGTACTCACTCAAAAACAATGGCGCAAAATGTCTTTGCTGGCACACAAGTGCTCAGGATCTACTCATATCCAAGAGAATGCATTTAAGTTGCTCTCAAGGTGGTACCTGACCCCTCATAAACTACATGCCATCTTCCCGTCTGTCACACATCTCTGCTGGCGCGGTTGCTCACAGGTGGGAGATTATCTGCATATTTGGTGGTCCTGCCCGGGGATAGTCCCTTTCTGGCGTCAGGTCTTGAAGGTTATCAGAAAGGTTGGTGATGAAACCTTACGAGACGACCCGCTGACAGTCCTATTACACAACACCCCACACCCCATAGGGGCGTACAAACGGTCCTTGACAATCCATCTGTTAAATGCTGCTAAGCTCTTGATTCCAAGATACTGGAAACAAATACGAGCTCCTTCATTCCGAGACTGGCTAGATGAAGTGGAGTCTATACGGGTCATGGAGGATGCGATGCAGACCGCCCTGGGCAGGGGAGAGCGACACTCTAACACTTGGACACAGTGGTCTATGTATATGGGGAGTGCCGAGTGTCGAGACGATATTGATCTGGCAGAGAACCCAGCTGTGCTGGACGACGAGTGTGACCGGTCTTAGTTCCGTTTTTCTGGAATGATCTTCTCCTGATCTCTCCTCTTCCTTCCTTCTCTCTTCTTAACCCCCCTTTTTTTTTTTTTTTTTTTTCTTTTTTCTTACACCTTTTTTTTTTTTTGTCTTCTGTTATTTATATATGAAAATTATTTGGATATATTGTCCGGCTGGGTATTACTACCCGTTATTAATGTATCTGATTAACGGGCAGTATGAGGTGTTATATGATTCAAAAAAATCATGCCCAGAAGCCTGATCCTGTACAACTGTTTGTTTATACGGTTTATTGTTTTTGGTGGATGAAGATTTATTTATCGTCATTCCCGGTTTCTGTGCATATTTATGCTTGTTAGACCTTTATGATACTGTCTCAATGTATCCTTTATTTTATTATGTCATATATTATGTTCATTGCCAATAAAAATATTTTAAACAAAAAAAAATTCTCGATACCTCAAGAATAATTGGGCCATGACAATGTTTTGTGCCTTCTCTTACGTATAAGAGGATACCTAGGTATATATTTTGTTAAAAAACATTAAAGTTAGTGCTTCCGTCCCTTCATGGTCACCAATTGTAACCAATTAGTACCTTATTTCCGTCTGTAATTTCTTGACTGCTTTGAATTGAGCAGGGCTGACCTTACAAATATCTTGTAGCAACAATATTATATAGATCGGCAGCTTTCTCTATTTATATTTATAAATAATTTAGAATACAATAAAATAGAGATTTGGAAGCAGGAACCAGGAGCCTGACATGGCCCCCATCGTAATAGACCAGGGTTATAGGGCGCTTAAACCAAAGAGAGGTCCTGACAACGCCCCACGAGATGTAATCATAAAATTCCACTATTTTACAGAGAAAGAAGAGATCCTGAAAAGAGCACAGATGCAACAGGATCTTAGTTTTGAAAAGTTGCACTTAATGGTGTCAGGGTATTTTAATACATCTCATACTATGGGGGACAAAATGGACTCATATTCTGATATTAAGAAGAACCTTTAATTGACCTCTGTGTTTCAGTCTTCTGCTTTGTTACTTAGGATCATTGTCCAACCTTCAGTGATGTTTGGGTAAGACTTTAAGAAGACAATGGGACAATTTAAGTTAGCAATCGTGCTCAGCAGGGGTATATTTTATAATGAGAAACTCAAATAGATCCATGACCATCCTGTGAGAGCTCAGTGTGAGATAGGTATATACAAGGTGTGCAAATAGAAACCTGAGAAATCTAACTAACAAATGCCTAGAAAATGGAATGAATTAAGATGTGACCTGCTAACATGATAACTAATATACACGTATATAGATATCTGTTTACATGTATATTTACATCCATATGTAAAGGCAGATGTATTGGTACATGTATGGTTGTATAAATGCATAAATAGATATTCTGTATTTTATTAATAAGATACACTCTTTGATTTTTATCTATTTAATTCTTTACATTTATTATACCTTAACCATGAATATTGCAATGAAATACCATAGAACAATATATTTGGTACATGTGGTGTAGTAGAAGTGATTAGCTATTACATGATATGCCCTGGAATGTTATGAGTGTTTATATTCATTTTAATTGTAATGCGGTCATATATATATTCATATGCCTACAATCAAGAATAGGTTGAATGCTTTCTGGGTTTTCTATCACATTTAGGAAATTATACGCTAAAATCTTATAGGGCACATATATATTTAACTGTATTCAGGTGTGACCCTGGTGATTAGAAAGTTTGGGATTTAAACATGGTCAGAACTATAAGCTAAGAGCGCCACCTTTTGATTAATATTATTATACCCAAATCAAATATTAAGAGAGGAGTGTTTTCAGAGAACCAACCAGATTAAAACACATATATCTGACACACCTTCGATGGGTGTGGTATAGAGATGGAAATTTGGGATAAAATTAAGCTAGGGGAGAGTTTAGGGACCAAGTCTGAAAGATCTAAGCTGGGGAGATTCTTTTTTTTTTTTTTATTGAAAATACAAAAAATACAAAATTACATAGGGATGCATTACTACACCATAAATAAAACATATATATCAATGATATCCCATAAAAACAAACACGACAAAAATACACTAACGCGTTCCGTGGAGACAGGGCCTTTTCTAACATAACATTTTTTTATATACCTCGTGGTGGTGGGATGGGGGCCAATCTGGACCATTAGGGGAGTATCTCTTCACTCAAAACTACCCTCTAATCTTTTGATTCCCCGTATAAATATAGCGATACAATTCTTCACACCTACCCTAGTTGGCTTTTTCCCATTTACTCCAGATTTTGTTGTATTTATCCAAATCTGCTCTATGCAAATAGTAACCCTTTTCCATCACTTGTTGCGTATCTGTCTGGCTTTTTATTTGTGCCCAGTGTATTTTACCGGGTCTTTTCCATCTTCTTACAATTACTAATTTTGTTGCTAATAGTATGTGTATTATCAAGGGTAACTCATCTCCGCTAAAATCGCCCAGATCCTGATGGAGTAGAGCTCTCCGTGGGGAACCAAAACAACTCCCCCTGTCATGCAAGAAATGACCTCAAAGGTCCTTTTCCAGCTCTCCTCCACCTCCTCACATTCCCCAAAAATATGGAGGAGAAGTTCCAACTTCTATGCCAGTTAGTAGACATGTGCAATCGTTTTCGGACAAATGCATTTTCGTCTGAAAATAGCATTTTCGTCCATTCGTCCGAAAAACGAATAACAAAAATGCTAAGCTAATGAAAGCCGAATGAACGAATGGTTAATAAACGAAAATCATTCGTTCTTTTCGTCCATTCGTAGTACTATTGCATTCTATAAGCCGAAATAGAGTCGGTTTATAGAATACAATAGCATAGTACACTTACATTCCATAAAACGAACGACTTTCGGTTTATGGAATGCATGTAAGTCTTTTGTCATTCTATAAACCGAAAGTTCGGTTTATGGAATAGCAATAGGATTACATGTATTACATAAGCCGACAGCCTATAAACCGAACGTTCGGTTTATAGGCTGTCGGCATTTTACTACACGGAGACAAAGTGTCCATTCATAAATTTATGAATGGAGACTCTGTCTCCGTGTAGTGAAATGCCGACAGCCTATAAACTGAACATTCGGCTTATAGGTTGTCGGCATTTCACTACACGGAGACAGAGTCTCCATTCATAAATTTATGAATGGAGACTTTGTCTCCGTGTAGTGAAATGCCGACAGTCTATAAACCGAACGTTCGGTTTATAGGCTGTCGGCTAATGTAAGTACACGGAGACAAAGTCTCCATTCATAATGAATGGAGACTCTGTCTCCGTGTAGTGAAATGCCAACAGCCTATAAGCCGAATGTTCGGTTTATAGGCTGTCGGCATTTCACTACACGGAGACAGAGTCTCCATTCATAAATTTATGAATGGACACTTTGTCTCCGTGTAGTAAAATGCCGACAGCCTATAAACCGAACGTTCGGTTTATAGGCTGTCGGCATTTCACTACACGGAGACAGAGTCTCCATTCATAAATTTATGAATGGACACTTTGTCTCCGTGTAGTGAAATGCCGACAGCCTATAAACCGAACGTTCGGTTTATAGGCTGTCGGCTAATATAATACATTTAATCCTATTGCTATTCTATAAACGCGAACTTTCGGCTTATAGAAAACATGTAGTACTATTGCCTTTCTATGAACCGAACGAGAATGAATGGGGCTCTTGTTCGGTTTATAGAAAGCCAATAGTATTACACGTATTCTATAAAACGAACGAAAACAACTAAACGAAACGAAAATAATGAACGAATTTCGTCCGAAACGAATGCAGTAATGAACGAAATTCGTTTTAGACTAAATAAATAACATTTTCGTCCGAATGGACAAAAACGAAACGAAAATTTTAGTTTTGCACATGTCTACCAGTTAGTCTCTGATTCTAAAGGTAGAATCAGAGACTAACTTTAGATCTTTTTCCCATCTACCCCATGCTTGAGGCGTTTTATAAAAGGATTTTGTGTTTTATAAAGCATGTACACATCTTCAATATCTTTTTTTAGGTTTGTTATTAAACAGATTGGTGATCTGTAGGTAGCCTTTCTTGCTGTTATCTTTATAGATCCCTTCTGTAATAAAGTGTTTTACTCTCAGATATTTAAATATTTCTCTTGATGGGAGATTATATTCCTGTCTTAACTCAGGAAATTCTTTCATCCTATTGTCTTTTAATATGTCTATTTACTCCTACTTGACTCCAGGATTTAACATTTATTTCTTCCATATTATATTCTAATGAGTCCAATGGGGCTGATTTAAGGATTTTTTCACCCATTCCGCAACTTCTCTTAAATGAGTACCAAAACTCCACTAAATCTGCCAGACTACTATCTATTGTTTTATGCTGGATTTGTCTCAATTTCTCATTTTTCAGCCATAAGATGTTTTCCAAATTATTCAGCCCCGTAAAATGTTTTTCTATTTGCCACCAATCTAGTTGCGTGCTTGTTTGCCTTTGGATCCTATTCACGGGCATAAGCATACTGGCTTCCCACAGTTCTCTAAGCACCGGCATCCTAAGTCCTCCCCTTTTGTTTTCCAAATATAGGGTTTCTCTATTAATTCTTGGTTTTCTCCCAAGCCAAAGAAATTCAAGGAGCTTCTTTTGGGCAATATCAAATTGTTCCTTTTTTATTTTACCTGGAGCCATCCTAAAAATATACAGCCATTTTGGAATAATGTAAGCCTTGATGGTATTTATTCTCCCTATCCAAGAGATAGATAGCTGTCTCCATTTATTTAATTTCGCTTGCATATCTATCATCATCTTCTTGCAGTTAATCTCTGTCACTTTTTTGCCATCGGGAGGAATCAAGATTCCCAAATACTCAATCCCAGAGCCTGCCCACTGGAATGGGTAGTTTCCCTTTAGGGTTCTTTGTGACATCTCAGTCATTGCTATGCACATTGCCTGTGATTTCTGTATATTTAATTTATAATTAGAAACTTCACCATATTGTTGAATTGTCTTCATTAACTCTGGGACTGTGCTCAGGATCAGTTAATGTCAGGAGTATGTCATCCGCGTACAATGACAACTTGTATTCCGCGGAGCCTATTAATATCCCTTTTATGTTGTTATTCTGTCTAATTATATTTGCTAGTGGTTCAAGTGAAATTATATATAATATTGGTGCTAAGGGGCATCCTTGCCTCGTGCCATTTTTTATGTCAAACCACTCTGAATCAATGTTCTGTCCTGTTACTTTTGCTGAGGGATTTTTATATAACGCCAAAATTGCATCTAATAGGCCTGGGCCGAAGCCCATAGACTTCATGGTTTCCTCTAGGAAAACCCAGCTGACCCTGTCAAATTCCTTTTCGGCATCTAAAGACAGGCCCAGCATCCCCTATAATTAGCCATCCCAATGAGGTCCATGATTTTCCTCACATTGTCTCCAGCCTTTATTTCTTGAATATAACCTCCCTGGTCCCTATGTATCAGAGAATTTATGCAGTCTTTCAGTCTATGAGCCAATATTGCCGCATCTATTTTTGTTTCAGTATTTATGAGTGAAACTGGGCCGTAGTTTTTCATTTCAACAGGATCCTTTCCAGGTTTAAGGATTGGCAGGATGGTAGCTTGCATAGATTCTAATGGGCATTTTTTCTTAATTTTAACTTCATTAAAGAATTTTTCAAATGTGGGGTTAAGTTACCAACTAATTTTTTGTAGAAGAAACCCGAGAAGCCATCCGGACCTGGGGCTTTGTAGTTTTTCAAGTGACTAATAACTTTCTCTACCTCTATTTCTGTTATGGGTTGATCCAATATGCTGGCTTGTACCTCTGTCAATCTCTGAAGTTTGGCTTCCTTAATGTAATTACTTATCAGTGTACGTGTGTGGCCCTTATCTGGTAGATTGTACAACGAGGAATAAAATGTTTTAAATTCTGAGCCTATTTGTTTAGGGGAGATAGCAATTTTAGTACCATTTCTAATTTTAGAAATTCTTGCCTTACCATTCCTTTTTAATAGTTGATTTGATAATAACTTATCTGGTTTATTCCCAATATAATACCATTTTTGTTTGGTTTTTAATAAAATTTTATTAGCTCTTATAATCAGTTTCTCATTTATTTACTTCTTTTTTTGTATGATCTTTAAATCAAGTTCAGACTGGGCGGATTGTTTATTCAGTCTTACGTTGTTTTCCAGTTTGATATATAGTTCTGCCAGGCTGTCAGATCTTACTTTATTGAGGTATATTTCCCTACCAATAAGACTCCCTCTGGCTACACTTTTAAATGCATTCCAGGTGTTAGACATAGAGGTTTCCCCTTCCAAATTTTCCTTGAAATAGTAGTCAGATAATCTTGTCAATTCCTCCAAGTATTTTATATCCCCCAACAAGTGTTCATTAATTCTCCAACTAGGTCTACTTTTTACAAAATTGCCCTTAAAAGTGCATATAAGCACACTATGATCGGACCTTGATATATCTATTATTTCTGACATCTCACAGTTTTTAACCATCTGTGCGTATACTAGGCACATATCTATTCTGGAGTAAGATTTGAAACTATTAGAATAAAACGTGTAGTCCTTTTCCTCGGGGTGGATTGTTCTCCACAGGTCATGCAGTTTATATTTAGACACAAATTAAATGCCTTAGCCGAGCCCAAAACCGATTTATCAATCTCCACCGTTTTGCCTGTCTTTTTATCCCATATAGGATCTAAGATACAATTAAAGTTGCCTGCCATTATAAAGGTTCCCTGAATGATATTTATGGTTTTTAAATAAGGTTAGATCAGTTAGTGTAATATTGGGTTTTAGTAGATTCTGGCTCTGCATTAGTTGGTTACTCTGATACACTAGGATTGTGTGGGTAGAAGTCACTACATTGCTCACAGTAAAGCTGCTGTTGATAGATTGTGTGTGTCTGGTCTGTTTGTTTACTCAGCGACTGCCTTTGTTTTACAACCTATTG
The DNA here is from genome assembly GCA_036172795.1 of Pelodytes ibericus. NCBI lineage: Eukaryota > Metazoa > Chordata > Amphibia > Anura > Pelodytidae > Pelodytes > Pelodytes ibericus. Next base: position 111,552,500 of record CM069857.1, on the reverse strand, counting down.
AGTTCTCAGGTCTGTAACTGTTTTGTTTGTATTGACTAACAATAGGTTGTTGTTTGTTGGTGTATTCACTCAATCAATGTATTATTATTATTGTGTGTTATTTCTATATTAGTGTGTGTAAATACATTTCATATTTTGTTACCGTATGCTTTATTTCATATTTATGGTGGTTTAAGTGTATGTCATATTATTGCCTTGTAAAATGAACTTGGGAGATACTGTTTTTATGAATGGTTATTGGCCATCTTTAGTGGCATCTAATCTTTCATAATTCCAATTATCTAAGACATTTATATGGAGGCACTGCTGAGATTACTAGCGATTAATATCATATACTTGAAACCCTGAAAGATATATTGTATTTTATATTTGATTGAGCTAAGATAACACATTCTAAAATGTCTGTTGCTGAAAGTGGTTCAAATCGGGAATCTCAGATAAGTCAGGCAAACAATGACAATTCCTTTAGGACATTGGCTAATAGAGAATGTGCTAAACTTGCAATACATCATGCAATATGTACGTAAAAGACTAGACATCAAGCTAGAAGTAAATGCATGGATAGAAACTTTACAAGATAGAGTCAAACTTATTGCAGAGAACTTATGGCATGAGGAAAGGGAAGTAGCCCAGCTCATAAAACATTTCCCTGCAATGAAAGAGTCAGTTCGGGATAAAGCGATATTTGACACATGGCCTACAATGTTTTATCTGAATTTGGAATTTGCTCAGCAAGTTGAAAAGAAAAATTCAGAATTAAAACAAATAAATAAGGACATGTCTCAAATAACTCATGCTCATTCTGAGCTGACTAAGACACACATCAATCTGGATTTAAAAAGAGAAGAGCTAAGGGATGAGATAAACATGATCAGAGGTCAGTTAGAAAACCATAAATCACTCTTAAATCAAACTAGAGAAACGAATACACATTTAAGAAATGAAATGACTGTGGCCTTAATTGCAAAATGTAAATTTGAACAGGAAGCCCACCATTTCAGAGAAATGTGTATACAGTTAGAAAAAGAATGCGAGGCACACCTCAAACATCTGGAAAGGGAATCCTCAGCAAAGGATACTCTATCTAACAGGAAGATAACTAACTCCACTACTGATAAGATGCAAATCATACAGGAAAGATTTAATTCCCAGATAGAAGCCCTCCAAAGTCAGATCAGTCAGATGTCACGGGGTAATCGTGGAAACAAGAGAATCTGGAAAACAGAGTTCAGTTATTGCAGACACATTAAATGTGCCTGCTGTACCTTCTTATGTAAAGGAGGAGTACTGTAGTGATACCAGTGACTCAGAGGGAGACACGGTGTATTCAGAGGGTAGCATTGAGGAATCAGCTCCCGTTTTACTTTTGTGGCCTAGACAGACTGGGACAGGCAGGGGTAACCCTAAAAGCTACTTCAAGAGAGGCATCAGAGCCAGTAGGAGTAACCCATCCACCCAGGATTACAGGTATGACACACCCAAAGTAATTAAATTTCTAAGAGAGACTGTAACCATGTTTTACAAACAGGGATCCATCTCTATAACTGATCATTTAGATTCCTATGAGCGAGCAATGACCACATTGAATATGAATTCTGACCTGCATAAAATCACTTTTCTCCCCTGGGTATTTGAGAGTAAATATAGCCATTTCTTTGACTCACTGCAGGATATGAAAATCCATGCCTGGAGTGATATCAAACAGCATTGCCAACAAGAGTTTGGGCAGTTTAGGACTACTACTGCAGCCAAGGTGGCTATGTATAATTTAAGGTGTCATCCAAATCAGAGTCCCATTGAATTTCTGGCCATATTAAAAAATGCCTATACCCTTACTGAAAAAAATCCAGATTTTGAGCACCCAGAGTTTAAAACCCTATTTTATGAAGCCTTACATCCCTAGATAAAGGTAATATTGGCTCGAGAGTTCCATGTAGGTAAGCCTTTGGAATGGTTGGTAAGAGAAAATATTATCTTGTATTCTGTGCAACAAAATGATGACTATGGGGGAAGAAAAGCTTCCAAAACAAATACTCACACCATAGCAGAAGCTAGTGTTAAAAATGAGCACTTAGAATTGGAGTCTGAGAGAAGGACTTATGCAGCAGTGGTAAAAGGTCCTAAACCTACCAGGCAGGAAAGGGTTAATCTCACGCCTGTCCATTCAGGTACTGAGGCCAGGGAACCCTGAGTAAATAGAGAAGAAAACCCCCCAATACCTAGGAATACGTGGAGATATGGGAGTTACAGGCCCAGCTATCGCAGGTCTCAACCCCCACGCCAGGAAAGGCATAGTCACCCTAACTCTAATCCCTATCAGCCATCCCCCTCTAGGGATAATGGACCTAGAAGTAATGGGAGGAGTAGTTTGTATGCTCAGGTAAATCAGCTTACCAGTCAGATGACTCAATAAATGGAGCGAATGGCTACCATTAATCTAGGTGTTGCTGCTGCTGCCCAGCCCAATAATTCTTTTTTAGGGGGAGCTACACCTGTCAACATCAATCAATAATCCAGAACACAGGTACTCAGGCAACACTCGTCTGTAAAAGGAAACAGGTTAATGTGGTAAAGCAGCCTTATTCTAACTCTGTTTCTTCTCCAAATGATATGTGCAATCAGGAAAAATCTGCATCCAATGTTAATATCCATCCTTCATCTTTGGATGAAGGTGCTGTGTGTATTAATGATTCTTGTGTCTCACAATTTAAGCCTAAGCCATCCGAAGTACACTACAACATGTCATTAGCAGCCGCAAATCCACAGGAAACCTCCATAAAAGCGCTGACAGATGAAAAGCCAAAAACCTGCTGTAATGCAGTTCAAAAGGAACTAAGAGACCCTTCCATAAAAGGGTCAGTGGGTAAGCAAATGCAGTCTCCTGCACAAGGTAATATTCCTGTTAAAGCCAACCAATGGAAGAATCCACAAATGTTTGAACTATATGAATCTGATGGAAGATATTATGTGTCAGTGCAGGGGGGTCACTAGGGTTGGTGTCTGAGAGAAGGACTTATGCAGCAGTGGTAAAAGGTCCTAAACCTACCAGGCAGGAAATGGTTAATCTCACGCCTGTCCATTCAGGTACTGAGGCCAGGGAACCCCGAGTAAATAGAGAAGAAAACCCCCCAATACCTAGGAATACGTGGAGATATGGGAGTTACAGGCCCAGCTATCGCTGGTGTCACTGTTAGGGTTAATTTATATTTATTGTGTTAACATAACAAGAGTCAATTCAGCATTGGAAGAGTTAACTTCAGGGAAGGGTTAAACCCCCCCCCCTCCCCTCTTGTGGGGAGCACATTTGTTGTCTGTGCCTATCATCTATTCTACATACATAGAGTAAAAGGAATAAATCTAATGATACCAGACTTTAACCCAGACTAAATCAATAAGGTAGAGATAAAGGAAAATGGTAGAAAATGACCTAAGGGTCCTGTGTCAGCATCTCAGGAGTTTTGTAATTCTACATAGGCACATAGAAACAAAGTGTTTAGTTAATTATATAACTATATATTTGTAACACGTATGTATTCTATGTCCACGTCCCCAGGTTGTGTGTGAAGTCTTAGCCAATGATATGATGCCAGTGAATGTCTTGTTGTTTCTATATAAGTGCTTGTCTTTACAATAAACTTTAGAGTTACTTAACGAACGGCCTTTGTGTCAGACTTGAGTTACTCTCCGAACACGTTCGCTGATGTGTTTCCAACTCCCACCACGTGAATCCAAATCAGAGTGATACATTGCTGTATATCAGAGACTTGCTGATAGAGACCTAAGTGAGTACATGTGTATTATTATACATCTCTGACTTACCCGTGTTTCTCTGAATTTTTAATAATTTGTGAAAGTCTCTGTTTAAAAAAAAAAAACCCTGTGTAGTGGAAATGGAGACAGGTCGCAACTGTCTAAAAACTATCTGCTAAGATTGTGCTAGCAATAGTTATTATAATTCTGAGGTAGTTTCCAGTATAAGATGAGATTGTACCGGCTAATAGAGAGTCATTATTGAAGATTTTCCACTAATATTAAAAGGCACTTAGTCACTGTTAGTTTTTCAGTGAAACCCTTGATGCAGTTCCAAGGTGTTAAAGAAACCAGGGTGTTTTGATAACATAGAATTACGGCATTAATTTTCTAAATTGTACATTGAATTTTTAAATATTCCGTGGTGAGAGGTGAGCATCAATTAAGTGCACAAAATTGTTACATAAACTGTGTATTGATAAATTGTTATATTGTTTAGGATGTTGATTGGGAAAAGGAAATACCTGAACTGCACACTGTTAATGATAGGGCAAATAATGTGCTTGGTTATGAGTGGTTGAATGCAGAATATGTAAAGTGTATGCGTTTTCATGTGGTGGAGTATTTTGAAGTGCAAGGTAGAACTTGTATAAACAAGGATAAATCTAAATACTCTAAGAGACCAGTCCCACAGAAAGCTAAGCCAGAGTCGCTGTGTCCAGCACTCCCTGTTTGCTCAGAGCCCACACAGTGCAGCATGGCATGCAAATTGTCAGATAAGGAGTTAACTGCTGTGTCTGTGGCCATAAGGTATGTTTAATTTGTCTCACAATCAGTACATAGTGTTTTAAGGTTATAGTAGAAATGTAATGTATAAAGTTTAAGAGTATTATAACATTGCATTGTTAATCTGAAATATAAGAGTGTTCAGTCTAGTGTGTCTGGGACACATTTATAAGTAAAAAGACAATAGTTCTGGACTGAAGCTGTGTAACAGAGGATACAGATCCTTCTGTAAAACATATTGAAAATTAGAGTCTCAGGTCTGTAACTCCCAAGTACACTGTATCTTGGTGTTTTGGATATGTTAGCTGTGCAAGTTGATAAGACCATAGAAGCTGTGGCATATTATGTTTAATCTAAATATTCAGAGGCATTATGAGGGTAAAAAGAAATATTCTCTATTACTGTATCAATGTTATTTATTGTGAATCTTCCCAGCTGTATATCTTTTGGGATATTTTAAAATACGGGCTCAGGTTACAGCTTTTTGTTCTAGCAAAGCACACTAATACTTGTTTAAAGACTCTAAACATTTAACAGGTTTTACATGTTACCTATTAGAATTGTTTATTTGTTTAGGGTACATTCTTCCTTTTTTTATTAAGGTGTCTTGACAAGTATAGAATTTTTATGTAGTTTGGAAGGACTTTTGTATTTGAATTTTTAGTGTATGTTGAAGATGGGTTTTGATTTTTCCCAAGATAAGATATCATGTTTTCCAACATTATAGATAAGAGAAGATGTCTTAATTTTAAGTTATTTGTAGGTACTGATGTGCTTTAGATTTAAGTAGAATTTAAGAGTTGGTATCAGAGAAAGACTTGAGTAACGTTTATTTGTAATATGTTAAGTAGTGATTTTTGTCTTTAAGAATAAGCTGTTAAAGGATTTGTGGGCCGTGGAATTGGCAAAGTGCTTGAGTTAGATGGTTTTTGTATTTTGTAAAAGGTCAGATGTCATGTTGCACATACGTAGAAAGAGAAGATGTTATGGGCTAAGAATATGACAGTTAGGATCTACAAGTCAATATTAATTTGAGAAGGAAATGAATGGTACATAGCAATAAGAGGGAGCATTTTTAGTTTATACTGAAAAGTATTGATCAGTATTTTAAAGAAACTCCTTGCCCATCAAATATAGTCTGCGGTAACGTGCATATACTGTAATTGTTTTTATCTTTTTAGTGTGACCAGAATTATTTTTACAACGCTACTTACATTCTTGGTGATACATGAATATAATGTTCAAACTATAGGGGAAGTCATATTGCCAGCTGGAGAGCAATACATATTTAAATAAATACAGAGCTAACACCTCTAACATGTTTATATACAGTAAATATATACATGGTATTTGTTGCATTCTAATTTTTGTTTTAAATAAGGCAAAGTACCCCCATGTGATACATGGAGAGAGAATATTAAGATGTTGTGTAACATTTTAGATATAAGACAAGTTTTAATATATGAGAATGTACGTACCTCAGTGATTAGTGGGAAGAATTAGCAAGTGTCATATTCTGTGGAGTTGTAGGAGTTAATGAATTCAGACAGTTTTTGTTGTGTGTGAAAGAGAGACAAAGTTCACCCAGAAAACCCCCCTTTGTTTCCCCTTTTATCTGCTAGTCTAATTGCAGATAAGAGAGTTTTAGCAGTGGTTGCAAAAGTATTATACTGATGTTGTTTCAGAGTTTACTGATTAAGCCAGCAAATCTAGATTATTACAGATGCAGTTCGAGTAAGAGGTCTTAATCACTAATGAAATGCTAGTGATTATTGGCAGTGAGTAATTATTATTATCAGTTCTATATTACACTTATGCTCAGTCAGGAGAATTATAAAAGGATAATAATATTGTTAAAGAACATAAGAGTCTATGAGTCATAATATTAATAATAATATTTTATTGTAAAGCAAATAAGTCAAAATGTTTAATGAAATATAGCATGTTACTAACTGGAATATTTTTAAGTTTTATTTCCATATAGATTAAAGCTGTACAGTCAACAAAAGACAAGTTCAAAGTACACCAACGAATCTATAGCTGATAAAATATTATTTCTAAAGAAAGAAATAGTTTATTTTAAAAGAAGAAATAGTGTTACAATACAAGTAAAGAAAGGATCCTAACAAAGTCTACTGGAATATTGTTGTGAAAATTGTTCAACTCAACTCCTGGATCCATGTTATTTGCATAAAGCACATTCCTGTACTGACAAAGGAGCAGCAAGTTAGTGTTTTGATGGGCAAAATAACTCCCTGACCACTAGCCAATATAAGCCCAGTCTTCATCCTAAGGGTGAAATAAATATGCAGAGTCCAGCACTCGATATAAGGTGAAGGTTTTATTCACACGTTTGTGGCAACGTTTCAACTCCTAAGAGTATTTTAAAATCTATCCAGCCAGTTTTATGTTCTGGCAAAAACAATCTAAAACTTGCATGATGCTAATTTAAAGACACAGACTATGTTTTTAACAGGTTTTACATGCTACATATTAGAAATGTTTATTTGTTTATGGTACATTCTTCCTTTTTGTATTTGGGTATCTTGACAAGTATTAAATTTTTTTGTAGTTTAGAAGGATTTTTGTGTTTTAAGCTTTTAATTTAGATTTTTCCCAAGATAAGATATCACATTTTCCAATACTCTAGATAAAGTAATTAGATAAGTGAAGATGTCTTCATTGTAAGGTTGTATTTGTATGCACAGATGCACATATACAGATGTGTTTTAGATTTAAGCAGAATTTCAGAGTTGGTACTAGAGAAAGACTTGAGTAACGTTTATTCGTAATAAAGGTTAAGGTGTGAATTTTGTGTTGTAAAGATAAACTGTTGAAGGCTTTGTGGGCCATGGAAATGGCAATTGCTGGACATAAAAGGTTTTTGTATGTTGTAGAAGGTGAGAGGTCATGTTGCAAACATGTACAAAGAGAAGATGTTATGGTCTAAGAATATGACAGTTAGGATTTTAAAGTGAATATTAATTTAAAGGAAGATATAAGTAATAATGTGAAATATGGTGATACACGGTGAGAGAATATTGAGATGTTGTTTAAAGTTTTAGATGCAAGACAAGTTTTTAATATGATATATGAGAATGTACGTATGTCAGTGATAAGTGGAAAGAATTAGCGAGTGTCTTGTTATGTGACAAGTTGTGTTGTGTTGTTAGAGTTGTGGGAGTTAATAGTGAAGTTGAGAGAAAGCTTCCCCAGAAGCCCCCCTTCTCTCTGACAGTCTATTTGCAGATAAGAGAATTGTAGTTACAGCTGCAAAATTATTATTTTTTCTTTTTGTGATGGGAGGGGGAGAACGGTCCAGAATTACTGTTACTGTTAGTTATTGAGAAGTTCTGTGTGTTATGTGCTATGGTTATATAGTCTAATCATGATAGTATTTGTCCTAATGGTAAAGCGATACATAATTATTATGTATGAGAACATATTCTCACATTATCAATTGATTCAACTATGATTATAAGATGGTAATAATATTTCAAGAACAAAGAATGGTTCAGCTTGAAAAGTTTTTACAACACAGACTAGCAGTAATAATATATTTTAATTATATTTTAATGTGAAGATTAATAAGATGTTTAGTGAAATATTGCATGTTACTAACTGGAATTTTTTCGAGTTTTATTTTCATATAGATTAAAGCTGTACAGCCAACAAAAGAAAAGTTCAAAGTGCACCAACGAATTTAATGCTGATCATAATTATTTCTACAGAAAAGTTTATTTTTTTAAAGAAGAAAAAGTTTTCCAATTCATGTAACTGGATTCTCACCAAACTTATCGGAATATATTGTTCAAATCAACTCCTGGATCCACGTTATTTACGTAAAGCATATTCCTGTACTGACAAACAGGCCAACAAAGGAGCAGCAATTTAGTATTTTGATGGACATAATAAACCCTGACCACTAGCCAACATAAGCCAAGATTTTAACTTAATGGGTAACTCGTAAACAAATCACCCAGGAGTCTGCAACAGATACAACAGTCTACGACAGATCATCATTGTTGGGAAGTATATTTTCATTGCATATATATGTATAAAATTGTTATTGATGATTTGTAATCTTTGTCGTAAAGATTTGTTTAATTGTGATATTATGGGTATGTTTAGAGTATAGTGAAATTTTGAAATTTAACAATTAGACCGACTCTAACAAACAGAATTGAGTCGACCTATAAAGAAATTGTATTGTTATAGTATTTTTGCAGAATTTTATATAGAGAATGTTAGGAAGATCAATTCAGTAAGTGGGTGGAGAGTTTTGCAACTACTAATGAAAGGGCGAGTACAGCCGTAAAGATACTTGCAAAAGAGTGGATCCCAAGGTGGGGAGTGCCCCTCCAAATTAATAGCGACAATGGTTCACATTTTATTTCCCAGGTGACACAAGGTTTAGTCAGAAGCCTTTACATTGACTGGAAATTCCATATGACATACCATCCACACGCTGCTGGTCAGGTTGAGAGAACAAATAGAACAATTAAAGACAAATTGAGGAAGGGTACCAATGGTACATTCCACAACTGGCCAGATCATTTACCTGCTGTACTGGCAGAAATCAGAATGACCCCCAATAAAACTACCAGACTGTCCCCTTATGAGATATTAATGGGGAGACCGTTCCCTACTCCATGGGCTTTGGTAGGTATTGCCCTGTGAGCAATGAGAACATAGAGTGGGCTCAGGAAGAATATGTTAACCAATTGCTGACAAAATTGAACAGTATCTATGGTAATGTGTCGTTATCTCTTCCGTTACCCGCAGAAAAACCTACTCACATTTTCAAGCCAGGACAAAGGGTCCTCGTCAAAAAAATTCAAAGGGACAAGCATAAGGATACAGTGTATGGTGATCCAACTACAGTTCTTGCAGTAACCAGAACAACAGTTCTCACAGAGGAATCGCCATCATGGATACATGCATCCCGTATCAAGTCCATGCCGGAGCATGCGCAAAGCAAGAAGGAGGAACAAGGACATTAACAATTAATGCAGGGAGATCACTTTTGGCTGGGGAGGATAGGGTTACAGTTTTGCTAGATACTGCTCTGGTGACTGGTCCCGTATAGGTTTCTGTTTTTGGCTCAACCGCCTTCGGGACCTTGGGGTACAATTTCAGCTGTGATGCAGCCACCATATACGGGAGGGGCACTAGGTTTTTCCTGTGATCCCGTATCCACGGAGGGCATAAGAAAAGTATTGGGGTTTTCAGGTTTTTTTGGGAATTTGGCTTTCCCTTTATTCAATTTCACTCCCTTTGGCTTGAGAGTACTGGGAATTTTAACATTGTCACACACAACAGTCCAAAACTTTAAAAACAGTGTTGCGAATGGCTGTTCCCAACTTGGATCACCTTGATCAGGATCATCTAGAAAACTTTGACACATATTGCGATAGTATAGATCAAATGACCCATCCGTGGGGAATAGAAACTCATATTTACATTTCTCTGCCCATTCTGCCACATCATCCACACCAGAATCAAATGTGCCTGTTACATATTTCTGCACATAGTACCTCGGGGTCCATTGTAGCTTATCAAACAATGGGGCTTTCTTAAGCTGACCCTTTACAAATTTTGGAGTTGCCAAGTCACTAACAGTTTGTCCCATTATGATCAACTTATATACTTATACAATATCAATCACAACAGTTTATGCCGGACAATTTTTCCTGTTCACCCTCAGCACGGTTCTTAGGAATTCAGTAATGATAATTTGCAAGGTCTTTTAAACACTTTATACACGTCTCGTCTATATTATACGAAATGTACTGGAACAACCGCAGTACTTCTCCAAAAGAACTGGCACAATCCTCAGTTCAAAATACGGGCACTACCTCCGTAAAACAGTGATATCCTACTGGAACACCCTCAGTAGTAGCATATAATTACTGGCACAATCCTCAGCAATTTATCAGCAGCTGACTTATTTCAGCTCTGAGGCAGTCCCAGACTGCCAACAACAATCATCACAATTAGACCGAGACCGTGTAATCTTATAGAGGCTTAGATATACGTTACCGGATTCAAAGAAACACGGATAGCACAACGAATATAACAATTAATCATGTACTCACCCGGTTTGTTTGAATCCAACTTCTGACACCAAACTGAAAGGGACCGACTGCGGGGTAGTCTGTTCAGCCACCTCTAAGACCTGTAACACCAGATTGATGTGAACTACCGTGCTGATGATGAGACCAGGCAAGGCCTTGGAGAGCAAAGGACGACGAAGAAAAAGACTAGACAATGCTTCGTGTTCCTTAACTCTGATTTTAATTGTTTAGACAAGCGTATATAAACGAAGATAAAAGCATTAGTTACTACAATATAATTGGTTATTCTAATATTCTGATATGTAGAAAGGCGTGTTTTACAAGAAAATACACTTAAAACGTAATATGTATAATAGTGTTACAAAAGTCGTTCTTATGGAAAATTACAGAACTTTCAGAGACAACTTGTTGATGTTCCAGAAACCTCTGTTCTGGCCTTGGAATAGTAAGATAAGACCATTCTAATAACAATTATGCTACTGGGGTGATCTGGCCTTCCAGAAACTGCTGCAGACATCAGCTTCTTAGACACACTGTCGGCTTTTAACCCTCACAGATCCAAATTAACCCTTCATACGTGAAGAATGGAAGACACTGCTCAGATATTCCCCATTATGGAAGCTTACAATGCAACTAACCTGGATGACCTACCAATGTGTGAAATCGAGGAAGTGTGCCTTATCACCTTGGATACAATGATTATGTTGACCAGGCAACTCCTGATGGTTATCCTTAAAAACAGACAATGTCAATTTCTAAGAATAAAAGGGGAGAAGAGTATGAATATTATATGGACTGTAGGGGCCTCTGGAGTCACGTCGTGAATGGGAGACCATATTGTTTTGTCAGCTACCATTTTGTCTGACTGACGCTTTATGTTCTGAATGTATGCCATTTTGTGTGTTCTGAATGCATGTTCAGCTTTGCTCCAAGTCACTTTAAAGTATTTAGTCAACAACAGTCCTGGGGAATGGCAAACTCCGGAATAATATGTTTTATTTTTTACTTATATTTATTGGTTTTAGACAACTGCCAACTAATACCATTAGGGGTTTTATCAGGCAGGGTAAGGGAAGCAATGAACAACAGATATTTAATTTAGTTTTGTGGCCACATGTGTTTTTGGGTCATCAGGTCATGCCATTATGTTATATTATGTAACATATTTAGATAGTTACGCAGGCCTTCCATATTTAAGAGAGAGATACTTTTTAAAATTTTTTAGATTATAAGTCCAATATCTCTACTGAGCGAAGCCGAGGTCTGCATAGTCGCCAAAGGTCTAAACCTAATCAGTATTGTCCAGAGGCAGTCCGGTAAAACAGGACAGCCATAGTCGGTTATTATATGCTTTATTATGGATGTGGTATTTTTGATTGAAACAAACCTACCCCTTGATCCCCAACAACATACCCCTGAAGGATACCGACAGTATTTACAGATCTATAGACAGAAGCAAAAGGGGAAGAACCATATTATATGAATTAAATGGTTCTAAGAGGGGATTGAAAGGATTAATTTGGATCTGTGAGGGTTAAAAGCCGACAGTGTGTCAAAGAAGCTGTTGTCTGCAGCAGCTTCTGAAAGGCCAGATCACGCCAGTAGCATAATTGTTATTAGAATGGTCTTATCTTACTATTCCAAGGCTAGAACAGAGGTTTCTGGAACATCAACAAGTTGTCTCTGAAAGTTCTGTAATTTTCCATATGAACGACTTTTGTAACACTATTTTACATATTACGTTTTCAGTGCATTTTCTTGTAAAACACGCCTTTCTGCATATTAGAATATTAGAATAACCAATTATATCGTAGTAACTAATGTTTTTATCTTCGTATATATACACGCTTGTTTAAACAATAAAAATCAGAGTTGTTTCACAGTTGCATTGGTGTCGGTCTCAGTTATTCACTGTGAGATAGCTCTCCTGGATCCAGTATGTCAAACCAAGACAGTCGTATTACAAGGGGCAGAACCAAATTCCTTACACCTATCATCTATTCTACATACATAGAGTAAGAAGTAATAAATCTAATGATACCAGACTTCAACCCAGACTAAATCAAGAGGTAGAGATAAAGGAAAATGGTAGAAAATGACCTAAGGGTCCTGTGTCAGCATATCGGGAGTTTTGTAATTCTACATAGGCACATAGAAACAAAGTGTTTAGTTAATTATATAACTATATATTTGTAACACGTATGTATTCTATGTCCCCGCCCCCAGGTTGAGTATGAAGTCTTAGCCAATGATATGATGCCAGTGAATGTCTTGTTGTTTCTATATAAGTGCTTGTCTTTACAATAAACTTTAGAGTTACTTAACGAACGGCCTTTGTGTCAGACTTGAGTTACTTTCCGAACGCGTTCGCTGATGTGTTTCCAACTCCCACCACGTGAATCCAAATCAGAGTGATACATTGCTGTATATCAGAGACTTGCTGATAGAGACCTAATACAAATTGGTCCCTTTCAGTCACCCCACTGGATTTCCTCCATATAATGCCAAACAGATTCCTTAGTAATGCTAGTTAGATGGCCTATTAACTATGCCATACACAGGAGCCCTATAACTATGCCACACACAGGAGCCCCATAACTTATGCAACACCAGAGCCCCATAAATTATGCCACACCAGAGCCCCACTATTTATGCCTCACCTCTGCCCAATTAATCATGCCACACACACAGGTGCCCCATAATTATGCCACACAAAACAGTCCCTCAATTACGCCACACAAAAGAGTCCCTTAATTATGCCACACTTGGGGCCCAATAAATATGCCACACACAAGCGCCCCATAATTATGCAAACATGGGACCGCCATTAATTATGCAACACACAGGAGCCCCACGAGATGACAATTGTACAATTATAGATACCAGTAATATTGTGCCAGTCAGATACCAGTAATATTGTGCCATTCAGATACCAGTAATGGTGTACCAGTCAGAGCCCAGGAATATTGTGCCAGTCAGAGCCCAGGAATATTGTGAAATTCAGACCCCAGTAACATTGTGCCAGTCAGAGCCCAGGAATATTGTGCCAGTCAGAGCCCAGGAATATAGTGAAATTCAGACCCCAGTAATATTGTGCCAGTCAGATACCAGGAATATTGTGCCATTCAGAGCCTAGTAATATTGTGCCAGTCAGATGCCAGTAATATTGTGCCAGTCAGAGCCCAAAAATATTGTGCCACTCAGAGCCCAGTAATTTTGTGCCAGTCAGATACCAGGAATATTGTGTCATTCAGAGCCCAGTAGTATTGTCTCACTCAGAGCCCAGTAATATTGTGCCACTAAGAGCCCAGTAATATTGTGCCACTAAGAGCCCAGTAATATTGTGCCAGTCAGATACCAGGAATATTGTGTCATTCAGAGCCCAGTAGTATTGTCCCACTCAGAGCCCAGTAAATTTGTGCCAGTCAGATACCAGGAATATTGTGTCATTCAGATACCAGTAATATTGTGCCCCTCAGAGCCCAGTAATATTGTGCCAGTCAGATACCAGGAATATTGTGTCATTCAGATACCAGTAATATTGTGCCAGTCAGAGCCCAGTAATATTGTGCCAGTCAGAGCCCAGTAATATTGTGCCACTAAGAGCCCAGTAATATTGTGCCAGTCAGATACCAGGAATATTGTGTCATTCAGAGCCCAGTAGTATTGTGCCAGTCAGATACGAGTAATACTGTGCCATTCAGAGCCCAGTAATATTGTGTCATTCAGAGCCCAGTAATATTGTGCCACTCAGAGCCCAGTAATATTGTGCCAGTCAGATACCAGGAATATTGTGCCAGTCATAGCCCAGTAATAGTGTGCCAGTCAGATACCAGGAATATTGTGTCATTCAGAGCCCAGTAGTATTGTCTCACTCAGAGCCCAGTAATATTGTGCCACTAAGAGCCCAGTAATATTGTGCCACTAAGAGCCCAGTAATATTGTGCCAGTCAGATACCAGGAATATTGTGTCATTCAGAGCCCAGTAGTATTGTCCCACTCAGAGCCCAGTAAATTTGTGCTAGTCAGATACCAGGAATATTGTGTCATTCAGATACCAGTAATATTGTGCCCCTCAGAGCCCAGTAATATTGTGCCAGTCAGATACCAGGAATATTGTGTCATTCAGATACCAGTAATATTGTGCCAGTCAGAGCCCAGTAATAGTGTGCCAGTCAGAACCCAGTAATATTGTGCCAGTCAGAGCCCAGGAATATTGTGCCAGTCAGAGCCCAGTAATATTGTGCCAGTCAGATACCAGGAATATTGTGTCATTCAGAGGCCAGTAATATTGTGCCACTCAGAGCCCAGTAATAATGTGCCAGCCAGATACCAGGAATATTGTGCCAGTCAGAGCCCAGTAATATTGTGCCAGTCAGATACCAGGAATATTGTGTCATTCAGAGCCCAGTAATATTGTGCCACTCAGAGCCCAGTAATATTGTGCCAGTCAGAGCCCAGTAGTATTGTCCCACTCAGAGCCCAGTAATATTGTGCCAGTCTGATACCAGGAATATTGTGCCATTCAGAGCCCAGTAATATTGTGCCAGTCAGATGCCAGTAATATTGTGCCAGTCAGATGCCAGTAATATTGTGCCACTCAGAGCCCAGTAATTTTGTGCCAGTCAGATACCAGGAATATTGTGTCATTCAGAGCCCAGTAGTATTGTGCCACTCAGAGCCCAGTAATATTGTGCCACTAAGAGCCCAGTAATATTGTGCCACTAAGAGCCCAGTAATATTGTGCCAGTCAGATACCAGGAATATTGTGTCATTCAGAGCCCAGTAGTATTGTCCCACTCAGAGCCCAGTAATATTGTGCCACTAAGAGCTCAGTAATATTGTGCCAGTCAGATACCAGGAATATTGTGCCATTCAGAGCCCAGCAGTATTGTCCCACTCAGAGCCCAGTAATATTGTGCCCGTCAGATACCAGGAATATTGTGCCATTCCAATACCAGGAATATTGCGCCCTTCAGAGCCCAGTAATATTGTGCCAGTCAGATGCCAGTAATATTGTGCCAGTCAGAGCCCAAAAATATTGTGCCACTCAGAGCCCAGTAATTTTGTGCCAGTCAGATACCAGGAATATTGTGTCATTCAGATACCAGTAATATTGTGCCCCTCAGAGCCCAGTAATTTTGTGCCAGTCAGATACCTGGAATATTGTGTCATTCAGATACCAGGAATATTGTGCCCCTCAGAGCCCAGTAATTTTGTGCCAGTCAGATACCAGAAATATTGTGTCATTCAGATACCAGTATTATTGTGCCCCTCAGAGCCCAGTAATATTGTGCCAGTCAGATACCAGGAATACTGTGTCATTCAGAGCCCAGTAGTATTGTGCCACTCAGAGCCCAGTAATATTGTGCCACTAAGCGCCCAGTAATATTGTGCCACTAAGAGCCCAGTAATATTGTGCCAGTCAAATACCAGGAATATTGTGTCATTCAGAGCCCAGTAGTATTGTCCCACTCAGAGCCCAGTAATATTGTGCAGCTAAGAGCTCAGTAATATTGTGCCAGTCAGGTACCAGGAATATTGTGCCATTCAGAGCCCAGCAGTATTGTCCCACTCAGAGCCCAGTAATATTGTGCCCGTCAGATACCAGGAATATTGTGCCATTCAGAGCCCAGTAATATTGTGCCAGT
This sequence comes from Pelodytes ibericus, assembly GCA_036172795.1. Classification (NCBI taxonomy): domain Eukaryota; kingdom Metazoa; phylum Chordata; class Amphibia; order Anura; family Pelodytidae; genus Pelodytes; species Pelodytes ibericus. Next base: position 111,536,236 of record CM069857.1, on the reverse strand, counting down.
CAGATGCCAGTAATATTGTGCCAGTCAGAGCCCAAAAATATTGTGCCATTCAGAGCCCAGTAATGTTGTGCCAGTCAGATACCAGGAATATTGTGTCATTCAGATACCAGTAATATTGTGCCCCTCAGAGCCCAGTAATTTTGTGCCAGTCAGAGCCCAGGAATATTGTGCCAGTCAGAGCCCAGGAATATTGTGCCAGTCAGATACCAGGAATATTGTGTCATTCAGAGCCCAGTAATATTGTGCCACTCAGAGCCCAGTAATAATGTGCCAGCCAGATACCAGGAATATTGTGCCAGTCAGAGCCCAGTAATATTGTGCCAGTCAGATACCAGGAATATTGTGCCATTCAGAGCCCAGTAATATTGTGCCAGTCAGATGCCAGTAATATTGTGCCAGTCAGAGCCCAAAAATATGGGCCATTCAGAGCCCAGTAATTTTGTGCCAGTCAGATACCAGGAATATTGTGTCATTCAGATACCAGTAATATTGTGCCCCTCAGAGCCCAGTAATTTTGTGCCAGTCAGATACCAGGAATATTGTGTCATTCAGATACCAGGAATATTGTGCCCCTCAGAGCCCAGTAATTTTGTGCCAGTCAGATACCAGGAATATTGTGTCATTCAGATACCAGTAATATTGTGCCCCTCTGAGCCCAGTAATATTGTGCCAGTCAGATACCAGGAATATTGTGTCATTCAGATACCAGTAATATTGTGCCAGTCAGTGCGAGTTAGAACCCAGTAATCAGAGTCCAGGAATATTGTGCCAGTCAGATACCAGTAATAGTGTGCCAGTCAGAACCCAGTAATATTGTGCCAGTCAGAGCCCAGGAATATTGTGCCAGTCAGAGCCCAGTAATATTGTGCCAGTCAGATACCAGGAATATTGTGTCATTCAGAGCCAAGTAATATTGTGCCACTCAGAGCCCAGTAATATTGTGCCAGTCAGATACCAGGAATATTGTGCCAGTCAGAGCCCAGTAATATTGTGCCACCCAGACCCCATAATATTGTGCCAGTCAGATGACAGGAATATTGTGTCATTCAGAGCCCAGTTATATTGTGCCACTCAGAGCCCAGTAATATTGTGCCAGTCAGAGCCCAGTAATAGTGTGCCAGTCAGATGCCTGTAATATTGTGCCAGTCAGAGCCCAGTAATGGTGTGCCAGTCAGAGCCCAGGAATATTGTGCCAGTCAGAGTCCAGGAATATAGTGCCAGTCAGAGTCCAGGCATATTGTGCCAGTCAGATACCAGGAATATTGTGCCAGTCAGAGCCCAGTAATATTGTGCCAGTCAGAGCCCAGAAATATTGTGCCAGTCAGAGCCCAGTAATATTGTGCCTGTCAGATACCAGGAATGTAGTGCCACTCAGAGCCCAGTAATATAGTGCCAGTCAGAGCCCAGTAATATAGTGCCAGTCAGAGCCCAGGAATAAAGTGCCAGTCAGAGCCCAGTAATATAGTGCCTGTCAGAGCCCAGAAATATAGTGCCATTCAGAGCCCAGTAATATTGTGCCAGTCAGAGCCCAGTAATATTGTGCCTGTCAAATACCAGGAATATAGTGCCAGTCAGAGTCCAGGAATATTATTCCAGTCAGATACCAGTAATATAGTGCCAGTCCGAGCCCAGGAATATAGTGCCAGTAAGAGCCTAGTAATATTGTGCCAGTCAGAGCCCAGTAATATTGTGCCTGTCAGATACCAGCCATATAGTGCCAGTCAGAGCCCAGTAATATTGTGCCAGTCAGAGCCCAGTAATATTGTGCCAGTCAGAGCCCAGTAATATTGTGCCTGTCAGATACCAGGAATATAGTGCCAGTCAGAGCCCAGTAAAATTATGCCAGTCAGAGCCCAGTAATATAGTGCCAGTCAGAGCCCAGTAATATTATGCCAGTCAGAGCCCAGTAATATAGTGCCAGTCAGAGCCCAGTAATATTATGCCAGTCAGAGCCCAGTAATATAGTGCCAGTCAGAGCCCAGTAATATAGTGCCAGTCAGAGCCCAGTAACATTATGCCAGTCAGAGCCCAGTAATATAGTGCCAGTCAGAGCCCAGGAATAAAGTGCTCGTTTTAAACCACACTCCTCCCCCCCTTCCCCATTACTTACCGAGTAGCTGCTGCTCCGTGTCCCCGGCCGGACCTCTCCGTACAGTCTTCCCTCCTGCACGGAGGAGGGAAACATAGTCACCAGATGAGACGTAACGTCATATCAGGTTGCTGTCATTTTTTTTTTCTTTTTTCCGGCGGCCGCATCTAGTGGATGCGGCTACCAGAAGAAAAAAAAAACTTAAGCAGCGCGATGCGGGGGGTGCCGGCAGCACGGGTGTCACCCCCTCTGGAGGTGTCACCCGGTGCGGTCCGCCCCCCTCCCCCCCCTCGGGACGCCACTTTGTCAGTGGAATTCCCAGAATCATTGCCCCAATCAATCAAGGGGTTAATTGATACTGGATCACAGGCCACTATATTATCACTTCGATATTACCTACAAATAGTAGAATTAGCAGCAGAAAAGCCAAAGTTTACAGGTTCGTTGTTGAGTGTTGGTGGTGATTCCTTACAGGTTCTAGGTACTGCTTGGCTGCAACTCAGGCTTGGTAATAAGGTAATTAGACACCCTGTTATCATAGTAGAAATTCCACATGATCGTTTCATCATTGGAATAGATTTACTCCACAGACTAAACACTATTATTGATTGCATTAACAATATCATTTGGTCACAGCTGAATGTGCCAATACAATACCAGCGTTCTAATTCACAGCATTCCAGACTCAACTGCCACGTGATTGAAGAGAGGCCCGATTCGATTGAGATCCATGTTAGAAACAGTCAGCTACCTGATATAACTATTTTGCAGATAGATGATCATAACCCACGAGGAGACTATGAGGGTTTCCCCAGAGAAAATTGAAAGTATTTTTCTGGAAGGTGATGTATTAACCATATCTCTCCACAGGAAGGATCAGGAGCCCACCAAAGGGGGTGACCATTCCCAGTTCCTTACAGAAATTGAAAAGGTTAATGAAAATTAGTTTTTTCCCATACAGATCCATGATCTAGGAAAGACCAAATATGCCAAACTGGACCTAAAGCAGGAATGTAGTTATATTAGTGAATGCATTTTTAAGCAAATTGCTAGCCCTAAATGGATCAGATATCTCTCTCCCCAAAATCACTGGATACAGGATCTGGATGGGCATGCCGAAGGGTATAATATCATTGCTAAATGTTTATTATCTATATCCATAGGTAGTAAAACTGTTAAACATGTATTTCTTGTACTTGACAATCCCCAATACCAGATGTATATTGGTAATGATGTGTTACATCGCTTTGCCGTTCAAATAGACCTTGTTAACTTTTGTCTTTGGAGTAGACTAAAGGGGGACCCTTGTGAATTTCAGGATGAAGACGCTGCCCTGAAATCAGCACAACAGATGCCGTACGCGGTAAGTATACAAGTGCTTAATGATGTTACTGTTCCTGTAGGGGCTAATCAATTCCTCCTACCAATCCAAATCAGGAGAGGACAAAGGCTGAACAACCCAGATGCCTTAATCTGTCTCTCTAACAGGATGCAGCAATTAGGTCTGGCCGTTACGCATACACCCATGGTAAATATAAACCAACCTTCAATACATATTGTGATTCACAATATGGCACCCCAGGACATATCCCTATGTAAGGGAACGGTTTTAGGATTGGCGTTGGAGTCTGGATACTATACTTTTGTTTTTCAAAATTATGTGATTGGCCTCATACCAGAACAATACCTAACGGAGGAACAGTTAGTGGAACAATCTTTTTCCTCCTCTCCGGAGGGGTTATTCACTGTTCAGTCTGTTTATCCTTTTAGTTCTGAGGAAGGTATCTGTAGGATTGAGGAATCCTCCCTTGTTTTCGATCACCCGCTCAGTGAACATGAATCTCCAGGACATCCAGACAACGTGGGATAGGTAAGTCAATATCCAGGTGACCTAACCTCAAGGCTAGAAGAAGACTATGAGATTGGTCAGCCTGAAATCTTTCCAGGATTTCAGGAAAGAGTGGCAGAGCAAATCTCCCTAGCTGACGGATGCTCTAATGATGCAGAACGTCAGCAGCTAAAGGAAGTCCTTATGGAATTTCAGGAGATATTTGCCAAGGATTCTTTTGACTGTGGGTCAACAGACTTGCACGTTGCTCGAATCCAAACTGATCCCAATTCACCTACGGTATTTGTCAAACAATATCGACTTCCATTAGCCGCCTATGAGTTACTATCCGAAATCATAAGGAATCTGGCAGAACGAGGTATTATAAGACCGGTACACAGTTCTTAAAATAACCCAATTTTAGGAATCCTCAAACCCAATGGTCAATGGCGTTTGTGTGCTGACTTAAGGCAGCTCAATAAACGTGTATACATGTCCGGCTGGCCCGTACTGTATATTGACCAGTGCTTAGCACAACTGCAGGGATCCAAGATCTTCACTGCCATTGATTGTGCTCAAGGATATTGGACCATTAAGGTGAAGGAAGAGGACCAATACAAACTGGCCTTTACTTTTGGGAAACAGCAATTTACCTGGACACGTTTGCCTTTTGGATATATCAACTCCAGTCATGAATTTGCTGTATTCATGCATAAAGCTATGCCGGACGCACTTGAAGGGGGAACCTTGTCCTATGTGGATGATGTTTTACTTAAAAGCTCAACTTTTGAGGAACATATCCAGGAACTCAGGCATGTCTTAGGCCAATTGAAGGAGGCAGAAAGACAGAAAGCCCAATGGTGTCGCACTTCCTTGGACATGAGGTAACGTTAGAAGGTTTAAATCCTCAGAAAAAGAAGGTGGAGGCAGTCCTGAATTCCAAGACCCCTACTAGCCTGAATTAATTGAGATCATTCTTAGGTATGACAAATTACTCCCGTAAATTCATTGATAATTATGCTGAATTATCAAAGCCCCTTTTACATCTCCTGAAGAAGGATGTAGCATGGTGAAGCCCAAGAAGCAGCTATGAATCAGCTAAAGAGGAAACTCACCCAAGCACCTTGTTTAGCTTTTCCAGAAGGAGGTCAGCCCTTTTACTTGGAAACAGGATTTAGTGATGTAAGCATGAGTGCCGTTCTCTACCAGAAGCAAGACAACACAGGTAAAATCATTTCGTATGCAAGTAAATCGTTATCTCCTGTGGAAGTTAAATTCAGTGAGTGTGAAAAAGCTCTATTATCAACTGTCTGGGCCTTGCAAAACTTTCGGAGTTATATCCAAGGAGAGAAAATTATTGTGGAAACGGCCCATCAACCATTGCAATATCTGCAAAGTGAAAGAATAAGGGATGGTAACTTGTCTAATAGTAGGATAACTGCTTGGACTTTATCTTTACAGGGTTGGCCACTAGAGATCAGGTTGGCCACAAACAGAATAAGAAGAAGAGAAGCACAGTTGCAGAAAGTCTCGCTGATCTCCACGACTGTGCTGCCCCGGGTCCGTAAACCATTGAAGATGACTTCCTAGATGAACAACTACAAAGTATACGATGAGGAGTCCTGTCATACATTACCATGTGTATTTGTGGATGGATGTGCCTATCATGCTACAGTTGGAAATTAATACAGGTTAGTGGCTAGTATTGGCATTGCGTGGACCAGTGACTTCCCAAATATATCCATTGGATATAACATTGGTCCCAAGAGCAGCCAAGTGGCGGAACTTACTGCCGTTTATAAGACTATTGAGTATGGACTCAAAGAGATTGTAATTATTACCGATTCCAATTATGTCAGGAACAGTTTTGTGGAATACTTACCTACCTGGAAAAGAAATGACATGCACAAAAGCAACCACAAACCAGTGAAAATAGATGAATTGGTTGTAGCGAATGGATTAACTGTCTATTGGAAAAAGACCAAAGGTCATTCCAAAATTCAGGGAATAGACAAAGAAGGAAATGATCTGGCAGATTCATTGGCAAAACAGGGAACCATAAGTGGAGACTTACTGGACATTGACCACTTAATGGGTGTAATACATGTGGAAGCAATTACCCGACAACAAACTCAGAAACAATCAGGAAATGAGGTGGTACAATGGAGCCAAGATTTTCCTAGTGAGGATCTGATCTGATTACCAGTCAGAAAGAGGATCCCATCATTGGTATCTTCTACAGATACATTGAAGATCCTGACAACAATCCAATTTCCAAAGAAGATTGTGATGGTAAGGAAGACCTCAGAATCCTAATGAAATTAAAATCCCAATTCAAATTACGGGATGAATTGTTGATGAGGACATCAAAACATGGTATTCCACAATGGGTTGTCCCTACTACATTCAGAGGTTTAATGTTGCAACATGCTCATGACGCTCCCATATCTGGTCACCGTGGTGATAAGATCACCTATGAGATATTAAGGGAGTATGCTTATTGGCCTCATATGTTGAAGGATGTTCAGATGTATTGCCAGGGTTGTCTAATCTGTTCTCAGTTTCAGCCAAAATCACCCACTCATTGTGCACCTCTTCAAAAATGAGCGGTGGTGATGCCATGGACGGACATCCAAATTGACTTCATCGGACCGGTAACTAGATCATCGAGAGGTAACAAGTATATGCTAACTGTAACTTGTCTATTTAACAAATGGATTGAATGTATAAGTTGCCCTAATAACACAGCAGAGACGTGTGCCGCGCTACTTATCAACCACATATTTTCCAGATTTGGATACCCCAACGAATCAAGTCAGATAGCGGGAGTCATTTCACCAGTGAAGTAATGACCAAAATGTGGAAAATTCTGGGGGTAAAGAGGAAACTCCACATTGCATATCGTGCAGCCTCTAGTGGTAGAGTAGAGTGGTATAACCAATCTATTGTAAATATTCTTAACAAATTTGTCAAAGAAACAGGTAAGGATTGGGATGTTAAATTGCCTTTAGCCCTGATGGCCATTAGAGCCACACCTAGCACCGCTACCAAGATGTCTCCTTTTGAGTTGATGACAGGTAGGAAAATGGTGCTACCCCAACATCTTCTTTATCGTACTGCCGATCAGAATTTAATAAATGCTGCAACTACCCACCAGTATGTGGAGAACCTGCGTAAGCATTTACAGCACGCTTTTGCTTTCGTCCAACGTAATCTGGAGAAATCTGCTATTAGCACTAAGACATACTATGATCTTAAAACCACCCAGAAGGAATATGGTGTTAATGATCACGTGTACCTGTATAACTTTGCTAGAAGCCAGACAAAGGAAAGTGTAGCGGATGGCACCAGGCAACCCTACAAAAATACTGTATAAAGCTGCATCCGTGTATCTGCTGTATTTTCTGTGTATTAAAGCCTTCCATTGTTTAGTTATGTCAGCCACCCAGTCTGACTACCTTGCTTCTGGCTCCAGATTAAAGTGGCTAGATACTGCTTTACTGGTGATGTGTTTAAGTTTTCTATTGTTTAATCAAGTGTTATCTGATTGCAGTTTGGTGTATATAAGTCTGTGTTGTTTGTCAAATAAAGGAGTTCAATCTTGCTGTAAAAGGCTTGTCAGTTATGCTCCTGAAACTGTGTGTCGTCCAGTTATTGGGATTGCTGTTGGGATATTGCTGTATTTGACCTGCTGGAAACCCTGCCTTTGGATTTACTATTTACTTGTTCCTGAGTCTCACTTGGATTATAAGCGGAGATAACCTGGGTAATATTGCATCTCCGCTACATTGGTTGGCAGCGCTGGGATCCAGACTCACAGAGGAACAAGCCTAAATGGAGTACGGATGGAGATTGATTTTGCCACACTAAAACGCTCCACGCTAAAAGACCTTCTGGAGGCAAAGGGTATACAAGCCAGCAATAAGACAAAAGCGGCACTTATCACTGAACTGATGGCGGAGTACCAAATGGAAGGCGATTCGGTTCCCGAACAGGGGAATTCGGGAGAAACACCGGAACAAAGGGAGTTCCAGAGGCAGGTACAATTTCGGCTGTCTTTCTATGGGGAATACCCTCCAACAGAGATTGTTTCCAAAACAATAACGGAGGTCCAGGAATTTATACTGAGGAGTCAAACAGCGGCCCCGGAACGCAGCTCTGCAGTAAATATGCCACATGAAGGTAAGCCGAAAATACCGTACCAGGCTTTTAAAACATATGTGGAGGCAGAGGAAGATATAGACGCTTTCCTGCAAGATTTCGAGAGACTGTGTGCACTGCATAGAATCAGCACAGAGGACTGGGTACCTATTTTGGCAGGGAGGTTAACTGGGAGGGCAGCTGAGGCATATCGGACTGTACCGAATGATGAAATACAGAATTACCACAAAGTGAAAGAAATTATATTGGCCAGGTATGCTATAACACCAGAAGCATACCGGCGGAGATTCAGGGATTTAAAGAAGGTGGAGAAAGACTCACATGCTGAGTGGGCATGCAGACTGCAACGAGCAGTCTTGGGGTGGGTGCAAGCGAGCAAGGCACGGTCTATGGAGGATGTATTGCAAATGGTACTGCTGGAGCAATTTTATGAAGGAGTAACCAGCGAGGTACAGGAGTGGGTAAGAGACAGAAACCCTACCTCCCTTACCGAAGCAGCCAGGAAGTCGGACGAGTACCTGGATGCACGCAGGCAGCAAAAACCTGCAGCTCCAAAAGTACCTTTTAAAACCTTTGGGGGAAATAACTACACGCCAGCTCTACCAAGGTCACTGCCACCACCACCACCACCCGCTGCACAGCCACGTTTCCGCCAGCCCACGTCGGGCCCTTGCCACCACTGCCAGAAGTGGGGACATTATAAAAGGGAATGCCCCCAGCTGCGGGACCGTTCCACCTGGATTCGACCCGGTCCGCCACCACCACCGAGAGCCGCCGCAGCCCATCACTACCAGGACATCGTGGCCACACCGTATGGTTCAGCAGTTCCCATCACAACAGTAGAGCAGTGGGAGGTACTGCACGAGGCAGATCCCGTCCAGGCTAACGCAGACAACCGCCAGCATCACAGGCAGACCGTGTATCTGGAGGGTAAAGCGGTTCAGGGGCTACGTGACTCAGGAGCCACCATCACCCTGGTAAAAAGTCACCTGGTCTCAGACCAAGCTAAACTTAATAAGACTGTGGCCGTCAGGGTAGCCGGGGGAGCAGTATACCGGCTACCCACAGCAAGGGTACATTTGCATTGGGGAGCGGGGGCAGGGCATGTGGAGGTGGGGTTGATGCCGCAGTTACCGGCGGAGGTTTTATTGGGGAACGATCTGGGGAGGCTCACATCTGCTTTTGAGCCCCAGACACCCACCACAGGAGAAGCTCACCCTGTGGTCACTCGACAACAGGCCCGCACCCAGGACTACAACACACTCCCGGAGGTTCAGGTAAGAGATCCTTCCCCTTCCCCTGACTGTGTCCCCTGGGCCCCTCCTAACGAATTTGCAGCTGAGATAGTGACTGACCCCACCTTGCAGGTGTATAGGGACAAGGTGACAGCAGACACGCCTGGGGGGGAGGGCGAAAGGTTAACAACCAGCTGTTATATCGGGAGACGGATAAGCAGGCTTCCGGGTCAGACCCGATTGTGATGAGGCAGTTAGTGGTACCTCAGCGGTACCGGGCGGAGTTACTACGGATAGCCCATGACATTCCGCTATCTGGACATTTAGGGGTCAGCAGGACCCGATACAGGTTATCCCAAAGTTTCTTTTGGCCGGGAATTAGGCAGGAGGTGCGCAGGTATTGCAACACGTGCGATACCTGTCAAAGGGTGGGGAAAAGGGGGGACCGGCGCAAGGCCAAGTTACATCCCCTCCCCATAATCGAGGAACCCTTTAGCAGGGTAGCAGTTGACCTAATAGGACCCCTCAACAAAGCAAGCCCGTCAGGTAAAAGATTTATCCTGACAGTAGTAGATTATGCCACCAGATATCCAGAGGCGGTGGCCCTGACGAATATACAGGCTGAGACAGTAGCCGAAGCCCTGATGAAGATATTCTCCCGGGTGGGACTCCCCAGGGAGATTGTCTCCGATCAGGGCACCCAGTTCACTGCCGAAGTCACGCAGCGCCTCTGGAAGTTTTGTGACATTGAGCCGGTCATTAGTTCCCCTTACCACCCCCAGACGAATGGGCTCTGCGAACGTTTCAACGGTACATTGAAACAAATGCTCCGAACATCCGCAGAGACCCACAAGGACTGGGAGAAGTTCCTGCCACACCTCCTCTTTGCTTACCGGGAGGTGCCGCAGGAATCCACTGGGTTCTCCCCATTTGAACTATTGTTTGGCCGCAGGGTACGAGGGCCTTTAGATTTGATCAGAGAGCATTGGGAGGGAGAACGGAGCACTGACGGCAACCCCATCATACCCTATGTGTTGGCATTCCGAGACCGCCTTGAGGCCTTAACTCAGACGGTACGCGAGAATTTGCAGGCGGCTCAGACACGCCAACGCACATGGTATGATCGGGGCGCCAGGGACCGTAGCTTTCAGGTCGGGCAGAAGGTGTTAATCTTAAAACCTGTCCGACACGATAAGCTGCAGGCTGCCTGGCAGGGCCCTTATAAGGTGGTGGAACAACGGTGTGACACCACTTATGTGATCGGCTCGTGCATTGGTACTGGGGGGCGACGCATGCTCCATGTGAACATGATGAAGCCCTACCAGTAGCGCTCGGAGGAAGTGACCGCTATATGTGCGACTAACTCCGAGGAGTTTGACAGTTTACCTCTCCCGGATCTGCTGGGAGAGGGTCAGTTATCCGGGGACTTAGGGGAGGTCACCCTGGGGGATCGGTTGAGCCCACAGGAGCGGAGCGAGGTACAACAGCTGTTGAGGGAGAAGCAGGATATCTTCTCTAATGTACCTGGTTACACTCCTCTGGCCACTCACCGAGTAGACACCCCAGGGCAACTTCCCATGCGTCAGACCCCGTACCGCATCCCAGAAGCGGTACGGGCGAACATGCGCAAGGAGATAGATGAGATGCTCCAGCTGGGGGTGATTGAGCCCTCTGACAGCCCCTGGGCATCTCCGGTAGTGCTAGTGCCAAAGCGGGACGGCACGACCCGGTTCTGTGTAGACTACCGGAGATTAAATGAGAAGACGGTATCGGACGCCTATCCTATGCCCAGGATAGACGAACTCCTGGATCGGATGGCGAGGGGGCACTATCTCACCACAATTGACTTGTGTAAAGGGTATTGGCAAATACCCTTGGCACAAGACGCCATCCCTAAGTCGGCCTTTGTCACCCCATTCGGCTTGTACCAATTTAAGGTCATGCCGTTTGGGATGAAAAACGCCCCGGCTACTTTTCAGCGGATGGTGGACCGCCTCCTAGATGGGTTCCAGGATTATACCTGCGCATACCTCGACGATATTGCCATTTTCAGCAATACCTGGCAGGAACACCTGACCCATATAGGAGCGGTCCTAGACAGGATTAGGGCCGCTGGTTTAACGCTGAAACCAGCCAAATGCAGCATAGGAATGGCTGAAGTACAGTACCTAGGTCATCGGGTAGGATGTGGCAAGCAAAAGCCGGAACCAGCCAAAGTAGAGGCTGTAGCTCAATGGCCCACCCCTAGGACTAAGACCCAGGTGTTAGCGTTCTTAGGAACGGCCGGATACTACCGGAAATTTGTCCCGAATTACAGTGCCCTGGCCAAACCTCTCACCGACTTGACACGTAAAAACCTACCCCGCCAAGTAACCTGGACCCCGGAGTGTGAACAGGCATTTCAGTTGTTAAAAGATGCATTGACAAATGCCCCTGTCTTGGCAGCTCCCAATCCAACTAAACGTTTTCTTGTCCACACAGACGCTTCTATGTTTGGATTGGGAGCAGTATTAAGCCAAGTCGGGGCCGATGGCGGAGAACATCCCGTGGCTTACATCAGCCGGAAACTGTTACCTCGAGAAGTAAGCTACGCCGCCATCGAGAAAGAATGCCTGGCTGTGGTGTGGGCCCTGAAGAAATTACAGCCATATTTGTACGGACAAGCTTTTTCCCTGCTCACGGATCACAACCCGTTAGTATGGCTAAACCGGGTGGCTGGGGACAATGCCCGGCTGCTGCGCTGGAGTCTGGCGCTGCAGCCCTTTGACTTTAATATCCAGTACCGCCCGGGTAAACAGAATGGAAATGCTGATGGGTTGTCTCGGCAAACGGACCTTGAGAAATGATCCGTGAGCCTCCCCGGACATCCCCAAGCCGATCCGTGTTGGATCAGACTGTGTATGCCGGCTTGTGGGCAAGGGGGAGCAGTGTAGCGGATGGCACCAGGCAACCCTACAAAAATACTGTATAAAGCTGCATCCGTGTATCTGCTGTATTTTCTGTGTATTAAAGCCTTCCATTGTTTAGTTATGTCAGCCACCCAGTCTGACTACCTTGCTTCTGGCTCCAGATTAAAGTGGCTAGATACTGCTTTACTGGTGATGTGTTTAAGTTTTCTATTGTTTAATCAAGTGTTATCTGATTGCAGTTTGGTGTATATAAGTCTGTGTTGTTTGTCAAATAAAGGAGTTCAATCTTGCTGTAAAAGGCTTGTCAGTTATGCTCCTGAAACTGTGTGTCGTCCAGTTATTGGGATTGCTGTTGGGATATTGCTGTATTTGACCTGCTGGAAACCCTGCCTTTGGATTTACTATTTACTTGTTCCTGAGTCTCACTTGGATTATAAGCGGAGATAACCTGGGTAATATTGCATCTCCGCTACAGAAAGAAAGTTTTTACCTTCTTGGAAGGGACCCTATATCATCACTGACAAGCTATCTCCAGTTGCTTACAAAATTAAGATCCCCAAAGATAATGGTTTTATTGAAAAATGGGTGCACATCAATCAATTGCGTGTCTGTCATCCCAGATCCCAACTCCGGTTACTAGAAGCAGATCAAGATGATAATTAAATTGTGCACTGGGGTAAAATAAAGGTCACAGTCATGATACAACATGGAGAATGTCTTTTCATATGAAGTATGATTTCCATTGTTATGGAACTGCCACCATGAATGAGTAACCATCACTCTTGCATACTAGATCGGTCTTCTTAAAACTTTATCAATTTGTCTAAGTTAGAGAGACTAGTATTAGGTGTCAGAATCACTCAGCATGTTATGCAGAACACATATACTTATACTTTTACATTTCTTCATAGATGACTGATAAGACGGTAAAAGTATCTGACCAATGGAAGATGTCGACCAGATGGATATCGAGTCACTGTATCATGAAAACTCCTGATCAAGGACTCCAGACAAAACCAATAGCGGTACCAGAACCATCTTCATCACTTGATGTCCGCAGCCGGAACAAGTCAGACTATGACGGATGCTGATGTGGCACCAGGAATTCATGAACTAAACTACAAACAAGTCGAAAAGATGATCTGAAAAAAAACACACCCAGGAGCTGCCAGGAATGTATCTCGATGCCAAGATAATGTTTATATTCGGAAGTCAGTGGGAGCATTGTACAAATACCTCATCAGAAATATGGTTCATGGGGGAGGCCGTTATCCTAATATGCAACCAAATCAGAAACATATTTTTTGCATATCCAGAACACTCAAATCTCAAATCAAAGACAATTAAGGAACAATTCTGAGATTTCATCATCACTGGATTTTTCTTTATATGAATTCGGTGTAACACATTAATCTCTGAGTACTAAAAAAAACAAAAAAACACATTTCAAAATACCATAGAAAACAACTGTACCCAAATGTACACGTGTCAAGGACCAAGACCAATCCTCAGACATGACGTCTTGTCATGTGTAAATATTGAAAGGGGGATGTGTCAGGGTATTTTAATACATCTCATACTATGGGGGACAAAATGGACTCATATTCTGATATTAAGAAGAACCTTTCATTGACCTCTGTGTTTCAGTCTTCTGCTTTGTTACTTAGTATCATTGTCCAACCTTCAGTGATGTTTGGCTAAGACTTTAAGAAGACAATGGGACTATTTAAGTTAGCAATCGTGCTCAGCAGGGGTATATTTTATGATGAGAAATTCAAATAGATCCATGACCATCCTGAGAGAGCTCTGTGTGAGATAGGTATATATAAGGTGTGCAAATAGAAACCTGAGAAATCTAACTAACAAATGCCTAGAAAATGGAATGAATTAAGATGTGACCTGCTAACATGATAACTAATATACACGTATATAGATATCTGTTTACATGTATATTTACATCCATATGTAAAGGCAGATGTATTGGTACATGTATGGTTGTATAACATCATAAATAGATATTCTGTATTTTATTAATAAGATACACTCTTTGATTTTTATCTATTTAATTCTTTACATTTATTATACCTTAACCATGAATATTGCAATGAAATACCATAGAACAATATATTTGGTACATGTGGTGTAGTAGAAGTGATTAGCTATTACATGATATGCCATGGAATGGTTTGAGTGTTTATATTCATTTTAATTGTAATGCGGTCATATATATATTCATATGCCTACAATCAAGAATAGGTTGAATGCTTTCTGGGTTTTCTATCACATTTAGGAAATTATACGCTAAAATCTTATAGGGCACATATATATTAAACTGTATTCAGGTGTGACCCTGGTGATTAGAAAGTTTGGGATTTAAACATGGTCAGAACTATAAGCTAAGAGTGCCACCTTTTGATTAATATTATTATACCCTAATCAAATATTAAGAGAGGAGTGTTTTCAGAGAACCAACCAGATGAAAACACATATATCTGACACACCTTCGATGGGTGTGATATAGAGATGGAAATTTGGGATAAAATTAGGCTAGGGGAGAATTTAGGGATCAAGTCTGAAAGATCTAAGCTGGGGAGATTCTTGATCCAAAGAGGCCATACTGACGATATCCAACATCATCCCAGATCCAGAAACTATTGTTTATACCTTGGTAAATATAGTCTACTTTGAATTTATATTTTAGTTTGTTATTTCTTCAATCTTGTATGATAAATCAAATTCTATACTGGCTTCAATTCTAAGCCATTAGACCTAGCATGCTGTAGCTTGATATCCTTATTTCTGCACATGGAGATATTAAATTACAGCCCAATTCTAATATTTATAAGTGAGAATATTTGATTTATCATATGTGTTGTACTCATTATATGCTGAAATACTAAAATAAACATATTAGTATAGTCTATGTATACCATTGTGCACTGATATTTATGTTTTTTAAATAAGGTTAGATCAGTTAGTGTAATATTGGGTTTTAGTAGATTCTGGCTCTGCATTAGTGTTGGTTACTCTGATACACTAGGATTGTGTGGGTAGAAGTGACTACATTGCTCACAGTAAAGCTGCTATTGATAGATTGTGTGTGTCTGGTAGACATCTGCATTAGTTTTCGGACGAATGCATTTTCGTCCGAAAAACGAATAACGAAAATGCTAAGCTAACGAAAGCCGAATGAACGAATGCTTAATAAACGAAAATCATTAGTTCATTCGTCCATTCGTAGTACTATTGCATTCTATAAGACGAAATAGAGTCGGTTTATAGAATACAATAGCATTACACATACATAGTACATTCCATAAACCGACATAATGAACGACTTTCGGTTTATGGAATGCATGTAAGTCTATTGGCATTCTATAAACCGAACGTTCGGTTTATAGAATAGCAATAGGATTACATGTATTACATAAGCCGACAGCCTATAAACCGAACGTTCGGTTTATAGGCTGTCGACATTTCACTACACGGATACAAAGTCTCCATTCATAAATTTATGAATGGAGACTCTGTCTCCATGTAGTAATCCTATTGCTATTCTATAAACCGATAAAGCAAGAGGAGGTGATAAGAGTAATTAAACGGATGAAAGCTGGAAAAAGCCCAGGTTTTTTGGTTTGGTTTTTCCCAAATGTACTATAAAATTTTCCAGCAGGAATTAACTCCCATTCTCACCGATAATTTCAACTCTCTCCACAAAGATATACATAAACATCCTGCTGCATCCGAGGCTCACGTGACAGTGATCCTCAAACCTGGGAAAGACCCCAAAATGTGCACTCACTATAGCCCTATATCTTTATTGAACCTGGACCTCAAAGTGTAGAGATGTACTAGCTGAAAGGCTGAAAGTGGTGCTTGGTAAACTCATCCATAAAGACCAAGTAGGTTTTACACCGGGTAGAGAAGGTAAAGATAATTTAAGGAAAATTTGAAATCCTTTTGATTGGGCTCACACCTCGGATTCCGAATGAATGCTTCTTTCCACCGACGCAGAGAAAGTATTTGACCGTATTAATTGGCCCTTTATGGAATGTTTTCTGCGTCGGATGGGTATGGGAAAAGGGTTTGTAAAGAAAATAATAGCTCTGTACCACAATCCCAATGCTAGGATCAAAATTAACGGTGACCACTCAGACTCATTTTTAATTAGCAACATAACTAGGCAAGGATGCCCCCTATATTATTTGTTATAGTGCTTGAATCCCTGGCAGCACATATCCGTACAAATGATAACATCAAAGGGGCAACCATCGGGAACCAGGAGCATAAACTGGCAATGTATCCCCATCCCCACACTCATCACCGAATTTGAAAGATTTGGAGCACTGTCCTTTTTTAAGATTAACCTCAACAAATCAGAGGCCATGAATATTTCATTATCTTCGACATCCTTGACGGTGGTAAAACAGTCATGCCACTTTATTTTGAAACCTGAGGGGTTGAAATATTTGGGCATTCAACTACTTCCACACATCGAGCAAATAGTTAATGAAGGGGTAACCCAGCATTGCAAGGGTTAACTGGAGTAACCTAGAATTGTGAGGGTTAACCGTAAGAGCTAGTTTTGTTTTTGTACCTGTTTTAGTTTTTAGCTTCAGTTTAATAAAGACACATCATACTCATACCATTATCTCATGTATTCATTTGCTTATCTGAATGTTCTAACTTTGGAGATGATACTAGGAGTACTTGTGGGAGAGAAGGAGGCAGAGGCCTGGAATCTCAGGTTCTTGCCATCTCCAATTAATCCTACTAATTAGGGAAAGGAGAAGTTACCAGAAGATGATACCAGAATGCTCTTATCTATGTCTTACCCCGTGATTGGAACCACTATGTCTTTTTAATTATCAGTACATTCCATTTCTTATTCTGGTACTTTCCACTCATTTCTATTTTGTTGTGTAACAGTTATTTAGCATATATACCATTAACACACCCCTATACGCCTATATATTCATATGTGCACATACATTATAACCAATGAGATTGAAGTAGCCACCTCCTTAATTTGGGGTATATATATGACTGTTAAATAAATAAAGACTCAGAGTTAAAGGATAAAGAACTTGTGTCTGCTTTCTTTGGCTCTCCACGCGTGTTGTTGAGGACAACTCCTACCACGAGAAGTTAACAATTAAAGATACATTGCCGTGTATGCAGAGACGTTGCTGAGAAGACCCCTCAGCTAGACTCGGTCCCTTTCAGTTAATGTTAATTTCCACCCATTATTTCAAAAAATCAAACAAGATTTAACCATATGGAAAACCCTTTTCATATCTTGGATAGGGAAGATCAATGTCATTAAAATGAATGTGCTGCCACGCATTCTTTACCTATTTCAGATGCTTCTCCTAGAAATCCCCACAAACTTTTTTTGCCAACTGACTAGCATGCTAAACAAATTTATGTGGAGGGAGGCCAAGAATTAATGCCACTACTATGTCAACCGCCTGTATCAAAGCTGGGATGGTATTATATTGCTACAATCCTATCCTCGCTGATGGAATGGCACAAGGCCAAATCAGGGAAGACATGGAGTGATATTGAGAGACGGAGCTTCCCATCGCTAAGTATCCTAAATTTGTCCCATGCAATCAGGAATTTAGCTGCTTTGTAAATGTCAGGGATGAATAGGGGCTATTGTCCTTTGTCACAGATAAAGTCTGTGGTAAACCCCAGTGATATCGAACAGCCAGAGAATGTAGGTGTTTGTGAGAGGTTGCATAGATCTTCTCCAAAGAAGGATCACAGCTAATAGATCATATATTTTGAATTTGCAAAAGTCAATTAACCCTTTTTTTTTTTTGCCAAAAATGACATTTTTTCAGACAATGAGCGGAGTTGCACCACTAAATCCTTGGGTGCGTCAGTTGGGGCACGTTGTGCTTTTGTTATGGGGAATACATCATTCACCAGGTAATCTGTCTGGAGTACATCTGGTTTCAGTGCCAGTAAAAGGTTTTGCATATGTGAACGGACAGAGGTGGGCCCGACCTCCTCCGCGATCCCTCTCACCTTTATATTGATTGTCTAGAGTTCAGCATGGATACCTGACAGGAAGGCAGTTAAATGTACTGCCATTTCCACTGTATGGGCAGCTGTTATGCATTTCTAGGCCATAGACTCCAAAGTAATGACTCCTTGACTGGTTGTCAAAGTGTCCACGTCTGTACGAAGGGTCGCAGCTTCAGACTGCCACAGTTCCTACAGGTCTCGGAACAGCCATTGTATATCCCCTCTTGTTGAGGGGGTCTCCTCAGAGGTGAGTAATTGCAATGAGGTGCGGTGAGCATCGTCAGAGTCATCGGAAGAAAGAGGTGTATTATCTCGAGGCCTCACCAGAGACTGTACAAGAGCAGCTGGCTGAGGCCTAACAGGCCGGGATAGCAAAGTGTCTATATCCACTTTTTGTCCCGTGTGAGACTTGTCTGTCTTTTGAGACTTCTTCCCCATCTCTTTATCAGGCTTGTTAATGATATTATGCTTCTTTTCCCCATGAGAATCCATATATTCACATCCACATATTCACAAGTTCAATAGAGGAGCTCCTCAGGGTCCTGATCCACCTTGGCACGGTAATTAGACTCCATCGTCCGCCCTTTGCAAGTCTTAACACACCAGCCGCGCTGGCCTCCACGTCCGCTTGAGGGGTAATAAGCAGCAAACCCCGGGAAACAGCTCAGCGCAAGCAAGCAGTGCGCTGCCTCCCCAGACTTGCGAAGGGATCTTGTACCTGATGCCACTCAAACTGGTTGATTTTGTGAAGCTCATCGTTTGAAATGCAAACTGCAATTACGGAGCTAGTCAGACAATCGGTGAAGGAATTATTAACAAGCCTTTACACAGGCATCCGATGCTTGGAAAACAAATTTCCAGAAGTAGACACGGATCTGACTACCCTTCAGCACAAAATGAGAGACATTGTCTCCGAATTAAAAAAGGCCACATAGGCGATTACGAGCCTTTTAAGATCAATGGACAAGCCGGGGAGGAGGAGAAACATCCGGGTAAGAAGCATGGCTGAAAACAGAACCCCCAGACCACATATTGGTACGCTTAATCAGGTTGTTCAATATGATACTTGGGAGACCACCGACCACAGAATAACACTGGACAGAGCACACCATGCCCTTCGCGTTATGGGTCCACCAGATGGGCATCCACACAATATCATATGCTGCTTGCATGAATATGCACTGAAAGGAAGAACTCATGAAAAAAGGCGAGGACCTCCAGAGTTTGGAATTTTGAAGGGCAGCAAATAGCCCTATATGAGGATCTATCCCGCTTTACATTGAGCAGCCCTACGTCCGCTTACCGCTGTATTGGAATACAACCATTACAGATATAAATGGAACTTTCCCTTCTCGTTAATGGTGAGAACAGATTCAGAGTCTTTACTGATTAGCACTCAGGATTTATCACCACTGCTGACGGCACTGGAGCTTCCTCGTCTGGCTTTGCCAGACTTGAACACTCTGGAGTACCTACCCAACACGGCCACGGCTGTTCAGACACCATTTGCCATTTTGCAGGCCTATTCCACGACTCCCAACAGACCCAAAAGAATGAACTCTCTGTTCCAGTTGTGTGACATATGATAATCACAAATGACCCACTTGAGACAACACAATTTGAGATGGAGACTGCACTATATACACTACAATACACAATCTTATTCCTCCCACAGGCAGTTTCCAATATCCTCATGGGGGTTTTGCACATTGAGAAGTTCTCTTCCACTCTCATGGATTACACAGGACTATGCCCATTTGGCAGACTTTGCAATCTTCTGAGGGTAAAGTATAGTTGGCTGCCGATGGCCATCTAACAGTTAATTATATGTACAGTTGTGTTATTGTGATGATTGGTGACTATGTCCGGTAGTCGGTATGCCTGCTACAGGTGCACTCAGTGGTGTATCTTGATTTTGTGCTGCCCTAGGCAGACAAAATCCGGGCACCTACCTACCCAAGCTGCACACCCACGTTACACACCTAAGACATGCCCCATCACCTCTATTTCATGACCCCACATCACACATAACATTCAGACTCACATCAAGCTCATACTCCCATCACACACACACTCCTACTCCCATCACACTCAGTCACACACTCCTACTCCCATCACACTCAGTCACACACTCCTACTCCCATCACACTCAGTCACACACACTGACTCCCATCACACACACTGTCTCCCATCACACACACTGTCTCCCATCACACACACTCTGACTCCCATCACACTCAGTCACACACACTGTCTCCCATCACACACCCTCTGACTCCCATCACACTCAGTCACACACACTGTCTCCCATCACACACCCTCTGACTCCCATCACACTCAGTCACACACACTGTCTCCCATCACACACACTCTGACTCCCATCAGCACTCAGTCACACACACTGTCTCCCATCACACACACTCTGACTCCCATCAGTACTTACCTTTCCCTGTTGGTTAGTGGCAGGTAGCATGGTCCCTCCATGCTGCCTGTTCGGTTCCCCGGCGATTGTGCCGACAGGTCACGTGACCGGGCGCGCGTATGACGTCAGCGCGCCCGTCACGTGACTTTCGGCTCTTCCGTGTCACACTGCACGGGGAGCCTGAACAGGCAGCACGGAGGTTTCTCTGTGCTGCCTGTTCGGCTCCCCGTGCAGCCTGGCAGGCAGAGCTATGGTGAGGGGGGATCTTCCGATCCCCTCTCACCTCCGTCTCTGCCTGCAATCGCGGTCTTTTATTTTTTTTTTTAAGGGCCGGGTTTGTTTTTATTTTAATTTTTTTTTTTCAGTGCTGTGGGGGCGCTGCCGCCCCCCAAAATTTGCCGCCCTAGGCATCCGCCTAGGATGCCTCGCGGTAAATACAGCACTGGGTGCACAATGTTCTGTGTCCCTGGTGGAACCTCCTGTTGCCCTATGTAAAAAATAAAATTCCCTATATTTTACCAGATATAACTTACCCCTTAGGGACTTTGTGAACCCCTCACACTGTGTAGGGAATGATCACCACGTGGGAATATCTCGCTTTGTCAGATATAGAGGTGGTTGAATTCCTGGGAGATGGGTTAAACTACCTCCCTCCAACCAATTCTACCCGCACACTAGGTGTTTCCACATATAATTCCAGGTACGTTGACAAGCAATAAGCAATGTACTGAATTTTTTTATATAATATGTGCTTTTAAAAGTTTCCCAATTTTTTATATATATATATATATATATATATATACAGTAAAATGATATAATATGATCAAAATAATGTTATCAACAATAATGGCTCTTCTTATACTGATAAAAACAATCTATAATTTGTGTGTGTATGGTAAAGGAGAAAGAAAGAAATTAAAGCTAAACACACAAAGAAATGTTATAACAACCCGTGTCACCAAGGATAGGACAAGGCCAAGAAGTTATGTCACTAAGGGGTTTATAATATTTCCAGGGTCCCCAGCATGCAGATTGCACTCATAAGCCCTGCCCCCAGTGCCTACTCTGCACTCCCCTCTCTGACCCCTGAAGCTATGACGTGCGGAGAGAGTCAGCCAACCTTAGAGTATGTCTGTGCACGTCAGACATTGGCTGCCTCCTGCACAAAGAGGGCTGGTGAGGGATACCTTTTTGATCATGTGCCCCCTCACTTTGCGGGTTTGGTAAAAATTTATAATTAGTGCTGTATATAGATCTTTAAATAAATTCTACCCACAAACCCAGACATTAAAGAGGACATGTCGGGGAGGAAAAGAGGACGGATGGCCACCCTATGTAAATACCAAAGATCACACAAAGGTGCATTCTGGAAAGGGATCTAGATGTAATTATTTAAGTGTTTTTCAACACTGAGTCAATAATTAACTTAAGCGACCTTATTTATTTTTTGTGGGGGGCTTAATTTTTATTTTATTTCATTCATAGATACCTCAGCCTCTGCTAGGGACACTACGAATGTAACATCCAAATTGCATTGCTGACAATTGTGTCGCAGGGTTGCGAGACAGCATGCCGCCCCTGATATTATTGAGCTAGCTAAGCACACTGCTGCTCTGCCTCATTTGCTGCCTGTCTGAGGGAGAGTGCCGGGTGTCACATGACATATGAGCAAGTGGCAATAGACTGTGTGTGCATGAGAGAGTGTATGGCACTGTGTGTGCATAAAATAATGTGTGGCACCTGGGTGCATGTGTGTGAAAGAGAGAGAGACAGTGTGTGACACTGAGTGCGTTTGAGCCCGTATGTGTATGTGTGTGTGTCTGTGTGTAACAGTGTGTGGCACTGTGTGTGTGTACATTAAAAAATGATGTATATAATAATAAAAACGCTTTTTTTCCAAAAGCTCACTGTCACCATTACAAAGGAGACCTCTCCATTAGCATCAGACTGGTCCAACTCATCAGGACAGTCCAGACCCGAAATGCATGGCAAGCCTCCTCTGCATGAGCAATATAGCAAACACAGATGTATGTTTTGGCCTATCATAGGCCTTGTCCGTGTTTACTGTTATCTCTTTTTTTTGTTCTGAGAATCGTTAAAATACAAAAATTAAAAATAAAATTAAAAATAAAACATTAAAATAGAGTGGCACTTATGGCCACTCAAATAATGGCAGCCCAGAACAGCTCCAAGCATTCCTGTGTTGGTTTGTGGCCATAAGTCTGTGCCTGGCATAATACATAAATGTCACTCTGTATTGCCATGTATGTATTATGCCAGGCACGGACTCATGGCCTCAGACCAACACAGGAATACTTGTGCTGTTCTGGGCTGCCATTATATTACTTATTTTGCTTAAATATTAGCAGTGGAGACGCATATTCTAGAGTAGTCTTCACTATCAGGAGTTCTTTAGTGCACTCTTCAATCAAAATATAAATAAACAGGAGCACACCCAAAACAGTTATAGGTTTTATTATAGTATAAGTGCATTCACAGCGTGGCCCTTCTGACAGCACTGATTTAACTGCTCATGTTCTCATTAGACCTATAAAAGGTTGAGCTTGGCTAGAATAAAGTTGATTCAAACTCTTTTTGAACCGTTTTTGTATTACTGCCAAATAACCAAACATTTTTATAAGGTTAATAAGCTGTTCTTCAGAATTATTGTTTATAGAAATATGAATGCAGCCCAATCCTGATGTGCATGCATGTGACCCACTTCAGAAAAAACATGGACACCCCTGATAAAGTGCTATAATAATATACAATAAAAAGTATTTGGCTGTGGTGAAACCACCATCATGTTGCCTATAACTAAGCACGTTTTTGCGCAAAATGTGTAAATCAGTTTGCATTTTCACCACCACAGCCAAACACTTTTTATTGTGCAATGATGGTGGAAGTATAATAAAATCTACAGTTAAATTATCTGTGGTAAACTCCTGTACAATATTGAACTTAGTTTAGCACAGCAATTCTAAATATTGTTCCTGTTCAATAATTTATATAATAAATAATAAATGCTTAATAAATGTGTTTTATGCAGTGAATACTTGATAGAATGTCAAATGCTTTTGATAAGTCCCTAGTATATGTTATTGCAATGCAGGATCCGGACTAGCTAAAGACATGATGCCCCATTTCCAGTATTATTATATATTTCTTGCCCTATGCCAATCACATCTTTAAAATGAATTCACATCCTCTAGATTCCAACCCTATAAATGAAAGACAGACTGAGCAGGTTGCATATTTATGAGTTTATTGGACACACGTCTCAGGGCCAATTACCGCACTTGCAGTTGTCATCAAACACCAACCCGGCTCCACATTTCATGGAGTAGGTGTAACCCCCAGAGCACGTATAAAATTTGTTTATTTTTGGATTTTTATTTTTTGGATTTACTGGGTTTCTATACAAACCATCATTTTTATTTGTGCAGTAGTTGGGATCAACATCATTCCCAGGAGGATTGGTAGGATTGGTAGGAGGAGTAGAAGGATCAGTAGGGTGAGGTGTTGTTATTGGGGGATTAGTGGTATCTGGAGGTGTTGAG
The DNA here is from genome assembly GCA_036172795.1 of Pelodytes ibericus. NCBI lineage: Eukaryota > Metazoa > Chordata > Amphibia > Anura > Pelodytidae > Pelodytes > Pelodytes ibericus. The sequence continues at coordinate 111,511,996 of CM069857.1, read as the reverse complement.
GGATCACATGGATCTCCTGGGCAGTTGGTGACTGAACCTACAAGGTACAATGCCAGAAAAAAAAAAAACAAATCTTATTAATTAACAGAAAAAGTATTCTGTTTTAATTGCATCATTAATGAGGCATCTTGCATACAATGAAACGTGTCTTCCATTCCTGCAAAATCTGAACTGGGATGTTACTCAATGCAAGGTACTAAAGACGGTTAATGCGTATAAGCAGATCACTATTTAAATGGAAAATGCCCTATCTTGTGCTTATAAAGCAGCCACATCAGCAAACATGACAACTGTATTATTCATACTGCACATTTACAGTTACTTCAGTTGCACTAAAGTATATATTTCTATGTTAAAATATAAAAATAATTTGTAACTTTCCATCATTTCAATGGGCAGAGCCACATGCAATTCAGATTCCCTTACCCTATTTGATCAAATATAAGACGACCCTGATTATAAGACAACACCCCATGCTTTTGATATTCCTTTAGGAAAAAAACTAAAAGACTGAATATAAGACTACCATAAAGGAAAAATGTTTAACTTGTATATATTCACATGCACATTGCTTTTTCATATTTAATAAAAATCATGATTATAAAAAAATGCATTTCTTGTTTTTATTTCCTTTTATGTGCCAATGCTGCCTTTACCCCAGACTTGTCCAATGCTCCCTCTCGCCCCCCTGCCCCCCAGACTTGCCAAATGCTGGCTCTCCCCCCCCCCCCCCCAACGCTGACTTTCTCCCCCTCCCTCCCTCCCTCCCCCCAAATGTTGTCTCTCTCTCTCCCTCCCCCCCAACATTGTCTCTCTGTCTCTCCCCTCTCCCACTGCGTTGTCTCTCTCTCCTCCCCCCAGGGTTCTCTCTGTCTCCCCCAGCGTTGACTCTGTGCCCTCCCCCCATCCACCATTGTCTTTGTATGTTCTCTCTGTCTCCCCTCTCCTTGGTCGCTAGTGGGGGAAGCCTGAAGATGTCTGCACGATATGGCGCAGGCATCCTTCGCTGCTGCCCGGCACTTCTGCCAGGACTTTCATGATGAAGCCGGAAGGTCACATGACCTCCCGGCTTCCATCATAGAGGTCCCGACAGATATGCCGGTCAGCAGCAGAGCATTGCGCAGACATCCACCAGCTGTTAGCGAGGGGGATCCAGGTCCCCTGCAACTCTGCAGGGGACCTGGATCCGAGTCTTATAGTCAGACCCCGAACTTTCTTTCTAAAAAAAACTTTGTCTTATAATCGAGCACATACGGTTTATAGAATACAAAAAAGCTATGTTTTTTCAGTCAGAAAGGAAACCTTATAAAAATGTGTAGTTTGTCTAGTTGTAAAATACCATTTTCAGGAAATATGCACTGTAAATCCAATGAAATCGACAAGCTGTAGATATTTTGGAGAGAGTTCAGAGAAGAATTCCAAGCAGATTCTGACCGGCTCAAGCCCCAAGTAACAGTGGAGTGAGTAAGATTAGCTTCCAGGTGCTGTAGCACAGAAAAGGGGTCTACTCACACCCCAGGCAGACAACAGGAACAAACAGAGGTAGTGCCAGCTGAAGTCATCCGGAAGGTAGACAGCATCAATCCATAGTTGGTTTGTAAAAAGTAACTTTATTAAATAAAAAAAAGAGTAATAAAACCATCGAGCAGGGAGACAGGTACAAAACAGAAACGACACACGCTTGACGCGTTTTGCACCAACTGGCGCTTTGTGAAAAGCAGGTTTTTTTTTACAAAGCGCCATTTGGTGCGAAACGCGGCAAGCGTGTGTCGTTTCTGTTTTGTACCTGTCTCCCTGCTCGATGGTTTTATTACTCTTTTTTTTATTTAATAAAGTTACTTTTTACAAACCAACTATGGATTGATGCTGTCTACCTTCCGAATGACTTCAGCTGGCACTACCACTGTTTGTTCCAGAGTTCAGAGAAGAGCTACTAAACTGGAACATGGATTGCAGGATACAACTTACTAGGAAAGGTTAAAGGATCTTAACATGTATAGCTTGGAAGAAAAAGAAGATAGATGGGATTTGAGAGAAACATTTAAATACATAAACGGAATCAACACAGTAGAGTATATTCAAAAGAAGAAAACCTACCACAACAAGATGACATAGTCTTAAAATAAGGGACAAAGGTTTAAAAGTAATATTTTAAATTATTATTTTACTGAGAGGGTAGTGGATGTATGGAATAGCCTTCCAGCGGATGTGGTAGAAGTTAACACAGTTAGACATTTAAGCATGCATGAGATAATGCTATCCTAGATATAAGATAAAGCCAGGAACCATTAAATTGGGCAGATAAACAAATAAAAGGGGCATACTAGATCAGCCAACACGTATCTATGGAAAGCGTTAAAGTATACTTGAAATATGAATTGGTAGTACTGGTATTTCTTTAAAAAAAACAAGCTTATGGCAAACATAGCATAGAAGCTCACTTACAATAACATCAAATAAGTATAGTTAAAAGGGATCTCTCACCCTAAACATTGTTTATGCTGTGAATGTAAAGAATAAAACATGATGAAAAATTATCTATACATTGTGTTATCAGAATTGCATGTAAATGCATTAAATAAGAGAAATGTATGTGTTTTAAATGTGTCTGAGATGTCTCCAGCTTATGACATCAGTTTGTGGCTTGATATGCAAATTACATGTTTCAAATTGAAAATTAGCTCATTTGCATATCAAGCCATAGGTGATATCTAACAGAAGGCACCAGGAGATGCTGTTTTGTAAACATGTTGAAGATCATTTTTGAATATTATTTTTCTAAAAAAATTAATTTTTTTGTTAAAAATTCTATAATATTTTTGAAATAATGTTTACTTCTATTTGTGGGAAAGGGGTAGTCTGCATTTTCTTTGATTTGCAGTCAAATATAGATTTACTAAACAGCTGTGCAATGTGCTACAGACAGTGGCGGAACTTTCATGGTCGCAGGGGTCGCAACTGCGACCAGGTCCGGCTGCACTGTCGACCCCTGCGGCCTCTTCAAAAAAACAAAACGTAAATAAAAAAGGCGTGGGCAAATGGGGCAGCTGCCCAGGGCCCATTCATTCCTGTGGGCCCAAAGCAGCTGCCCCTTGGGACCCCGCTGCCCGTGTGACTGTCTCACATGGAGACATCGACGATTTGGCAGCAGCTGTCAGTCCGCATCCCTCCTCATGCCTGTTCCTCTCCTCTCCCTCCTCATGCCAGTCCCTCTCCTCTCCCTCCTCATGTCTGTCCCTCTCCTCTCCCTCCTCATGTCTGTCCCTCTCTCTCCTCTCCCTTCCCATGCCTGTCTCTCTCTCCTCTCTCCTTTTCCATATCTGTTGTCCTCCCTCCCATGTCTGTGGTCTGTTCACCACCATTCCTGTTGTCTGTCCTCCCCTATATCTGTGGTCTCCCCCCTCCCATGTGTGTGGTCTTTCTTCCCCTCCTCCCTCCCATGTGTGTGCACTTTTCCCCTCCCTCCAATGTGTGTGCTCTTTCCTCCCCTCCCCTTTTACTGGCGAGTGCGCGTTACTGATCAGTGCGCGTAAGGAGCGCAAGCAGCACTTTGTGAGTTATGTGTGCATTTAGGTCGGCCTCCCTCAGTGCCACATTGTGGTTGAAAAATAGGAGTGCGAGGGCGCCTACTTCACCTATTGGGGGTGCCGGCCCTGTATTAATGGAAAAATTGGCTGTGGTGTATTAATTGGCAATCTAGCTGTGGCATATTAATGGACAGGCTAATAGTGGCATATTAATGTGGAAAATGGATGTGGCATATTAATTGGCAATCTGGATGTCTGGCTGTGGCATATTGATGGGCTGTCCAATAGTGGCATATTAATGGGAAAATTGCCCCAAAGTAATACTGTGGCATGTTCTGTGGGGCAAAATAACATGTACTATGGGGGAAAGTCACACCGTGGCATGTTCAGCTGGGGCAGTTCAGTGGGACAAAGTGACACTGGGGTATGTTCTGGTGGGCAAATTGACACTGTGGCATGCCAAATTGTGTGGGTGCAATATGAGTACAAGCAAAGTGCTGTGGGTACTGCATAGTGCTGTGTTAAGTCATTTAGGTGCAATGTGGGTGCAGAGGAACATAATAAAAATAAGAAATTAACAATTTTTCAATAACATTTTAAAAACGGTACATATGAAAATAGTTGAATATAATATTAAACATTTCATATAAGTATAAATGCAACAAATTATATACATAAATTTGGGGTGTACCTCAAGCTTTTGAAAAGGGCTGGAAATATTTTAATGTTTTTTGTGTTTTTTTTTTTTACTCCTTCATCCTTGACACTTCCCCTAACCCTGGCCAGAATTAAAATCAGCATCTGCCACACACTTCGCCTGCCTCATATCACCAACACCAAATGCAATACTGATAATCTTATATCCATTTCCTGCAATAATAATCTGTTCTTCAGCTGTGCCCTGCTAAACACACGCTCTGTATGCGACAAGCTAACAGCCATTCACAATCTATTCATCTCTCACTCCTTTAAACTCCTTTTACTTACTGAAACCTGGCTTACCTCAACTGACACTGTCTCTCCTGCTGCTCTCTCTTATGGTGACCTACACTTCAGCCACACCCCAAGACCTGGGTACAAAAAGAGTGGAGGTGTTGGAATCCTCCTATCTCCTAACTGCTCCTTCCAGCCCTTACCCTCAGTCCCTTCCCTTTTATTTTCATCATTCGAAATACACACAATTCGTCTTTTATCCCCTCTATCCCTTTGTGTTGCCGTTGTTTATCTGCCCCCGGGGTCTGCTTCCCAGTTTTTTGAAAACTTCTCTGCATGGCTCCCCAACTTTCTTTCCACTGATGTACCGTGTCTCATTCTTGCAGATTTCAACATCCCCATTGACTATCATGTGCTATTTCTAACTTTTCCCATTCACCTTCCCCCTGTCTGACCACCACATTCATACCTTATTTATTTATTTATTTTATTTATTTATTTAGAAAGTATTTTACCAGGAAGAATACATTGAGATTTCTCTCGTTTTCAAGTATGTCCTGGGGACCCAGTCCAGAATGGAATTACACAGAGTTACACATTTAACAGTAGATAAAAATACATACATTATTAAACAAGTTGCAAGAAATGTATGTAGTGCTTGGTACAGAGTATAAAAAGGGGAGTTACAAACAGTTACATATTTGCACTAAAACATGGAGGTAGAGGACCCTGCTAGCAAGAACTGAGTGACACCAGATGTTATTTAATAGGTGACTAGTTTGGTGCATTGTAAGTCTGCAAACTGCAGGAAAGTAATGTGTGTGAGGTCCTTAAAATATTGCTGGTAATTATGTGCAGAAGGGGTAAGAATAGACAGGTGGTTGATTAAAGGTCAAGTCACATCATCTGGTGAACTAGACCTATAAAAGAAATCAAGCTGGGGAAGGGAGGGCATGAATAGAATGCTGAACTGTCAGCAATGAAGAGTAACGCGGCCGTTTCTCTACCTCATGTACTAGTGTGTTCTTGTTTGTCTAACTTAGTATGTAGTTCCCTTCTTTGCTCTGTACCTTGCGCTACGTAAATTGTTGGCGCTATATAAAAAAATAGTGCAGCCATCCCCCTGCTGCTCAAATCTCCTGGAGGCTAGTGAAGGCAGCCGGGGGATGTCTGCACTATTTATTTATATAGCGCCAACAATTTACGTAGCGCAAGGTACAGAGCAAAGAAGGGAACTACCGGACCTCCCGGCTTCCGTCATAATAGACGGAAGAGTCGGGCAGCATGGAGGATGTCTGCATGATACGTGCAGACATCCTCCGCTGCTGCCCAGCACTTCCGCCGGGACTTTTATGTTGAAGCCGGAAGTCCTGGCTTCATCATAGAAGTCCCGAATGACGTGCCGGCTCTGCGGGGGACCTGGATCCCAGTCTTATAGTCTGACCTCGATTTTTGAGGTCAAACTATAAGACGATCTTGAATATAAGACGATGGGTCTTTTTCTGAAGAAAACCTTGTCTTATATTCGAGCAAATACGGTAATCTACACTGTGACAAGGTGGAGTTACATTATGCTAATTATGTGGAGTGGGTGGACCCAGGGCCAGTCCAAGACATTGTGATGCCTGGGGCCAAAAAGAAAATGTTGCCCACCCCCCAATAAAATAGTAATAATTAAAACTAAAATGATTTATAACAACAACTAATACAGGTTGGCAGGACAGCGGGATAGCCTACCAAAATCAGTACTGTCCATAACAGAGCGTTGGGAGGCATGTAAGTGGCATTTCTGGAATGGAGTTGCATGGTGGGGTCGGGGGGGCCCCAGGGCAATTTTTGCACCGGGGATCAGTGGTTTCTAGTTACGTCTAGCTACAGACAGGCCTGGATTAACATAGGAGATGGATGGATTGGGCAGCACAAAACGAAGATACACCACGAATAACAGCCATTTAATTTTTTTTATATATATCAAGTCCGAAACTTTTTTTATGTAATGTAACCATCCCAAGTGTTTTACCTTCCAGCAGTGATTTCAAGTGGTTAATCAATGGATATCTTTCTTCATTGCAGAATGATCCAAGGAAATCATCCAGATCAATGGTCCACACCATAGCTCCCCCAAAACCACTTTGTTTCAGGAACTTCACCTGACGAGAAAAAAAGATGAATTCTCACGAAACAAAAATTATCTTCCACAGAAAGTCTTCTAGAATAACCACTTCATCATATCCAGTTTATGTTGTGCACCCACTTACTTTGCATTCATAACTCTGTTGTCAAACCCGACCCACTCATTGTGTTTGCAAGCATATGGCACTTTCTGGTCTTCAATCCATTTGATTGTCGTTCCTCTTAGCCATGTACAGATCTAGTGAGGACAACAAAAGAACAAACAATAGTATTTGAAAACATTGGTGGCGTAACTGAGAATAATTAATGAACCCAGAATGTAATCCAGAAGATAGTGATATTGCATAGACTTTAAAAATATATGCCTTATCATTTGTTATGTAAGGGGCCCCAACAATTCTGATGGCAACCCTGTTTACTGGCATCCATCAATAATGATGTGATGATGTCACACTACGTACAATACTTTTGTGCTGTAAAATTGAACATATAATTTTCAATAACATCTGCTCAATGCTCTTTTCAGTGATGCTTAGTTCCTCAAACAATGATGTTCCTCAAAGATTAACAAGTCAGAATGTACGTGTATGCGAGTAATACCTCATAATAGGCCCAGAAGCCTGCCTCACGGGTGTATTGCCCAGCAGATCCAGCCCCAGATACAGGGATTCCTACATCACAGTTATTGGGGTTTGGGTTGCGGAATGTTCTGCCATAGGTTGCAAATCCAATCAAGAGCTTCTCTGCAGGAACACCATTATCTTTCCAGTAATTCATGGCAAATCTCTGAGGTGAAGAACAACATGGTGGAAGAATAGGCTGTTACACACAGAGAAATAAAATAGCAGATGTAAAACATATACAGGACTACACACTAACGTGTACCATAAATGGCTATCTATTGTGCTCATCTATTGGCAGCCAGCAATAGATGATTACATCTTAAAGGAACTATGTTACTAAATAGTATTTGCATTCAGAATGTAAAGCATAAAAAGGATTTATATAAAGGATTTATATTTTATGGTAGTAGAACTATAAGCATGGGTTAAAAGAAAACAAATGTGTTTTAAATGCATCTGTGCTGACTCTTTATTACATGGAAATGATTATTAAATGTTATCCTTTGTTGCAGTAAACCCTAAAGATCTCAAAGACCTATTGGGCGCTATTCAGTAACCAGGGAAACTTGTCTCTAGTCATTAAATACCACAGACCGCAACATAAAATTATATTATGGCCTATAAGTTTTTCATTAGACTTGCACCAGACTGGATTATAAAATATAATTATTTTGATTTTATTCTTTAATAACTATACCAACCTTTTAAGACACATATGACATTTTAATTTTACCACGGTTATATATTACTATCATTGTCCTGCTTTAATATACACCTAAAATATATTATTGGATGATAATTATTTATTCTATTCCCCTGTTGTTTTGTTATAATTATTTTCTCTGATATCTTGTTATTGAAAAATGTATTTAATAAATTATTTGAAAGAAAATCATGTAATAAGTGATAACTCATTCAATCAAGCCCATTGAGAGTACAAAGTAGACATGTGCATTCGTTTTCGGACGAATGCATTTTCAGCCGAAAATAGCATTTTCGTCCATTCGTCCGAAAAACGAATAACGAAAATGCTAAACTAACGAAAGCCAAATGAACGAATGGTTAAAAAATGAAAATCATTCGTCCATTCGTGCTATTGGCATTCTATAAACCAAAATAGAGTCGGTTTATAGAATACCAATACCATTACATAAATTCCATAAACCGACATAATGAACGACTTTCGGTTTATGGAATGCATGTAATGCTATAGATATTCTATAAACTGACTCTATTTCGGTTTATAGAAAGCCAATAGCATTACACACATTCCATAAACCGAAGGTCCATAAACCGACTCTCGGTTTATAGACTTTCGGTTTATGGAATGCATGTAATGCTACTGGTATTCTATAAACCGAAATAGAGTCCCCATTCATACGAATTGACCTATTTCAACTCTATTTCGGTTTATAGAATACCAATAGCATTACATACATTCCATAAACCGACATAATGAACGACTTTCGGTTTATGGAATATATGTAATGCTATTGGTATTCTATGAACCGAAATAGAGTTAAAATAGGTTAATTCGTATGAATGGGGACTCTATTTCTATTTTGGATCCCACCCACCGGGGTAATCATAGTTCATCACGCTGATAAAATCCAAGGTCCTGTGGAAAAATATCAGACATAGAACAACACATTTGGGAGATGACGAAAGATATGCTTATTCAGTCAACAGATAAAACAGAAATATGTTTAATCTGATCACTCCTTTTTTCTCCTTTTTTTTTGTAGCTCTTTTAATTTTCCTCCTTTAGTTACTGTCCAATCTTGGCAATCTCATAACCAGCATCAATGGTTCCCTTTCCTGCAGCCACAGCTGCGGTCATCAACAGATGCTGACGATTTGTAGATGTTGCTTCTGCTTGAAAAGCAGCAAGCATTTCCTATTTGAAAAAATACATTTATGTAGGGTGATGTGTACAGACAACACCAGTCCAGTCAAATGATATACATCCAAGGATTGTTAAAAGAGGTTATAATAATTAAAGGACAATATTGAATATCTGACCCAAGACTCTCAACAACATCTTTCATAAAAGCATTAATATTCAAAATGTCTGCACATGATGCAATCTTTTAATTAAATATATAAGTTTTGTGAATTGAAATATATTACCTCAGTGCATATCCTTATGATAAGTGCAATAAAAAGCACCAACAATTGCCATTACATCCATCCATCAGATAGATGGAGTTGATTTGAGAAGATACAAAATTATATTGCTAACTTTTACTCTTATTACATATTACTACTCCCAATCAAAGGCCAAAGAAACTGATGCTGAATATAGCTGTCTTCTCTGTCCTGTGCACAGAGATAAACAAGCAGTTGGTACACAAGATTCAATGTGCCACACAATAAAATTAGATATGACCCAATGTAGTGGCCAAGGGGTAAAAACAATTAAAACACAACTTGAAAAGCTGAAAATGCTCTGAATATCAGGATTGCTGCACCTACATGTATTAAAGGGAATTGCACATAAATATTCTAATATAATTGTAGATATTTAACTAAGTTACTAACGATATGCTTATAAATCGATCTTAGACACTGGAGAGATGTAAAACTACCACGTCTTAATGCCCTACAAACACCAAACAGAGACTCCACCTATGTCAGGGGTGTCCAAGTTTTTTCTTTGGTGGGCCACTTTACCAAATGTATGTGTGCATGGGCCACGTTCATTTTTCGTTCAGAGAAAATAATGTATATGTATATATTTATATACTGTATATATATTTATATAGACAGCAGTGGCGTCGCTAGGGTGGGCTACTGGGGCTGAAGCCCTGGATCTCCCCTCCATAGCTCCAGATGGAGACTCTGACCACGTCCCCTCGTGCTCGGCCCCGCCCCCTCATGCTCGGTCCGCCCCCTGCATGCTGCAATCTGGATCCTGGACAGCACCAGACTCCGCCCCTCAAGCTTGGCTCCGCCCCTCATGCGCAACTCCGCCCCCTCACACTTTGAATGTGAGTCTGGCAGAGTGTAAGAGAGAGTGGCAGTTATGAGTCTGCACGTTAATGTATGTAAGTGGCAGAGTGTACGTGGGTGTGAGTGGCAGAGTTATGAGTGTGCATGTGTATGTATGTAAGTGGCAGAGTGTAAGTGGGTGTGAGTGGCAGAGTTATGAGTATGCAGGTGTATGTGTATGAGTGGCTGGGTGTGAGTGGCAGAGTGTGAGTGTTTGGAAGAGAGTAAGTGTGTGTGAGTGAGTGTGAGTGGCAGTGTTATGAGTGTGCATGTGTATGTATGCAGGGGCGTCACTAGGGTTGGTGTCACCCTGTGCGGAAACTCATGGTGTCACCCCCCTGGATTTCCTCCAATACAATGCCAAACAGATAGATTCCTTAGTAATGCCAGTTAGATGGTCCATTAACTATGCCACACACAGGAGCCCCATAAATTATGCCACACCAGAGCCCCACTATTTATGCCTCACCTCTGCCCAATTAATTATGCCACACACACAGGTGCCCCATAATTATGCCACACACACACACAGGTGCGCCATAAATATGCCACACAAAAGAGTCCCTTAATTACGCCACACATGGGGCACAATAAATATGCCACACACAAGCGCCCCATTATGCACACATGAGAACACCATTAATTATGCAACACACAGGAGCCCCACGAGGTGACAATTGTACAATTATAAAACAATACATATCTATACATACAGACTTCTCTCTCTCTCTCTCTCTACAACAGCCAATTTGCCCAATAATACGCCTGTATCATTTTGCCATTTAATATGCCAGTATTATTGTGCCGGATGCCAAAACCATTGTGCCATTCAAATACCAGGAATATTGTGCCATTCAAATACCAGTAATATTGTGCCACTCAGAGCCCAGTAATATTGTGCCATTCAGATGCCAGTAATATTGTATCATTCAGAGCCCAGATATATTGTGCCATTCAGAGCCCAGTAATATTGTGCCAGTCAGAGCCCAGTAATATTGTGGCAGTCAGAGCCCAGTAATATTGTGCCAGTCAGATACCAGGAATATTGTGCCAGTCAGAACCCAGTAATATTGAGCCTGGCTGCTGCTCAGTGTCCCCGGATGGACGCCTCTTCTGTGCAGTCTTCCCTCCTGCATGGAGGAGGGAAACACAGTCACCGGTCCGCACCCCCCGCACCCCTCTCGGGACACCACTGTATGTATGTGAGTGGCAGAGTGTAAGTGGGTGTGAGTGGGTGTAAGCGTGAGTGGCAGAGTTATGAGTGTGCGTGTATCTGTGTGGGAGTGTGTGAGAGTATACGTGTGAGCAGCAGAGTTATAAGTGTGTGTGTGAGTGTAAGCATGAGCAGTAGAGTTATGAGTATATGTGAGTGTCAAAGTGTAAGTGAAAGTGTGAGTGGCAGAGTGTGAATCCCAGTGAGATTACTAGGAGAAAATGTGATTAATTACTATTATTCATATTGAATGTGATAATCAAATGTGAAACAATGCTATCCTCTCATATTATTTTTATTTTCACACTTGATTATCACATTCAATATAAATAATAGTGATTCATCTTTATATGTAGTCTTTATATTCATGGCAATAAAAGTCCATAAACATGGCATTAAAAATCCTATTTACCTCGTTATAGTATTAAAACCATACATTATGAATGAATGTGCTGCTCATTATATTATGGGCTTTACTCATGAAAGAGAGAATTGCTGGGAAGTGAGATGGGAATTTCAAAATTAAGGCTAAAGGTGAAATCCCATCTAAATTCCCTGCACCTCTATCTTTTATGAGGTTGGTAGTAGGTTTTTGACCCCTTTTTTATTAAAAAAAAAAAAAATACTTATTATGTGCGTGTGATAGTTGCAGGTTTACACACGTGTCTGCGTGGCAGAATATCTGTGTGGGAAAGGTCATCTGTGTGTATAAGGGTGTCTGTTTTAGGTTGTCTGGATGTGTGTGTGTGTGTGTGTGTGTGTGTGTGTGTGTGTGTGTGTGTGTGTGTGTGTGTGTGTGTGTAAGAGAGTGTGTGAGTGTAAGGTTGTCTATGTAAGGGTATCTATGTGTGTGTGGGGGGGAGGGGTGTAAGGATGGGTGTCTGTGTGTGTGTGTGGGGTGATATCCCCTGTATTATGGCATATTATGAGACTGTTGGTCTAATTTTTTTTCTCAAAGTCTGGTAAATGGTGTATGCAACATACACAACATTTTGTATGCTCAGTTATTTTGAAATCATGGGAATTTGCTCACATACAAGTGTGTGTGTAATGTAAGTTGGTGTGTGTAAGTGGGATTGTATGTCTCTGTGTGTAAGGGTGTCTGTATGTATGTGTAAATGTGCAAGTGTGTATGTGTGGCTGCATGTGTATATATGTGTATTTGTGGCTGTGTATTTATGTGTATAAGTGTAACTTCGAGTAATGTGAGTTTTTTGCGTGCTGTGAGTCTTATTGTGTATTGTGGTACAGTAATGTGCAGCATGAGTGTGTGATATACTCACACACTGCACATTACTGTGAGTTTTATTGCTGTGGAGTCTGTGTTATATTCACACATTGCACATTACTGTGACTTTTATTGCTGTGGAGTCTGTGTTATACCTACACATTTGCACATTACTGTGACTTTTATTGCTGTGGAGTCAGTCACAGACAGACAGGCATACACACACACACACATACAGACACATGCATACAGTCGGTCACAGGCAGACATATAGTCAGTCACACTATATGTATGTCACAGACAGACACACACACACAGTCAGTAACAGACAGACAAACACATACAATCAGTCACAGACACATACAGTCGATCACAGGCAGACATAAACACACAATTAGTCACACACACATGCAGTCAGTCATACATACATACACACACACACGGTCAGTCACATACACTTACACACAAGTCAGCAATTTTGTAGTTGTTTGCGATAAAAAAAAAAGTGCATCTATCAATATGTCCTCCTCCTGGCTGCTATACCTCATTCTAGCCTGGTCTGTGCCCTGCTGTTGTTTCTAGCCCCGCTGAGCACACTCAGTACTTGGACACTATAAGACTGTGCAGCTGGTGCACACACTGCACCCTCGTGCTCCGCTGTATAAATAAATAAATAAAATGATCGCAGCGGCGAGGGCACCAGGCAGGGACAACAATAACCAGGAGCCAGGTATAATTTCCTGGTGCTCAGGATTTGTTGAGCCCTGATATATACCCACATATACCTACTGTTCATTTGCGTCAATTATATCAGTCTGTATGCCGCCTAAGCATGTGAGCTTATTTACTCCACTTCTAATAAATCTATCACGGGCTCCAGCCCCGGATCTTTTGGAGACCTAGCAACGCCCCTGATATACAGTAATGTGCTGCATGTGAGTGTATCACAGACTCCACAGCAAAAAAACTCACAGTAAAAAAAAACACTTACATACACAAATTCACACACATACAAAAAACAGTCACATTTACACACACAGAGCCACACACACAAGTACACACAGTCACATGTACACCAATACACACACAGTCACATGTACACCAATACACACAAAGTCACACTTACACACAAACACAAACTTTCACACACTCAGAGTCACAGTTTTGCACACACAGAGTCATACTTACAGAGTCAAACTTACATACAGTCACACTTGCACACACACACACACACACTTGCATACACACAGTATCTGCCCAACCACACAGTCTTTCTTTTTCTTACTGGGCTAATCTCTTCAGCTGCCTCCTCCACTTTTTCATGCATAAGATTCTCCTCTTCCTCTGACCTCACATGCAGGGTAGATGAAGGGTTGTGCTTACTACAGGGAGAGGGGCTATGTGTAGGGAACTATGTTCCCTGATGTTCCTCCCCGTGCGGCCAGCATTTGGAGGTGCGGCTACCGTTGCTGAGCTCATGCAGGCTGCACCACTTGTTTTTAATTAAATCTAATGAGTAGGTATCGTAAACTGCCCCAGTTAGAATGGTAAATTGCTTGGAGGGCTCCCTTGTGACCTGGGATACTCAAAGTCAAGGTCAATGCCATCAAAGTCATGTAATCGAAGGTAATTCATAACAGAATCAATGAATATTTTTCAATTGGCTTCAGATGATAGCATGGCTTTGAACCTAGAGGGGAAAAAAGGTGGAGTTTCTGATCAGTTCCTTCTCCATTTCTCTTTTTTAAAGTGTATTCTTTATATTGAAAAAGAATTACTGATTTTCATATAAATTTTATGTACCTCTGTGTCCCAAAATTCCAGCCACCGATAGGCCAACAATGTGACCAATTTGTAATTCCTAAAATCCAGAATAAAAAGTTACCTGTTAATTTGGGGAGACTTGTACAATGATAGATCATGACTAGAACAGAGTTTAGCACAAACTACTAACTGTGTTTTTAAGGCGAAACACTGCTTGTACAGTACATAATCATTCCACTCGTATGGCTCAATCTTGAGTTCACTCATGGTGGCGAAGGCATATACAAGATGCGTTCAGAGCTGCGGATCAATATTCCCTGGCATGTACTTGGCAGGTTCTGGCCGGTATTGGGACCAGTTGGTGAAGTAGCAGACCAACTTATAGGCAGAACCTGAACCAAATAAGCAAAATCAGTTTCTCTCACTACTCCCACCTTAGGTTCCCTATACTTCCCTTCCCTCTCCTGACAACATATTATTAATATACACTACCCGTATAGATATTTGCAATATTGGTCCATGCTCGACAGACTACAAAGTAAAGTGTCTTGTTTACGGAGGGGCTGAACTCACAAATTCTTTTTTTTCTAAGAAATGTAATTTCTCCGTCTTTTAGATACTTTTTGAATCATGCCTATACATTCAAAAGATATTTTGAATAAAAATGGAAAGGAAAGGGGGGGGGGGGCACAGACAACATACATGGGAAGGGGGAGGACAGACCACAGACATGGGAGGGCGGAGGACAGACAACATACATGGGAGTGGAGACTACAGACATGGGTGAAGAGAGGAGAGACAACAGACATGGGAAGGGAGAGGAGAGGGGCAGACATGAGGAGGTGTAGCAGAGGGACAGGCATGAGGAGGGGGAGGAGAAAGCCAGGGGGACATATTAGTAAATGTACTTTATGTTTAACAACAAAGAAACTGCTGGCTTGTGTGTGTGTGACGGTCTATGTTTGTGAGATTCTCTCTGTGTGTGACTGTCTCTGTGTGTGTGTGTTGTGTGATTGATGTGCTGTTGTCTGGCTGTTATAAGCAGGTGGGGTAAGGCAAGGGGCTGCAAAAATACTTGCACCAGTCCTGGCACTACTGCATCCATGTAGAAACCACTTTGCCAATTTGGGGAGTCATGTACTAAAGAAGTGCAATGGGAAAATAAGTAGGTAACACATGAGTAAGGAGCAATTTACGACTATTTGTAACATTTTCCGTTTTTTTTTTTCCTGATTTGCGCCTCAGGTGCGCTAATAAATTGCGATTTTATTTGCGCATGCTAAAGTGTTTTGCTAATATTTTGTGAAAAATAATTCTTATTTGCATGTGAAAATTACACCAGCTTTTAGCAAGTGCTATCAAAAGAGGTAGAATTTTTTTCTGCAAAATTGCCTGTTTTTATTCGCAATTTGCCCGGATGTACTATTTGAGTGTTAAATGTTTAGTACATTGCAATAGGAGAAAAGCACAAAACTAGTTTTGCACATAAAATATATTTGTGTTTTTTTAGTACATGTCCCTCTTGGTCTCTCACTACAGATGTGGCTGTATGCATATCTCTAATTTAATAACAATTTAGAATGAATCAAAGTGTTAGAAGGAAAGGCAAAGACAAATACAAACTGGAATCAAGACAACAGTGGCCATAAATTGCATACTCACCCGCCCAGAGCAGTATCTTCCCCATATTTGTGTACCTCTCTGCACTGAACTCCGTAAAAAGATGCTTTTTCTTATAGGGTGAATTTGTCACTATCAGTGTGTGAGCAGCACAGCAGGGAGATAAAACTTTAGTCACATGAGGCATCTTGTCAAGGTGTAGAAAGCAGCTGTATACAGTAAAATCGTCAATGTTAATTTAACTCTATGGGAGTTATTTTAACACATTGTGGTGTTAATACAATCCACACTGTTCAAAGTTTAATCAACACTTTTTAAAAGTGTTAATAAATTAACACTGTCTCAGAGTTAAACATTTAATTCTCAAGGATTTTATTTGTCTGTTAATCTAATTTTTCAGAGAGTAAATTCCCACTACCTGATTTGAATAACTAACTCCCACAGTCCATGGATTTGTATGTTACAGTCAGCCTGTAGTCTGCCAGCTGGAGACAGATGTATAGCATGGTTGTTAGAATATAGTCTGACAGCCGTAGACACTGGTATATTACGTTATTATGCGTCTATAGTCTATCTCAAATGGTTGTATATCAAAGTTATCGTCGGCCTACAGCCTGCCACAGCACTGTCACCAACACTCGGACGGGAGACAGAATATGTGGTGCACTGCCTACTGAGCACTTAGGATTTTAAAGATACGCTCTAGCAACCAAAGTACTCTAATGCATCCGATTGCAGTATTAATGGGCAGGTTGTACAGACCATAAAACATTTAGCACATTTAAAGGGACCATTGTCTCTTCTCATTAGCCAACTTCAATGTTACCGCAACATTCAAAACGATTCTTATTTTTATGGTAATATTAAACTAATAATGCTTTGGATTTTGGAACTGCAGCTAAGGTAGTTGGCATAAGACATGCAAACATCATAAAATCTCTTTAACACACTTTCACATGGAGATGCCTTTATAGAACACTAGTAATATTGTAAACTGAAAAAAAAATATTGGTTAAATCTTTTTACATTTTTAAAAATCAATGGGTGAATTGGTGGTCCCTGGTGTCTAGTATTTAGTGCTTGGCAGGGGTGTTGCTAGGTCTTCAGATGATCTGGGGCTAGAGCCCAGATGAGCTCTTTCTCACACACACACCCCATCTCTCTCTCACTCACACACACCATCTCTCTCTCACACACAAACAGTCTATCTCTCTCTCTCTCCCACACACCATCTATCTCGCTCTCACACACACCATCTATCTCTCGCTCTCACACACATATACTGTCTCTCTTTCTCTCACACACACACACCGTCTCTCTCTCTCACACACACAAATAAGTGGGTAAACTGGTGGTCCCTGGTGTCTAGCATTTAGGGCTTGGCAGGGGCGTTGCTAGGTTTTCAGATGATCTGGAGCTAGAGCCCAGGTGAGCTCTGTCACACACACACCATTTCTGTCTCTCTCTCTCACACACACAACGCGTCTCTCTCACACACATGTCTCTTTCTCACACCGTCTCTCTCTCTCACACACACACCGTCTCTCTGTCCTAGACACCGACACACACTGAGACACCCTTACACACATTGAGACAGCCAGACACATTGAGACAGCCAGACACACCCTGACACACATTGAGACAGCCAGACACACACTCACACACATTGAGACACCCACTCACAGTCACACATTTCTTCTGTTTATTTATTTTACCTTACTGTTGGTCCCCCTCCCTGCTAAATTCTGTTTATTTGCAGGGAGGAGGAGGTTTTCGGCGGTGTCCATAGCAGCAGAACGCCGCCATTGAGGTTCTTCTGCCAGATGTCACCTGATATGCAGTGAGCAGATTTTCTTACAGGGCGACAGGGGCAGAGCTTGCACCCGTTGCACTGTGCTCTGTTTTGGCCAGGACGCATGACCAAGTCCCAGACGGAGGAAAGCTCAGCACGGGAATTATTTTTTAATTTTTAGCAATGATAGCCCTGGAGTCTAGGGCCCAGAGTCTCCATTTGGGGCTATGAAGGAGGGATTCAGGGCTATAGCACCAGTAGGCCACCCATATCGACGCCTCTGGGGCTTGGTGTCCATGCTCCCGGTGCATTTACCTGGGTCCCAAATTCCTTTCATCCTCATAATTTGGATGCCCTGATTGGGAGGCCTAGACGAGCTTGCCGAGATAGGCCTTACTTAGGTGACTCTGAAATCAAGTAAAGGGCTTTCTCAAGCCTATTAGGTCGAAACGTTGCCACTTGAAGGATTAAACATTACTTCACTTGATTTGTGCTGAGCTGCCTGTGTTACTTTATATATTGTGGAGGATTGGTGGAGCCTCTGGCTCAGACACTATATTCATTAGTGTGCTGCTTCTAACACATTCATTCTCCACACAGCACTGTGACATGCAAATACTCTGATATAGGTTTGATTTCTGCTTTATCAACCCTACTATTTTTATGAAAATGTAAAGTCACCACTACAACCACTTTTTATTGTGTATGATTACAGCACTATAATAAAATCTACAGTTGTAATATCTGTGTAGTGTAATGTATTACAATACAAAAGTGCATTAACCCATGCAATATTGAACTTCGTTTACCACAGCAATTATAAACATTGTACCTGTTAAATAATTTTAAATGCTTAATAAATGTCATGAGTTTTATGCAGTGGATACTTGATAGAGTGTAAAACATTATTAATTGCTCCCTGGTAAGTTACTGCTATGCAAGACCAGGGCTAGGTAACGACATGCTACCCCATTTCCAGTATTATTATATTTTTTTTTCCCCATGCCAATCACATATTCAAAATAAATTCACACCCTCTAGATTTCAACCCTATAAATGAAAGACTGACTGAGCAGGTTGCATATGATGTGAGAGTTTATTGGACACTCTTCTCAGGGCCAATTACAGCACTTGCAGTTCTCATCAAACACCAACCCAGCTCCACATTGTAGGGAAAAGGTTTCTCCCCCGGCGCACAGATAAAATTTGTTAGGATTTACTGGGTTAACATATATTCCATCATTTTTACTTGCACAGTAGTTGGGATCAATACCAGGAATGGTAGGAGGTGTGGAAGGATCGGTAGGAGGATCGGTAGGAGGAGGTGTTATTGGGGGACTTGTAGTGGTATCTGTAGGTGGCGAAGAATCACATGGATCTCCTGGGCAGTTGGTGACCGAACCTAAAAGATACAATGCAAGAAAAAATATTAACGTTTCTTATTATTTAACACAAAAATATTGGGTTTTTATTAACCCATTAATGAGGCACCTAGCATACAACGACATATGTGTTCCAGTCCTACAAAATATGAACTGGGATGTTTCTCAGAAAGCACCCTGGTCAATTTTCTGGATTCCCTATCATTCTCAGACAGTTGGCATACAGAAAAGGTTGTGTCTATAAGCAGACACTTCATCAAACATGGCAACTGTACTATTCATACTGCACATTAGTGGTTACTTCAGTTGCACTAAATTATATTTTCTATGTTAAAATATAAAAATAATTTGTAAAAATACTCTACTGTTAGCATGCAGAAAAATCCATCATTTCAATGCAGGGCCACATGCAATTCAGAATTATATGTTGGAGGCCCAGTTCAATTATCATAAAGCAGAAGATGTCCATTTGTCTGAAGCAGGAAAAACTTGCGAACACTGAACTCTGGAATCATGAATTTTGCAAAGCTTATTAATGCTGGAATTTCTAGGTCAACGAAAGTGATAGGTCATTGTTCTACATCACCTGTGATGTCATAATCTCTTTTTGTCCATGCCATCCTCAGAACCTATAGCATGAGGTTTTTTTAGGATAGAAATGTAATTTGCTGTTGTGCTTCTGCATTGGTAGAAATACAGAGGAACCTATGCAAATTTCAGAAATGATTGTTATAGATATCAGCATGACTGACTTGGATGCTGACAGTATGGACATTTGGGATGGACACCAGTGATTGTGACATCACTGGTGATGTAGAACAATAACCCATTAACTTTACAGTCAGAAAGGAAAGTTTATAAAAAATGAGTTTGTCTAGTTGGACTTTACCATTTTCAAGACGTGTGCATTTTAAATCCAATGAAACTAACAAGTTAATGATACTTTGGTGAGAGTTCAGAGAAGGGCTACTAAACTGGTACACAGAGTTCAGGATAAAACTTACCAGTTTTGATAGAAAAAAAATACATAAACTTACATAAATACATAAACATAAATACTTACATAAATACATAAACTTACATAAATGATAGAAACTTTTAAATACATAAAGGGATTCAACACCGTAAAGGAGCGCAGGGGGGGCGTGTCCTGAACTCGATGTAGACGGTCGCATCAGAGCGGAGCTCCGGAGACCTGAGCCTTTTCACAGCCCATACTAACCGTTCAGGTGCACTCCAACCATGGGAAAACCCCACAAAAGACACTCTCCAAGCAGAGAACTGGGGAAACTCAGTAAAAAGGTACCCACGCTAAATCTATGAACCTTTCTGGTCCCAAGGCCTACCCAGGAGATTCCCAAGATGGCGGCGGTAGGCCACGAGCTCCTGACCCAATCGGCCAGTGAAAGTTCGGAAGATGAGGATACCCACTCCCTACCTCCAAATATCACTCAAGACCCCGAGGGCCCCACTAAGGCAGACTTCGCAGCTCTGGTCTCGCAAGTTAAAACGGACCTGCTATCCGCAGTGGACCTGATTCGGGCAACAATAAAAGAAGAGCTGCAGACCATCAAGTCTGAAATTAAAGAACAGGGACATCGGTTGGAAAACGTGGAATCTGACCAATCTCTACTAAGGGATGCCATGGCCGAACTGGAGAACCAGCTGAGAGATCAGCGCCGACTGACCGCACATCTCGCCCTACAAGTGGTGGACTTAGATAACAGGGGAAGACGCTGTAATCTAAGAGTGCGCGGCCTACCCAAAGCTGACGGCCCAGAGGACCTGGGCACCGTGGTGCCAGAGCTGTTCAGGAATATCCTGGGAAGAGACTCAAAAGATGAAATCCATCTGGATAGAGTGCACAGAGCTTTACGCCCCAGGGCTGCCTCCAATACACAACCACGAGACATAATCTGCTGCGTACATTAATTTGTGCTAAAAGAAGAGATCCTTCGTGCTTCTCGCAAAAAGGGCCAAATCAACTTCAAAGGAGCAAAGATTATCATCCTACCAGATGTGGCGTGGGCCACACTACAAGCCCGGAAGAAACTTAAACCCCTGACAGACCTTCTCAGGGCCGGAGATATACCTTTCTCCTGGGGATTCCCCCTAAGCATCAACGTTCATAGAGGAACACATCGGATTACCCTACGAGAACCTAAAGACTTACCGGGTTTCTGTGGCTCTTTAGGCCTCCAACAACCTGATCTGCCGGATTGGTCAAGAGGAGAGGCTGACACCTTGATCTCCCCAGTACTCTCTCAACAACCGTGGGCTCCTAGACCCCAACGGAAACGCCGCACACGAGTATCCCCACAAACGGCCCGACGATCACCAGACCACCCATCTGACGGACCTACCGCACAGGTTCCATGAACATTTATTGTGAGAGACGGATATCGGTCATGAATAGGACTCAACAGACTTGAGGACTACCTTCGTTGTTTTCCCCTAATTATTATTATTTCCAATTTTTTTTTTTTTTCTCCTCTTCTCCCTTCCCTCACTTTCTCACCCAACAAATGAGGGGAGGATGGAGACTTACGCTGTTTCTTGGTATTGGCCTTCCACAAGACAATCGACAATCGGATTCATCATCGGCCTATCTCGACCACAGAGTCTACCGCAATATAAAGCCACACACCAGATTCGAGGAGCATGTATCGTATAGAATTTATGTTCAGTTTTGTTATTATGCTAAAATCCCGTGTATTACTATTGAGGGGAATCGGGGGTAAATGAGTGTCCCTAACACCACGGCAGTATACACAGGCAGAGGCTCGGACTTGATTTATTTGGCTGACCCCTTACAGGTGCGCCAACTAAATCTCCTGACCCCCATGGGGAAAAGGACAAACATCTTATTGGTGTTAATGGACGAGGAACCCCAGCTCCCACTAGCCGGTGATATATATAATTGTAATCCCTCCTCACAAAAGTAAGTCCGATATTATTGGAGTGCTGCTCCCTACTTATGATTTGAGCTGGCACAATACCAGCCAGTAAATGAAGATAATTGAGTGGGAGTCATGTTCCGCGACCACACCCCAAGCTAATGGGAGATCTTGAACCTGCCTCATGCCCCCTGATACTAACAATACCCCAATTTGTATGGGGGATAATACTTCCTGGGTATAGATATATATCACTCCTCCCTATACATGTGGCTCACCCCCCCCCCCCCCCCAGTGTACCCCACCCCTATTGATAATAGTATCTTATATTGCTTTGTTTTTGTATCAATCTGGTTGTTTTGTCCACCCCGTTTTTAAATGGGCTTACACCCCTCCGCATTAGTGCTAGTCTTCTCCCAACACCATGACCGTTGTCCGTCTATTCGCCACACATAAACATGGACTCAGTAAAAATCATAATAATTGTATGCGCCAATCAAAAGATGCAAGGTACAGGTTTTGCCTTACCTCCTTGTTATGTTTTGGCTCGTTGGTTCCAGAGCCTGTTCTGTTTGTCTGAAGTGTCCCCAGAGAGTACAGCCGCTCCACCCACAGCTGTGTAATGCCTCTGTACGTAAGGATGGGACCCCTTGGCACCATTAAGATGCCACGGGATACCCACTTGGCACCTCAGCCCGGTCAACCATTCAGTTGGCTAATTGTTACTGTTCCGATTTGTATTTTTATTGCTTTCTCTGTATCCAATGTTTTCTCTCTTATCTCTGTTTTTTTTTTCCTTTTCTCCCAAGTGCTCACGGGAAGGGACCCCCAGAACCCCATCTTCCACCATTTATTCTCCCATGACTAATATAAATATATTGTCAATTAATGCCAAGGGCCTCAATTCCCCTACCAAACGCTCACGTCTTTTTAGAGAACTTAGAGCCCTCCGCACTGATATCGCTATGGTCCAGGAGACCCATTTTTTCAGACGTAAAGTACCTCAGTTCAACCATTTTTATTACCCACAGGCTTATTACTCCCATTCGCCCTTTAAAAAAAATAAAGGAGTGGCAATCTTTATTTCTAGAAGACTGCCCTTTACTCTGTTAGACCAGTGGTCGGATAATGAGGGCAGGGCCATATTTCTGAAAGGGACAATAGGTTCCGAAACATTTACATTGGCCAATATATATACTCCGAACACGAACCAGCATATTTTTTTGAATACCATCATTACACGGCTACAGGATTTTGCATCTGGAGTGACCCTCCTGACAGGAGATTTTAACCTGACTTTAGATCCCAAACTTGACTCTTCCACAGGTGCTTCTTCAATACGATTCTCTAAAATTAAAAGGGTTAAAAGAGCTCTACACAGTGCCCAATTAGCCGATGCTTGGCGTATACTACACCCTACTACCAAAGATTTTACATTTTATTCCCCCCCACACTCGCGATACTCCCGTATAGACTACATATTTATTTCGCAGACATCTCCCGAGACTGATACATTCTGATATAGGACACATTACATGGAGCGACCACGCACCAGTAACAGTTAGACTGAACATGCCCTCTCTTACCAAAAGCCATCACACATGGCGCCTCAATGAATCCCTGCTTAAAGACACAACCAATCTCACTTCACTCACCAAAATCCTCCGGGAATACTTCTTAGAAAATAGCCTCCCTGAAACTCCTTCTACTGTGGTCTGGGAAGCACATAAGGCCGTTATCAGAGGCCACTTAATAAATATCGGGGCATACCAAAAGAAAAGGCACTCTGCGACAATGTTTAAACTCCTAAATGACATCAACCACATCGAGACGACACATAAACTTTCCCTAGACCCAACGGTTTATCAATCCCTCATTACCCTTAAGGCCAGTTTAGCCGACCTTTGTAATTCTCGAGACTTACGTTCACATATGCTGGTGAAAGGCCACTTATATCAACAGGGGAATAAGGCAGGAAGACCATTGGCCAAGCTCCTCCGAGACCGACATAACACAACATTTATTCCCAAGATAAAAACTCCCAAAGGACCAGTGGTACACTCCACCCCACAAATAGCTAAAGTTTTTAAAGATTTTTATAGTGACCTATATAATCTGACACCACAGGGCTCCATTAAGGACCCACCTCGCCTCCAACAGAGAATTAGGGAATATCTAGACAACCATTTACACCATAAACTGACAGTTGACGAATCAAACTGCCTGGACACCCCAATCACTGTTGAAGAGATCACCCAGGCCATAAAGGACTCCCCTACTGGGAAAAGCCCAGGTCCGGATGGACTGACAATCCTATACTATAAGACGTTCCAGGAGACATTAGGGACCCCTTTTGCGACTGCCCTGAACTCTTTGATAGAGAATGGTTCCCTGCCTCCCCAGACCAAAGAAGCGCACATCACTGTTATCCCCAAAGAGGGCAAAGACCCCGATTGTTGCACAAGTTATAGACCTATCTCCTTGCTCAATATAGACCTTAAACTCTTCACTAAAATATTGAGTACTAGACTTAAGTCCTTCATCCCCTCCCTCATACACCGGGACCAAGCAGGTTTTGTTCCGGGACGAGAGGCACGAGATAACACTACGAGAATACTTAATTTGATCCATTATGCTACAACATGGAATATACCTGCCATGCTTTTATCCACTGACGCAGAAAAAGTCTTTGACAGGGTGAGCTGGTCATTCTTGCATGCGGTACTGGAACAAGTGGGACTCGGTTCCTCAATGCGTAAATGGATTGGTTCAATATAAGAGACCCCCACGGCTCGGGTTCGTGTCAACGGCACGCTTTCAGACCAGCTCACCCTGTCCAACGGCACCAGACAGGGCTGCCCCTTATCCCCTTTACTATTTATTTTAACCTTGGAACCACTGATCGCGGCTTTACGAGCTATATCGGGCTTGGAGATAGGTCCACATCACCATAAAATTGCGGCATACGCAGATGATCTACTACTCTTTATTACCAATCCCATCACTTCTTTACCGAACGTGATGAAGGAATTTGAACAATATGGCTTACTATCCAATTTCAAAATCAATTTTAATAAGTCTGAAGCACTTAACATTTCCTTATCTAAACAAGTATTAGACTCCATGAAAAGCTCTTTTCCTTTCCGTTGGAGCGACCGAACAATTAAATACCTGGGTATCTCCCTCACAGGGGACCTATCCCGATTACTGGACCTGAATTTCCAATCGCTATACCAGGTTTGCAAATCTGACCTAACTAAATGGTCCCCAAAACACATATCGTGGTTCGGGAGAGCAGCCATTATTAAGATGAACATACTACCACGCTTTTTGTATGTTATACAAACACTGCCTATCTTTATACCTAAAGCCTTTTTCGCCGCCCTCCGTTCTCTGATAACAAGATTCATTTGGAATAATAAACGCCCCAGACTAAGTAATCAACTTCTTACTCAAAACCCTTAGGGGGCCTAGGCCTTCCAGATGTTGAGAGATACTATAAGTCAGTGCATGTAGCGAGAGTGGTGGACTGGACACGACCCTCCCCTAAGCTATGGGTGTCTCTAGAACAAAGAGGCCTGACAGACCCCATCCCATTTGCGGCCTGGATGCCGCCAGACCAGATCAAACCTATATGCATGTCACACCCGACTGTTGTACCCACCCTCCGGGTCGGGAGACAATGTTCTAAAGACCCGGGATTTATCAGCTCTCCTACTCTGATGACACCTCTCTTAGGTAATAATTTATTTGTGCCGGGTTTGGACCATGATTTTTTTAAAGATATGTTCCAGACTCGAGTAATGTACCCTAGGGTAGGCCATCTGTTGAAGGATGGAATTATCAGGCCCTTGAGGGACTTGGTGCCTTCCATGCCCCCAACACAGGGCCAAATTTTCAAATATAGACAACTATCCCACTTTCTGTCTTACATGGCCAAGCAGGGCCCTATCCCATCAGAAGCCACACCAGTGGAAACCTTGTGTATGACTAAAGATCCCCCCCAGCGAGCAGTATCAACTATTTACCGTATACTCACTGATCTGACCGAATATGATAAACCATATTTTATTTTACAATGGGAAAGAGATACTAACGTGGTGCTTACCAGACCACAGTGGTTGAAGATGGCCACTCTAGCACATAAATGCTCGATAGCAACGCACATACAAGAAAACAGTTACAAGTTGCTCACAAGATGGTACATGACACCTTCCAAACTACATAAACTGTTCCCCCACACTTCAGACAGATGTTGGAGATGTAAACGACACGAAGGTACCCTCCTCCATATTTGGTGGACCTGCCCACTTATACGTCCTTTTTGGAAAAGGGTATTACAGGTTATAAGAAGAGTAGGAGACGACTCCATTAAACATGACCCACTGACGGTTCTACTACACCTCACACCACACCCCATTGGGGCCTATAAAAGGTCTTTGACAGTACACTTGATCTCGGCAGCCAAACTGCTTATTCCACGACACTGGAAACAAATGACCCCACCCACTCTGAGGGAGTGGCTCACTTCGGTGGAGTCAATCCGCACCTTGGAAGATATTACTCAAACATTCAATGGAAAAAGTATTATGCATAACAATAAATGGCTACATTGGTCCATGTACCTCGCTGGGCACGATTGCCAGGCAGACCTGATAGCAGCAGAGATGACCCCATCTCCCGACAAATAGGACTTGGCCATATCGGGTCAGATTTATCTAATATAGAACCGGAGACCTTCCCGTGAGCACACCCCTTCTTTCTTCCACCTTATTTTTTATTTCTTTCTCATCCAATATGTGATTCATAATTTTATCCACCAGACAAGAGAGAGAAGAGGGAGAGAGAGGGGAGAGACAACTCTCCTTTTTTTTTTTCTCCCTTGCGGGCAACATTCAGTTTGGTGCATATTGTTCATTAGGCCCATGATTATCTGAAAAATAACTTTTTGACAGGGGATAAGTCATTCACAAGTTGCTCGATTTTTCATATAAATTCTTGAGAGGAATGTACAAAGGGGTCATCCCCCTTTTTCTTTTTCTCTCTCTCTCCCCTCTTTTCCCCCCCCAAATGAGGTTATTCATAGCGTTATTTTACACTTTATTGTATAATTATTGTCGATGCTGGTGTATAATCTGTATAATTTTTTATTCTGTAAAGTCACATTTTCTGATTTATCCGATCTATTTGTTTACTTTAAAAAAAAAAAAAGAAAAACCTTAATAAATATATTTAAACACCGTAAAGGAGGAGAATATATTTAACCCCTTGCCGACACAGGACCTGCTAGGTCCGTCCTGTGTGGCAAGGCGTTAGTGACACAGGTCGGACCTAGTCCGTTCTGTGTCAAAACGAGCACTGAAGGCGGTTTTTAAAGTACAATAAAATTATAAATACCCAATACACTAATAATAAAACAATAAAAAAAATATATATAAAAGCAAATCCCTGCGTTTAACCCCTTCCATGCCATAGATCTTGTGTAAGCAGTGATCTTGCACATCAGCGCATTTATATATATATTTATTGTTTGTGCATTTTTTAGGGGTAATTTTTTTGTACTGTACTTTATTACAGTACTACAAAGGCTCTTCTAAAAGTTATTAACCCCTTCCTTGCCGTTGATCACTGCTTACGCAACGATATTGACGCCAAAGCAATTTTTATCTGTATGTATATATATATATATATATATATATATATATATATTTATTATTTTTTTTTTTACACACACCCGCTAGGGGATTACGTGTAAAGTAAAAATATCTTATTTTTTTTAGGCTGTATGAGCGCATAGAGATCAGTAACAGCGAATTAGTGGCAAAGGCAGTTTGTTGATTGCTCAGATAAGCATCACCACTTGCCTGGTCATACCAATATTTGTGAATATTGATCCGACCAATTTTGATCTGCTTCCCTCTCCTCACTTACATTTTTGTGAGGGAACGAGACAGATCAGTATTAGTGATATAAAATAACATTTTATAAAACTGTCGGGTTTTATGAAAGCCCTTCCCTGTGTATTAACCCCTTCCCTGCCATTCATTACTGTATAAGCAGTAATCTTGCAAAGCAACAGTATGTTTTGCTGTCTGCACTTTTTTATGGATTAATTTCTTTGTGCTGTAATGTATTACAGTACTAGATAGGCTCTTCTAAGAGCTATTCACCCATTCTTTGCTGAAGATCACTGCTTAGGCACTGATTCTGAGGTCGCTGACTCAGGGTTCGATTTTGACCCTGGTCAGCTTTCTGATACAACATCTAGTGATGTATCGGTGGCTGCTGAGCGCTTGCCACAAGGAGTCATGGGTGTCTACTGTAAAAAATATATGGTTTGGTGGGAGTTAATTACATTGGCTGACTTCAAAGATATATCCCATATAGGACATGGACGCAGGTTGACTACATGTCAAAATTCCAAGTTGGAATTTTGAGATGCGCACCTCACAGATGTTGCCTTTTACCACCCAAGCAACCAAAAAAACCTATACATGGGTGGTATCGCTGTACTCGGGAAATGTTGCTGAACACATATTTGGGTGTTGTTTGGCAGTGACGTATATAAAAATCTGTGAATTCATGCCTGAAGTACAATGTATGTGGAAACAAAACTCCAAAAATTTACTACCACAAACATTGACAAAGGCTGGTGGTAGAATTAGTAAATATACAGTATTAACCCCTTAGTGACAAGACATTTTCACCTTGACTTTCCCTTGGTGACAATGGCTGTTTTGACATTTCTAGGGTGTTTGTGTTTAGCTGTAATTTTTTTCTTTCTCACATACAGTACCCACACAAATTATATGTTGTTTTTATCATCATAAGAAGGGCTTTCATTAGATACCATTATGTTCATCATATCTTATAATTTACTACAAAAAAAATCATAAAATATGATGAAAATTTTTAAAAAACCCACTTTTTCTAACTTTGACCTAAAATATAATTTACACAAATAAAATCATTAAAAAACCAAAAAAAATAGTGTTTTTTTCCTATATTGATCTTTTGACCCCAACCCGAACCCAAAATTTAACCCTAACACTAAATTTAACCCCAACTTTAATCCTTATTATATCCCTTAATATTTTTTAACTTTAATTTAATTTTAACCCTATCCCTTATGCTAAAAAATATTTAATTTTAACCCTATAGGCTAATATAGCTAAATAACCTATTTTTATTTAATTAAATATGTATTTTAATTATTTTCCATTGCAATGCTACTAAACTACCACTAGGGGTAGTCAAGTAGCATATTCAGAGCGACGGAAGTGAAGTTACTTTCACTTCCGAAGCTCAGACCGGCAGAGGACTTAGCCATATTGACGGAGCAGCATCCGTGGGGCGATCGTGGGGGTCCCAAAATAGAAATATCGGTGCTGGCTATTGCCTCGATGTCGAGGCAATAGACCAGCACTGTTAAAGCGAAAACCGCTTCATTCACTGCAGGACGTGCCAGGCACGTCCTTTGTCATTAAGGGAGATTCTCCCAGGACGTGCCTGGCACGTCCTTTGTCGGCAAGGGGTTAAAATACTGACCATTTGAAATACCTTAGTATGTCTTTTTTCCAAAAATATATGGTTTGATGGGGTAAAATACATTGGACGGCTTCAAAAATGTTCCAAATGGCACAGGCTGACTACATGTCAAAATTCCAAGTTGAAAATGCGCACATCCCAAACTTTGCCTTTTAGCCCCAAACCAACAAACCTATACATGGGTGGTATCCCTTTACTCGGGAGATGTTGCTGAACACATATTGAGGTGTTGGTTGGCAGTGGCAAATACCAGAATCTGAAAATTCATGCCTGAACTACAATGTGTGTGGAAAAAATGACATCCCAACCTGTTGACATAGGTTGGTGGTAGAATTAGTACATGGGAAGTGTTATTTACCACAATTTTAAATACCCTAGGATGTCTAGTTTTCCAAAATAAATGGTTTGATGGGATAAAATACTTTGAAAGGCTTCATAAGTGTCCCAAATGGAACATGGGCGCAGGCTGACTGCATGTCAAAATTCCAAGTTGGAAACGAACACCCCCTAAATGTGGCCTTTTAGCCCCCAAACAACCCAACACCTATGCATGCGTGGCATCCCTGTACTCAGGAGATGTTGCTGAACACAGATTGAGGTGTTTGGCACTGACACATAACAGGAGCTGTAAATTCATGCCCGAAGTACAATGTATGTGGAAACAAAACATTATAAAATTACTAGCCTAAAATTTGACAAAGGCTGTTGGTAGAATTAGTGCATGGAAAGTGTTAAAATACTACTAGGGTATTTGAAATACCCTAGGGTGTCTAGTTTTCAAAAATGTATGGTTTTGTGGTGTAAAATACACATTCTGGCTTCAAAAATGTCCCAAATGGAACATGGGCGCAGGTTTTCTGCATGTCAGAATTCCAAGTTGGAAAACCAAAAAGCACACCTCTCAAATGTGGCCTTTTAACCCCCAAATAACATGACCAACCTATACATGGGTGGTATCCCTGTACTCAGGAGATGTTGCTGAACACATATTAAGGTGTTGTTTGGCACTGACACATAATAGGATCTGTGAATTCATGCCCGAAGTACAATGTATGTGAAAAAAATTACTACCCAAAACATTGACATAGGCTGGTGGTAGAATTAGTGCATGGAAAGTGTTAAAATACTACCATTTGAAATACCCTAGGGTGTCTAGTTTTCAAAACTATATGGCTTTGTGGGGTAGAATACACTTTCTGGCTTCAAAAATGTCCCAAATGGGACATGGGCGCAGGTTATCTGCATGTCAGAATTCCAAGTTGGAAAACCAAAAAGCGTAGCTCTGAAATGTGGCCTTTTAACCCCCAAGTAACCTAACCAACCTATCCCTGTACTCAGGAGATGTTGCTGAACACATATTGAGGTGTTGTTTGGAAATACCCCTTCACATTTTCAAGTAATGTTTACCTAAATTGCAATCTATGTGAAAAATGTAAAAAAAAAATATTTTGCTGCAAACTTTGGCAAAGGTTGGTGGTAAAATGGCTACATGAAATGTGTCAAAATACCCCAAGTGAAATGCCCTGAGTTGTCTAGTTTTCAAAAATATGTACATGTGGGGGGGTCATTCATGGATTTATTACAGATATCAGTGTTACAATATCACTATCGATAATTTTGAAAAAAAGGATTTTGAAATAGCTTTGAACTACTTATAGTTCTGGCCCTGTAACATGAATAAAAAAAAGCACAAAAACATAAAACATGGGCTATTTCTGAACTCAGGACAAATATTAGAAACTATTTAGCAGTGTTTTTTGTAGATGAGTATAAGATTTTTCAAATACAAGTCAGAAAAAAATAATGGTATAAAAAGAAAGCCCTTCTTATGACGATAAAAACAATATATAGTTTGTGTGGGTATACTAAATGAGACAGAAATAAATTACAGCAAAACACAAACACCTCAGAAATGTTAAAACAGCCCATGTCACCAAGTGTCGGAAAAGCCAAAAAAGTAATGTCACTAAGGGGTTAAAAGAAGAAAAGCTACCACAACAAGAGGACACAGTCTTAAATTAGAAACATAGAAACATAGAAACATAGAGGGGCAAAGGTTTAAAAGTAATATCAGGAAGTATTACTTTACTAAGAGGGTAGTGTATACATGAAATTACTTTCCACAACTGACAATGCTGAACTATTACAACACAGATCTATCTGATGTATAGAATGAATACTTCCCTTTTCTGCAGACACATGAAGAACAACAATTTTTTAAAACGGCTATTGAGTTTTGCCACCGAGGTATCTATACCAAGTCAGAAACTTTTTTTTTTGTACAATGTGCACATTCATTATTATTATTACCTTCCAGCAGTGATTTCAAGTGGTTAATCAGTTGATATTTCCCTTCACTGCAGAAAGATCCACGGAAATCATCCAAATCAATGGCCCACACCATAGCTCCCCCAAAGCCGCTTTGTTTCAGGAACTTCACCTGACGATAAAAGAGAGAAATTCTCACAAAACAAAATTGATTAACAAGAACTTCAAACCACTGAGTCTTCTAAAATAACCACTTTATTATATCCAATTTATTTGTGTACCCACTTACTTTGCATTCATAACTCTGTTTGTTGTCGAACCCGACCCACTCATTGTCTTTGCAAGCATATGGCACTTTCTGGTCTTCAATCCATTTGATTGTCGTTCCTTTTAGCCATGTACAGATCTAGTGAGGAAGGAAAAAGGACAAACAAACAAATGGTATTTGACCACAGCAATAGATAGGGTTTCCACTTGGCAGGTATTTTACCAGCAGGCCGGTAAAAAATTGGCTTCAAATCAATGCTAAGTCTATGGAGGCTATGGGAAGGCCGGTATTTTTCTGACAAAAAGGTGGCAACCCTAGCAGTAGATAAATTGATAATAATTAATGAATACTCTTTCTGTAATCCGTAAGATAGCGATATTGTACACAGACTGTAAAACATATGCATTATCATTTGTACTTTAAACAATGTTATCACTGATTCACAATGTCACAATGTACACTTATGTGAGTAATACCTCATAATGGGCCCAGAAGCCTGCCTCACGGGTGTATTGCCCGGCAGATCCAGCCCCAGACACAGGGATTCCTACATCACAGTTGATGGGGTTTGGGTTGCGGAATGTTCTGCCATAGGTTGGAAATCCAATCAAGAGCTTCTCTGCAGGAACACCATTATCTTTCCAGTAATTCATAGCAAATCTCTAAGGTGAAGAACAATATGGTGGAGGAATGTATTTATTGCACAGAGAACAATAAAAAAGCAGATGTAAAACATATACAGGGCTACACTCTAATGTGTAGAATAAATGGCTATGTTGTTCATCTAGTGGCAGCCAGCAATAGATGATTACATCTCAAAAGAACTAATGCTTCTAAATAGTATTTGCATTCAGAATGTAAAGCAGGGCTTTTTGTTTTCAGGAGCCAGCTAAAAAATCTAGGGGCCAAACAAGGGGACATAAACACAAACACACGCAGTCACACACAGGCACATAGTCTGTCACATATACACTATAGTCTGTCCTCTCCATGCACCCTCCACTTCTGAACGCAAAACCTGTTACACCTTGTTTTTCTACATATACATACAAAACACCCACACACACACACATCCAGTCAGTGACATATATATATACACACACATCCAGTCAGTCACATACATACACACAAACACATCCAGTCAGACACATACATACACACACACAAAACACATCCAGTCAGTCAGACACATATATACACACAAAACACATCCAGTCAGACATATATATACACACAAAACACATCCAGTCAGACACATATATACACACACAAGCATATCCAGTCCCACACATATATACACATGTGTTTTTACAACAAACACATCCAGCCACACACATATATACACACAAACACATCCAGGCACACACATATACACACACACACAAACACATCCAGGCACACACATATACACACACACACATCCAGGCACACACATATA
Source organism: Pelodytes ibericus (assembly GCA_036172795.1). Taxonomy (NCBI): domain Eukaryota; kingdom Metazoa; phylum Chordata; class Amphibia; order Anura; family Pelodytidae; genus Pelodytes; species Pelodytes ibericus. Next base: position 111,478,371 of record CM069857.1, on the reverse strand, counting down.
CACACACACACAAACACATCCACACACACACACACACACACACATCCAGGCACACACATATACACAAACACACACACATCCAGGCACACACATATACACACACACACACACATCCAGGCACACACATATACACACACACACACACATCCAGGCACACACATATACACACACACACACACACACACAAACACATCCAGGGACACACATATACACACACAAACACATCCAGGCAGACATACACAAGACAGCAGGCTTTTTTTTTGTCTTTTTTTTTTTTTTAAAGGAAAAAAAAAAAAGAAGTTCACCTATCAATGTCCCCCCTCCCTGCGATTACACCTCAATGCAGAGAGGGGGGAGGGTTTCCGTTGCAGCCTGGTGGCACAGAGCAGCTTCCCTGCTATGCTCCCCGGTGATCAGCGCTAGAACGCGGTGCGCGAGGGGGCGGAGCAGGAAGTCTGTGCAGCCGGTGCACTCACTCTGCTCCCTCGCGCACCGTTGCTGAAATAAAGAAAAGGGAAAAAACCCAATCCCATTGCCGGGGGCACCACGCGGGGCTCACGATACCCGGGAGCCAGGTCTGATTTCCTGGTCACCATGGCGACCTGGCGCCCGGGGTTTGTCGAGCCCTGATGTAAAGCATAAAAATGATTTATATATTATGGTAGCAGAACTAGAAGCATAGGTTAAGAGAAAAGACGTGTTTTAAATGCATCTGTGCTGACTCTTTATGACATGGAAATGATTATTAAATGTTATTTGTTGTTGCAGCAATGCAGTTAAATTAGATACAGTGCCATATATTATATTTTTTTTCTTGAAAATGTATAAATATTTTATGCTGTATATTGAAAATGCAAACAATGTTTAGTTTATTATTTATGTTCTACAAGTAATACTTTAGAATATGTAGATATTTTATATTTCACCATGTGGTTGTGTTTTTCTCCTTTAATCCTAAAGATCTCAAAGACATGTTGGGCTCTATTCAAAAACTTGTTCCTAGCCATTGAATATGTAAATTCTATGGTATATTTTATAGCATACTTAATCCCCATATATACATAGTCCCCAAAGTGTCACAGAGTCTCAATGGTGGCAAAATGTCTACCATGTATTAAGTGGAACAAAATAGATGTTCTCCAAGTCCTGCATTAAGTAGAGTTTTTTAAGATATTGCATTTTCAATTGAGCCAGATTTCACCGATTCCATTCCTTGCAATAACTACAAACATAAATTTTAGGCGTATTCTAACTTGTATAAATCCTTGCTGAAGATCTGACTAAACCTATGATTTAATGCAGAAAGGGAAGACAGATCCAGTGCCATTGTGGAACTACACTATAGTTGGAACTGCATTATAACGAGATTTACCTGTACTTTCATAGAAATGGTCTCATTTTGTCAAGCTTTTCTTCAATCATAGTAATCCTTAGTCACATGTTAAATTACCATTAAACAGGTTTTTACAACAAACATTTTTAAAACAATTACTTTTTACAAACTATACATATTAACAGAAATATAACATAAGTAAACACAAAACAATTGTCTCACAGCCTCTAATGTTGAACATAAATACAGAAAAGAAAATGCAGTTGTATAACCATAACTGTCTATGACACATTTAATAATGCTTCCAAGTAAATATGCTATTTTTCTTACAATATTGAAGTATTTCATGTCACCCTGATCTTTGGAGCCCTGGCACAGAGGGCTATTGTGCCCAGAAACAGTATCCCACCCTCCGTGGAAATCATAGGTCATCACACTGATAAAATCCAGGGTCCTGTGGGAAAATAAATATATGCTGATAAAATGCCAACATCAGACATAGAAGAACACATTTTGGAGATGACAAAAGTTATACTTATTCAGTCAACACATTTTCATTTAGTTCTTTTTATTGCTCTTTTAATTTTCCTCCTTTACTTACTGTCCAATCTTGGCAATCTCATAACCAGCATCAATGGTTCCCTTTCCTGCAGACACAGCTGCGGTCATCAACAATCGCTGACGATATGTAGATGCTGCTTCTGTTTCAAAAGCAGCAAGCATTTCCTATATGGAAAAAACATTGTATGGTGACATTAAACACTTATGTTCATGTAGGTGATGTGTGCAGTCCAGTCAAACGATGTACATCCAAGGATTGTTAAAAGAGGTAAAGATAATAGAAGGGCAATATTGAATATCTGACCCAAGATTCTAAACAACATCTTTCATTAAAGCATTAATATTTAAAATGTCTGCACATGATGCAATCTTTCAAAAATATAACTTTTATTGAATTGAAATATATTTCCTCAGTAGATCCTTAATATAAGTGCAATAAAAATCACCAAATGGCCATTACATTCATACATCCATCAGATAGATGGAGTTGATTTGACAAGTTACAAAATGATATTGCTAACTTTTACTGTTATTGCATATTAGCATCATGTAGGAGGGAAAAGACGGCCATATCGCATTGGCAGCGAGGGTAGTCTGGCACACAGCGAACACTGCACTGCTACTTTTCCTGATAATGTTTGATACACAGACATAAACCCATGAAAAATCTGGAGACTGCTGGATCTCATGTGCAGAGGGAATGAGCTGGGATTTCATGTCTAGACCACCTCTAGTGGGTGTGACTAGCCTGTTATGTGCATGAAAGGTTTCGTCTGTAATTGATTAAATGAGCACCAGAAGATTTGCAACATGTTTCAAAGCTTCCTTGGTTATACGGTACATCTGAAACAATCAAACCTTACCGTTTTCAATTAAATCTTATGAGTAGCTATCCTAAACTGAATAATGGCCCACCTGAGTGAGAATGGTAAATCGCTGCTTGTCCTCCGGGGGGCTCCCTCGTGACCCAGGATACTCAAAGTCAAGGTCAATCCCATCAAAGTCATGTAATCGGAGGTAATTAATAACAGAATCAATGAATATTTGTCGATTGGCTGCAGTTGATACCATGTCTGTGAACCTAGAGAAGAAAAAAAAAAGGGGGGGGGGGGGGAGTTGCCAAGAAGATGTAATAAGATCAATTCATTCTACATTTCTTTGACATCTTTTTTAAAGTGTATTATTTATTTTGGAAAATAATTACTGATTTTCATATGAATTTTACTTACTTCTGTGTCCCAAAATTCCAGCCACCGATGGCCAACAACGTGACCAATTTGGAATTCCTAAAAACCCCAGAATAAAAAGTTACCTGTTAATTTGGGGAGACTGGTACATTGATAGATCATGACTAGAACATCTTCTGCAGAATTAAGCACAAAATTACTAACTGAGTTTTCAAGGCGTTATACTGCTTGTACAGTACATCATCATTCCACTCGTATGGCGCAATCTTGTGTTCACTCATGGTGGCGAAGGCGTACATAAGATGCGTGCAGAGCTGCGGATCAATATTCCCTGGCATGTACTTGGCAGGTTCTGGCCGGTATTGGGACCAGTTGGTGAAGTAGCAGACCAACTTATAGGCAGAACCTGAACCAAATAAGAAAAATTAGTTTCTCTCACTACTCCCACCTTATGCTCCCTGTAGAGTTCTTTCCTTCCCCATACTATTAACATACACTACCCTTAAAGATATTTGCGATATTGGTCCATGCTCATCAACAGACTACATAGTAAAGTGTCACTTGTAGATCATTTCTGAATCATAGTTATACAGGTTAATTTCAAGTAACGGATCATTTTCATCAATAAGATGTATTAAAGCATCTCAGCACTCATTAAATACAGTAATATCAATGCAAATACTGATTAGCGCAAATAAATAACTTTTACAGTTATGCAGTGGTGATGTGAGGCATTGTTGGGAACCTGCCATTTGCACGTTAGACCTGCACATGTTACACCGTTGTGGGTGTAGGGGCATCTCAGCATGCATGGAAAAGCAATATCGCAGCTTAAGGAGGCTGAATAAACTGCTGTGTGCTTGCATTTTGACAGGTGTGTGTGGAATTAGCAAATTTTAGCAAAACCCGAAAACATTTTTGGATAATTGATCTTGTACATTCAAAATATATAAAAATCAATTTGTGAAGCCATTGCTTCATTGAGTTGGTCAACCAATAACCAGTCACTCCTAGTGGTGTATCTATGTGTCAATCAATACTCTATTTTCTCCATATTTGCAATTATTTCATCCCATTTTATAATACAGCTTGTCATTTCCAGCTCCCTTTAATTTGCTGTGTCTGTTTTGTACCCCACTTCATACAAACATTGAAGGTCATATACCGCATTTAATCAAATCTAATGCGCACCTTATTTTGCAAAATTGTGTCTCCAAAATATGAGTGCACATTAGATTCGCATATGTTTTATGTTGCAACTTAATCCAAAACACCCAAAATGTTACTATTAACAAAAAGGAAAGCACAACACAATAAAGACAAACTGCGCATGCTACTTCCTTCTCTTACTTATAAAAATTCCATAATATAATAGTATAGCAGTGTAATGTATAATAAAACTATCGTAAGTTGGTAGCATAAACTGATTGTTTTAGAAAAATACTTCTTGTACAAATGCTCACTATATTCGCTGGTGAAAAGTTTTTTTGCCTTCAAGGTGTCAAAATTTGAAGTGTGTATTACATTTGGTGCATTAGATGTGCGTAAATACGCTAGTATAGATCCTTACCTAGCTGAATGTGCAGCAGCAGGAACAGACCTATGAAGAAGATGATAGCACATATCACACATCTGCATTACTGTTACTAATAGCAAGCCTTAAATCATACATCAGTCACTGGCTTTCTCTCTGATGCATTTGTAGATCAGCACTACTACATCCACTTTGAAAATTTGGTCTCTCACTCCGGGTGTGGCTGTATGCATATCTCCAATTCAAAAATAATTTACAGTGAATCAAAGAGATAGAAGGGGAGACAATAACAAGTCACAACAAGAAAAGACAAACTGGAATCAGCATAACAGTGGTCATAAGCTGCATACTCACCCACCCAGAGCAACATCTTCCCCATATTTGTGTGCGGCTCAGCGCTGAACTTCGGTAAAGGATGCCCTTTTATAGGGTGAATTAGTTCACTATCAGTGTGTGAGCAGCACAGCAGGGAGATAGAGATACAATTTTAGTCACATGAGGCATCTTGGCAAGGTGCGGAAAGCAGCTGTGGGCAAATAAAGAATGGCAAAAAAAAACAAAGCCGGGCGTTATGCTCCCATAGCTAGAAATTAATACGTTTGAGGTCACAGAAAAGAGGTTGGTATCGGGAATTGTACATTTTTCTTGCCTTACCTGAAAGCTAAATGGACCATTGACACATAATGAGCCATATATCTTTAAATGATCAAAATGATTCTGAAAGTGTTGAAGCAACTCCCATGTGCAAACAGCATGTTTCTTTGTCATGGCTTCCTGTCTAGTCCACTTCATCATGACCCAATATTTAAATTGCCATGAAAAAGCATGCCACATGTTTAACCACTTACCTGTAAATGATATAGTAAATCGGTGTCCATTGTATAGCATTCCTTAACAAATATCAGACAAAATGCAACCCATGAGACTATTTGTCTGGCTCTTTACTATCAAGATTCCCATCTCGTGGCATCTCATTATAGACATCTGATAACTTTGGTACCAACTTCATACAGTGAGATGGACAACCAACGATACAACCATTACAGAACCAAACCATCTTGGAGCATTCCGTGTGTGAGCAGAGGTTATTAGTGCAAGGCCTCAAATGTTGCATTAAAATATTCTGGATACAAAATTCAGTATTTCTATCTTTATTATGAAATGTATCACTGTGCATAGTGCTTTGATGCCAGGACAAGGAATGAAAGCAAATATTCTCCCAGTGGGAGAGGATGACAAATCAAGGGGTCTTTTCAAAGAAAATGACCTTAAAGTCTTTTGGCTGAAAGCTAGGCTGTATTTGGCTCCAACTTCAGTTCCAACTGCAACATAGAGCAGCCATCCTTAAAATATCCATGTCCAATATGTGTAAGCCCTTCATCTAAACCTCATGTGGTTGAGTGGGGATGGTGACAGGCAAGATTTTCCCAATTACACAATCTCACTGTCCAAGACAGCAATTAAGCCACAAGGCCTTCCCTGACTCTACTTCTTGCGCCTCAGTTTGGGTTTTTTCACAGGTCGAAGGTAGGGATTATCTATCAGAGTGTCTTCTCCGGCCTTCAGAGAATTTTGCTGCAGAACAGATGCATTTTCCTTCTCTGCTCCAGAGTCATCCTGAGGAGAGAATAAGGCCCAGTGAGTATAATTAAAACAAAAAAAAAAAAAAAAGTTATAGGAGGCTATTGGGAAAAGAGAGATTGTATGTTAAAAAATGTATAAGAAAAAGCTGTGAAAGGAAGTCTTTAGTAGGAGAAAGGGAAAATGCGTGGGTTTATAATGCAGGATAAAGTGGGTAGTGAATAGTGTGGTAAAGAAGCAAAGACATAACTAATATAGGCAACAATCACTAAACTATACTAAGCCAGAGAGCTTGTTCACAGATTAGTGCAAAGATGGCATAGGTTAATACACAAATTGGATAGAAAGTTGTTCAAAAACACCAATTATAATAACATTAGCATGAAAAAGAGAAATCTGAGTTTAAGACGAATAAAGAAAACAGAGAAATAGTGGATGAGTTTTGTGAGAGATTAGACAACACATTTTACTTTAGTTTACTGTGTCCACATAATTAGGTCTGCTCACTAAAAAGTCAACTGTAGTGAACCACAAAAAAAGCTGAGCTACAAAGATAGGAAGTATGAGAATTTTTCCACGTCGCCTATTACTAGATTTACACACTAGCAGAGTGGTAGTAACAGCAACCACAATGTATGATGTCCGAGCCAGGGCTCCACCTTGCCCTCACACAATCCAGAAAAAAAAGGAAATACTGCTCAGAATTACATGACGAGTTAACTCATCATAAGGTTGCGAACACTGTTGCGCTTATGACGAGTTAACTCATCATAAGGTCATGAAAGGATTAAGTAGATAGACTTAAGCATCAAGTAATTCCATACCGTTTGCAGATGAATAGAAACATTTTCGTTATCGGTTTGATCATCTTGCTCAGATGAATCAGTCTCTTCTACCTGCTGCAATTCCAGCTCTGATGGAAGGAGAGCATTCAAATATGGGATGGAAAGAGGTCGAGCAGCAATCACTGAGAAGGGGAAATTAACATGGAAAAATAAGAACAAGTAGATTATAGTCATAATTGCATAACAAATCATATTGGTTTATGTCATTCTCAGGAAAATGGCAGCATGTCTTACAAACTTTCCTATCATTCGCATAGATGGGTGCATACAAGGCCTGCTGACCTATAGAATTCATAGGGAACATATTTATGTATACCACTGATGCGATATGTTTGCTAAGCCCTATTCTCAGTCTCTTTCATGGTGAGATAAGAGATATGTGTAGCATTTGTGTGTAGCCCAGAGCCGGTCACTAATGGAAGAGCAGTAAGACATACAATTGTCTGATCCTACCCCTATAATGAGAAAGAAAACTATGAAAGCTGTAAAAATTAAGTGGTGGAAATGAGCAGGGGGAGAACAGAGTGAAAGTGTAAAAAATGACACAAGGATGCTATTAATGCTATTGGAAGTTGCTTCTCACATGGGAAGGTGCTTGTATCATCCTTGAAAAGACTCTGTGTCTCCCCTGTCTTAGCCATAAATCGGGTGAGAGCTCGCTCTACGTCTCTACGTTGTGATGCTGCCTTCTCCCGCAGCACCTGGTAATCGCAAACTGGTTCTCTGCACGTCTTTATATAGAGACAAAATAAAAATGTGTTAATTCGGAGACAGCCCATACCAAAGACTTCAGTAAACCACTCTCGTTAACGATGTCCCCTAATAGTGCGTTTCTCACCGGAGTCTTGATATAAGTGTGAGGATCTGGAAATTCGGGAACATGACTTGGAATGTGGGAAGGATGTGGCTTGTTCTGCCCTGCACTCAGTGCTTTTGGGGCTACTGGATGATTAGTCACAGGAGCTGCAAATAAAAAAAATAAAAAACTATAACACACACACAGAACACTTTTGCAAATACATAACCATGCTTGGACACAGAGCCCATAAATCATGACACCTCTGCTAGTGTTTTGTGAAACATATATTTATGTTTTGGAACTACAGCTGTTATGATGCTTATAAAGCCATTGAAAGCATCAGAACCAAAGTAGAACAAAAGCTGGAAAGTTGGCAGTCCCTGTAATAGCATACATTGTACTAAATATTAGATAAGGTCAGCAACTAATAAAAAGTATTTCGAAAAATTGGGTAGGCTAGGGTGGCCAAATGGTTCTTATCTGCGGACACATTCCATGTTTTTTTATGTACTTTACAGTGAGAAAATGTATAATCTTTATTTGTTCCACAATTCACATAGCAAAAGTATTTTGTCATTATAGGTTGAGTATCTCTTGTCCAAACTGACCCAAGATGGTTTAAAGTTTATCAGTCATGTAAAAAGAAAAAAAGGTATAGTTTTAGCAATGTTTAAAAAGATGCCTACACTGTGCTAGGAAACGCATTGAACTTTTTAAAACCAAAGCAGAAGATCTTATGCCTTCCTGCTTTACCTCACAACTGGCCCCAATAAACATGTTTTGCCCTCCATTTTGGTAGATTTGGCAGTCATGCTGCAGAAGGTGGCAGTGCCCTGCAGCTAAGTACATCCCTTGACCTTCATAAACACCAGCTTGTAATCCACACGTTTTGTCAGGTTCAATTTAAAAAAAAATGTAAAAAGTTTTTTAAGCAAGTTCACAAGAAATTTTCACCTTGTGAACATAAGTACATACAAACATCTCCAGTATATAGACATGACTAAACATACAATACTTACGGGCAGTTATCACCATTCTTTGAGAACGCTTGGCATAGGCAGGCAGAGTGTCTACATTAAAACCTACACAACAAAAAACAAAAAAACCATGAAGAGGCTGGAGATGGTATGTAAATATTAGATTATGAAAGCAGTTGATCAATGAAATTATCTCATCTGTCTGTGCCATATATAACTAGTGCAAAACATATTATTCTTTTTACTACTACTCAGGAAATTTGTATAGTCAACTACATAATTAAAACCTACTTTCGACCTAATCTTCCTACATGCGTGACACGTTCTGTACAAAAGTTTGTAATTATGGCTTCTTATTCTATCCTCTTGTACTTTACACACAGTGAACTGGAAGTACAACATTCCCAATCATAAGACTCACCCATCTCTATTAGCGCTACTACAATATCTGGCAGTGTGGGTTGTGTTCTTGCCGTGTGCTCACAGTAGGATTTTGCACTGCGTCCAATCTCTGACAGATCTAATACAAAAGACAGAGCTAAAAGTCTAAATATGATAAAAGGTAGATTGGCTCAGATCACATGTAAATATATGTTATCTGAGCCAGATCACATGTAAATATTTAGCTTGATCTTGATAATGGTTCCCACGGGAACTGAAACGTTAATCTGAAGGAAAATATTTTTTTGTTCTAAATATTGACTTTTTCTATTTGGATACACACATACACACACACAAAAGTAATGCTGGTTCTAAAAGAAAAATGTCAGAACACACAGTGCATAAAGGTTTGTTGAACATGGAGCTGCGCAGCCACAGACCAGTCCGGGTGCCCATGCTGACCCCTGTCCACTGGCAAAAGTGCTTACAATTGAGCATCATAACTGGAACACAGAAAGTGGAAGACTGAGTAATGTGGTGATTAGACAATGAAGTTCAGAAACATAAGCCATAATAACAGAGTACGAAAAATTATCTTTAAACGACAAGATGAGTGACAGAAATATGTTAACTCATTAGACTCAGACATGTGCCAATATAGTTGCACTTTCCTTCCACTTACAGCTCTGTAACATTTCAGTAAGAGTTTCTACAGCTGCTTTCTCTGAACTTTCAAAGCCAGCCTCTGTGAGCAGTGAGCTAACCACAACTTGTAGAGTGCGCCTACGTGCCAGTAAGTAGTTGTCAGCAGGGGTTGAGGTTCCACGAACACAAGACCTCTGAAAACAAAAGAAAATGATACTTAATACGGCTCTAAAAATATTTTTGCCTCTAATTTTAGTTTATGCTTTTAAGTACCTTAGTTTTATGCTAAATGACTGAATTATACTACTGACTATCAACAGATTATGCAGTCAAGTAAACCTATTTTTTTTTTTAAACCTAGCCTGCCAGTTCCTTATGCAAAATATGTCTGAGAAATGTGCCAATACTTATTTATTTTATTTTTTTTTATTTTATTTGTTTTATCAAAATATAAGGTTGATAACATTGTCATAAAAAAGATTTAAAACATTTCTAGAAGTATTCATAGAAACAACAGACAAACAGACATTACAAAAGGTCCAAACCTTGGTGGATTATCCAATAACCAAAATTGCATAATTTCGGTATATAATCTTTCCATTTGTGCCATTCTATATTGCTGCACCTACATATAGACATATACAACACCCAATTTACAGGTCACTTCGGAACATGAGAGGTCTCGGAGAAGAGCTGAGAGGTCACGTACCAAGATTTATTCTCCAAGTACAGTCTGATGCACAGTATCCTCTAATTCTAGAAAGTATTGACCCAGGGAATCCATTTCCAAGGTTTCAATCCATCTATTCCAGCTTTCATTGGAGACAGGGGTATTGGAATGGTTACTAATTAGTCCCCTTTCCATTTTTAGTTGGTTTTTAACCACCCCCCACCTTGGAATATTCTGAGTCCTCCAATTCCTGGCAATAGATATTCTTATCGCTATTAAAAAGTGAGTGACAAATCTTTTCTCTTGAGCTTGCATTCTTGGCCAATACTTATTTTAGTATGTTGCTGATATAAAGAAATGTACCAATGAGAGGTTTGGCTAGATTTTCCCATCTTATCTCAAATGAAGGCAAGTTCACAAATACTAATCATGAAAATCATGAAAAATGTTGTTTTCTCATGTTAGTAAACTGTATTCTGCTGAAAAGCATGAATTAACACTTAGAGCTTTGTTCATGAAAGAGAATTGCAGGGAATTGACATGAGAATTTAAAATAAAGTGACTGTGAATGTAGAGAATGAAAAATTATCTGTACATTATGTTAGCAGAATTGCAAGCAATGCATTAAAAAGAAAAACATGTTTTAAATATGGTGTCTCTCGCTTATGACATCACCTTGTGGCTTGATATGCAAATTACACATTTGAAAAGTAGCATATTTGCATATCAAGCCACAGGTGATGGCCTAAACAGGAGACACCACAGGCATGCTTAAAACACGTGTTTCCTAATTTATGCATGCACTTGAGATTCTAATACAATATATTAATATTTTTTCATTGTGACAGATCCATCTGTATAACCTGGGATCGCTGGTTCGTCTATTTTGACGTTTTTTGTGGATTTACTCATTCGTATGTCGACCACGAGGCGGCGACCATTTCAAACCATGCGAAAGACTGTAATGGACTTGGACTCCCTGGCGATTGAACTATGCGTATGTGATCTGAGCGCTATTCGCCAATCATATGCACTCAGATCCAGGCTATCTGGGGATATGTGATACGAATGGGAAATGTTCGACCATTATAAAGTTATGTATTTTTCTGTGTTTTTTTTTGTGTTGAAATTAAAATGGCAATTCGCCTCTGTCCTGGGAATAATCTGTGTCTGTGGGTCCTAAATTGGCTTATGTCTGTCTATTGTTACAGTCTCCCATTGGGTCCCCTAGGGGAGTGTCCACCAAGTAGGAGACCTGCATAAATACGGGCGGGTAGCCCACAGTAAAAGCAGTTCATGTTTTACCCTCAACGCAGAACGTGGTCTCGTTATTGGGGGGGCGCTACGGGGGGGGGGGGGAGATCTACTAAACGGCGGTTTGTGCATCTGATGCTGAGGGTACTGTAAGATTCATAATTTTGTATTCAGAACTTAAGTTTTAAATTACAATCTCAATTCCCTGCAATTCTATCTTTCATGAATAAAGCCCATAATGTGGGTGTCAGGGAATGGAACAAAAGGTGCAATGGCTGTTATTATATTATAATGGTAATTCTTTTTCAAATATCTTGATTTTTCTGCCTGAAATTGCATCTCTGCCACTCACTGGTTAGTGAAGCCTTTACACGCCCTTTTTTTTTTTTAAATAAATAGAGAGCGATGGTGCAAATAGTGCCAGAGCAACCAGACAATTCGGGTCCAGCACATGTAGAGCAAACTCTAGACTTTTGTCAGGAGTGTTATGCACTGAGATTGCGTCAATAATTAGGCACAATTCCGGCATGTGCCACTATATATATTCTTCAATGAAACTTGTTGGAATCAGAAAAAAAATATTGGTCTTAAACCTTTTCAATTAATTAAAAAATTGTGTTGACTGCTTTTTACAATTTTGAAGCATCTTAAACGATGGGATGGTGCAACGGAGTACCCACTGGCATTGTAGACCTTTATGGGGACAAAAAAAACCCAGGGTTACTTTAGAGTTAACCCTTTCAGTGCAATATGATGCTATTACAGCACTGAATGGACTAATGTGCAAACATCGGCTGCGGTAGCAGTCTTCACACAATTTAAATCTGCCAACTAGGTCTAAACTTAAAGTGGCACTAAATAAAGTTTTTACAATTTTTGCTTAATGGCCTTAGTATGAATATATATTAGCATTCATTATGTTACAATTGGCACCCAGATCAGCCTGTCTGCTTCACAGGGAAGCATGGCAGCTGTCGGTCAGTTTATCCTAATACTAAGGTCACGTTCTCTCTTTGAAGCACAAGTTGGAAACAAAAGGCTTGGTGGCTTTGTAATGGGCAAAATGGATATATTTGTCTAAAACATTTTTATGGACTTCACGGAATAGGTTTTAAGTATAGGTATCTTTTAATGGATGCACTATTGAATTTAACACACCAATTAATGGCACGTTTCTTGTAAATATGATGGGTGTGGCTTCTAAAGGAATACCTTGGAACTCTAGAGTTTGTCCTATAGAGACTCTCAGGTGTACTGAAATGTAATCTGCAAAAATCAGGAATTAATAGCATAGTTGAAAAGATAGGAACATTTTCTAACCTTGCCATTAATTCCTGATTTAGGTATTCACTTCTTTGTTAATAAACCCCAAGGATATTTGGAAAAAGTTTCAGAGCTCTTCTGGTTCAAATGTTTAAAGAGCCTACTTTTTGAGTGGCCCTCAACCATATATTTGTAGCTTCCTTTATTCTCATCACAGCCTTGATGTATACATTTTGCTAGGATACCTGGAGCAGGCATTACTAAATTTAAATAATGTATTAAATTATGATAAATTTAGTGGTAGCAAAAAAAAAATTTTACAATTGGATCAACATATTATTATCTTACAAAAACAAAAGGTCTATTCAAGCAAATTTGTTTTTCATACATTTTTTGGAAGATACTTTTTGTGGCTTGTCTTTGATTATTAGAGCTCCAGCACATAAACTCTACCTGAACAAGCAATACAATGATATTAAATGCCTTTTTAAATGTGTCTGCACTACTATATATGCATCTATACAAAGACACCTGTGTCAGTGGTAAGACCTCTGAAATCCAATGAATGCTCACCAATGTTGGAGTCTACCCTTGGTACAGATGTTTTTTGCCTCCTCTTGCTTCGAAAAAAGATTAAGACTCGTTTGCCGAGTTGCTAATATAAGAAAAAGAAAATGGGCCTTTAAAGTATTTTATGGGGAAAAGATATATCCATTAAGAAATTATTTGCATCACCACAAACTATTTCTGTGAGATAAAATATTTACTAATCCACGTTAATTTCATGAAGTTTGTTCATTTTTACAGTGCTAACAGGAGGGAGGTGGAAATTAAAACACAGTAATTTTAAAATCGTTATCAATATATTAAACTGGAAAAAAATTCTGTAAGTACAAATGTACGTATTTTTTCTCTTTCTCTCTAATGATATTTGTAGCAGTCAGTATGTAAGCCTGATATCTGAACATTGGAAAGGGTAAATCCCAGCCAATCAGAAATAACCTTCTTAACACGTGACTGTGACCCATACTGTCATAGGAGTAGGAAGCAGGATATTGGAATTGCTAGATGTCGATGCAGTTGGTGACCAAAGTTCCACAGTTACAACCGTTATGTTGCTTGAGGATTTAACCTGTATACACCACATCCCGATAGACACACGATAATATATTACCAGTCCAGTGCTTCCCGAACCAGTAACAGCTACCGAAGTCTCCGCCATCTTGAATCTGCGTCTACACGAAGTGTATGCTGGGAGATGTAGTTCATTGCACCCAACCAACTGTAATTAGTAGAACTATGGATTTCTGGGTAGAATTAGTGCTTTGCAGCGCTCTCTACAGAGGAAAGAACCTGCTAAAGAGAGGAAGGCAGAGAAAACACGTGTTACATACGGAAGACCGAGTAGGAATGCACATTTTTGGCATTAAATTACATTAGTTGGGGTGGCAAAGTTTAGCCATCACTGTAGAATGGAGAATTTTGCACGTAGAACCGTAGAAATTTGCGTCACATGTAGTCACAACAAACAAGAAATGTAAAAACGTATATGTATTTGATTTTATTTCATGGCCGGATATAATATGTCCCCTCAAGCGTTCAAGTCATTGATTTGCTAAATGACAAACTACATGTGAGTATAAACAGTTCATCATATTTATATAAGACCTAAGCTGCCATGATGCTAAAATTAAATAAACATTTATATTTTTTGGGGCACGAATAAGTTTTGTTTAATTTAGAGTGACCCCACCTAAAAGTGACCCTGAGCCCACATACTAACTAGACATGTGCAAAACTAAAATTTTCGTTTTGTTTTTGTCTATTCGGACAAAAAATGTTATTTATTTTATCCAAAACGAATTTTGTTCATTACTGCATTCGTTTCAGACAAAATTTGTTCATTATTTTCGTTTCGTTTTATTAATTCGTACGAATTGACCTATTTTAACCTCTCGGTTTATAGACTTTCGGTTTATGGAACGTATGTAATGCTATTGGCTTTCTATAAAATAAGAGTTGAAATACGTCAATTCGTATGAATGGGGACTCTATTTCGGTTTATAGAATGCCAATAGCATTTACTACATACATTCCACAAACCGAAAGTCGTTCATTATGTCGGTTTATGGAATGTATGTAATGCAATTGGCTTTTTATGAACCAAAATAGAGTCCCATTCATACGAATTTACCTATTTCAACTCTCTTTCGGTTTATAGACTTTCGGTTTATGGAATGTATATATGTAATGCTATTGGCTTTCTATAAACCGATATAGAGGGAGGAATGTACTGTAATTACTGTGTGTGTTTCTGTTGTAACATTGTGCTTGATTGGCTGCTGTACTTGCATTGTTGGTGTCCCACAAGGTCCAGTGGGTGGTGACAATACTGTAAAATCCTGCATAAAAGCAGCAATAAACGCTCAGTGGAGTCAGTTTTTTACTTCACTCTTCAAAATGTAGCCTTGTCTCGTTCTTGAAAGGGAACCTGCCCAGCATAAATCACTAGCTCTTTTAAGAGCTCTGTGAATGGTTCTTATCTGCCGACACATTCTATGTTTCTATGCCTTACTCTCTACTTGAATCCAGCGGATGGGATAAAGCAACTCCACTACTGCCCAGAATTTTGCCAGGAAGAAGGACGTCCCCAACGGCTGATACCCCCTCTCCCATTGGGGTAGCCGTTACACTAACATTAACCCCCCGAACCCTAATATTAACAATAACCTCCCCCTGAACCCAAATAATAACATTAAACCCCCCTCCCCCCCGAAGATTTTTCAAATAAAAGTCAGAAAATGTGTGTTTGTTATATATTTTTGTTTATATTATAATTATAGGATACTGATCAAAATGATGGTATCTAAAGCAAGCCCTTCTTGTCCCAATAAAAACAATATATAATTTGTGTGGGTACAGCAAATGACAAAGAAGAAAATTACCGCTAAACACAAATAGCGCAGAAACGTTAAAATAGCCATTGCATAGTTGCCAACATTTGAAAAAAATTTCCAGAGACATTTTGCAGCTCAGCTTCCAATTTATAAATACACGGAGGCTCCTATTCTGCATAACTCTTTCTTTAATTCCCTCAGCAGCAAATTACAGTAACATGTAATGAATGTGAAAATTTGAACCAATCAAACAACATAACAATATTAACCCCTCTCTCCCTACTATAAAAGCCCATAAGTCCAACATAGCTCCTCCTCTTTCTTTGCTGCTCCATCAGCTAAGTAGAATTTTACTGTTACTTGAATCTGTATTGTCTTACTGTTTTTTGTGCATTTTGTTTTAGTGTATATGTGTTTATACTGTGGGAGACTTTGTCTCCTAAGGTTTCCAGTTGTATTTGTACATGGTGATTTTTTATTATGTAATTATTTATTTATTTAGGTGTCTGTTTGTTTCCCTCCCCTGGGTGACTATACCCCCTTCCTTCCCTCCTTCTGACAATTGTTAAGCAGTTAGGTGTTGGGTGGGAGAGTTTAAGTATAAACTCTCCGTCTGCCCATTTTCTGTTTTTCCCTGGCTGTCGCGCTTCCTCAGTAGCGCGGCTGCCATTTTTGTTTAGCCCTTTCACTAGCGTTTGCAAGCTTCTGCGCATGCGTGGTGGCCATTTTCTTGGAGCCCGTTTAGTCTAATACACAGAGCGCCACTCACCCGGCTGTTCCCGCCTCTACAACGGTCCAGGCACCTCGTTTTCGCGGGCAAACAGCGCTGTGGACGTCAGGGATGTATATTACCCTTTTCTACAATTGGGAGTGATTTTCTGTATTTTGTATACATTTATTAATCAGTGTACTGATCTGTTTTGGTACTTATTATACATATATACTTTTACCTGTCCATATATTGTGCATTATCCTTTGTACTGCTGGGATCTTGTTAGCTTGCACTTTTATTATGCAACCCAGCAAAGAATCTGACAAGGCTGAGACTTCAAATTCCTTGCAACACAGACGAACATATGGTAAGTCATGTGTCCCTTCCCCAAACCCGTCACACTATGGTAGGAGGAAGGCTGGCTTATTTCATAGACAACTGGTACAGGATCACGTCAGATCCTTGGGTGTTGCAGACAGTAAAGGGTTTTTGGATAGATTTTGTAGCATGCCCTTACCAAGAACTACCTCCCAGAAGGCTGGTATTGTCACACGTAGATTGTCAACTCATAGATCTGGAAATTAAGATTTTGATTGCAAAGAGGGTGGTCGTCGATTTCTCAGCAACAACATCTTGGTACCCAAGAAGGACGGAGGTTCCCGACCGGTCATCAACCTTCGCCCACTGAACGAGTTTGTGCGGTACCAGCATTTCAAGATGGAAGGAATCCAAAGCCTTCAAGATCTTTTATGCCTAGGGGACTGGATGGTGAAGTTAGATCTTCAAGATGCATATCTAACAGTCCCAGTGTCAGAAGATCATCAAAAGAATCTTAAATTTCTATGGCGCGACAGGATCTGGAAGTTTGTATGCCTCCCGTTTGGTCTCTCCTCCGCTCCTTGGTGCTTCACCAAGCTGCTAAGGCCGGTGGTGGGACAGTTACGCAGAAAGGGCTTCAGACTCATTATCTACTTAGACGACATGCTCATCATGTCGCAGGATGTAGAATCATTACATCTTCATATGACATGGACAATCGATCTCCTGCAAAGTCTGGGTTATCTCATCAATTGGGACAAATCTATGTTATGCAATGGGTAGAGTTTCTAGGTTTTGTGATCGATTCTATACACGGTTCTCTTCAACTGCTTAAAGAGAAAAGGAGCCCTATCAAAATCCACTTTGACGATTCGTCACTTGGCCCGGATCATAGGCCTTCTATCGGCGTCCATACAGGCAATTTTTCCTGGCCCATTTCACTACCGGGCGCTCCAACGACTCAAAACCCGCTCATTACATCAAGGTTGGATGTACGATCGGGCAGTACCTCTAGATTGCAAGGCAACGGAGGAACTGAATTGGTGGTTACGACACATGGAGGTCTGGAACGGCAGAGCAATTTTCAGTTCCTCACCGGATCTGGTGATTGCTTCGAATGCCAGTCTGCATGGATGGGGAGCCACCTGCGGCAGCTCTTTTACCGGGGGACGGTTGTCTCTCCCAGAACAAGGGTTACATATAAATTGTTTGGAGCTCTTAGCAGGTACCTTTGCAGTCTGAAGTTTTACGCGCAATTTAATGAATTGTTCAGTGTTACTTTGTATGGAAAATGTGTCAGCAGTGCGTTGCATCAATCACCTGGGTTGCACAAGGTCCCTGGTCCTCACGCACTTAGCGATGGAGTTTTAGCACTTTTGCCTAGAACACAACGTATTGGTCCAAGCTATACATATTCCAGGGCTAGAGAACACAGATGCAGATTGGGGTTCTCGACACCTCAGGGATACGAGCGATTGACTCCTTCCGTCGATCTTCCAAAGTCCGTGGGGTCCACTGGATGTCGATTTGTTTGCCTCCAGGCTGAACACACATTGTCCGAAGTTCTAAAGTTGGAGACCGGAGCCCGAGGCTCTAGCCACGGACGCTTTCCTTCAGGTGTGGTCAAAGAACAGACACTATGCGTTCCCTCTGTTCTGCCTCATGGACAAGAAAAAGATCTCTGGCGCACAGTATGATGTAACCGGATAACTCAATAAAATGTGATTAAAAAAATGTATAGTAATTGGTTGAAGGATCCGGAAGGGAATCATTATCTGTTGATTCAAGCGGGAAGTCTGAGACTAATAGCTTGGTTGCTTTCAAGGGACCCTGGTGCATACCAAATGTTTCACAATCAACTGAAGCACTCCTGGCATAGAGCTTGGGCACCAGGCACTCGAAAGTTATATGGTAATGCCTGGAAGTCATGGGCTCATAGGTGCTTGGAACGAGACTGGGATCCCGTATCAGCCCCTTTAGAAGGCATTTTAAATTTCCTGACCTCCAAGTTTGATTGTGGCTTAGAATATAGGTCTATTAATGTTTTGCACTCAGCTATTTCTGCAGGGCATGTAGGCTTTGACTCAGGCTCGGCAAGCAAGCATATTCTGGTATGCCGACTGCTGAAAAGTATAAGATTGTCGAGACCTCCTTTACCAAGATACTCTAATCTCTGGGATGTTGTATTACCCCTGCAGTTATTGAAACATTGGCCAAACAATAAAGACCTTTTACTAAAACAATTGTCTGCAAAACTGTTTTTTTTTTCTGTCTGATCTCTTGTAAACGGGTAGCAGACGTTAGGACTCCAGATATAAGTTCACGTTTTTTCTCTCCAGATGGGGTCTCGTTTGAAATTTCCAAAAGAACTAAGACTGCTATTAAGTCAGTGTCTTATCCCGCTTTTCCATCACATCCGCAATTATGCCCAGTTTTGTGCCTTAAAGAGTACGAGCATCGTACCGCCCAGTGGCATTCAGATATAGATATCATGAAGGCAGTGGACTGGTCCAGGGAATCTACATTTAAAGAATTTAATTTCAAACCTTGCATTCATTTTTCTTCTGTTGTGATGGGTCAGCTTTAAACTTGCATAATAGGAGCCTCTGTGTATTTATACATTTTAGGATTTTGCTCAGTCATGACGTAAAGTTATGATTTATAAATACATGGAGGCGAGTATTATACCCACCCGGTATGTTTACATTTACCCTGCCCATATAAGGTTTTTCATGTGTATGCATTTATTCCCATATGTCATGTTCAAGAGGGTTAAGATTATGTTTGACTAACACATATGTGGAATATTACAATTTTTCAGTGTTATCATGCCCATCATTTGTCAGTCTTATCATGCCCATCATTTTTCAGTGCTATCATGCCCCTCATTTTTCAGTCTTATCATGCCCATCATTTGTCAGTCTTGTCATGCCCCTCATTTTTCAGTGTTGTCATGCCCATCATTTGTCAGTGTTATCATGCCAATTATTTGTCAGTCTTATCATGCCCATCATTTTTCAGTGTTATCATGCCCATCATTTGTCAGTGTTATCATGCCCATCATTTTTCAGTGTTATCATGCCCCTCATTTGTCAGTGTTATCATGCCCATCATTTGTCAGTGTTATCATGCCCATCATTTGTCAGTGTTATCATGCCCCTCATTTGTCAGTGTTATCATGACCATCATTTGTCAGTGTTATCATGACCATCATTTGTCAGTGTTATCATGCCCATCATTTGTCAGTGTTATCATGCCCATCATTTTTCAGTGTTATCATGCCCATCATTTGTCAGTGTTATCATGCCCCTCATTTGTCAGTGTTATCATGCCCATCAGTGATATTTTGCAAATTAATGTTGTCACCTCCATGCTGCACGCTTCCCTCCTGCACGGCGGAGGGAAGTACTGTGATGATATGGAACTGGATAGAGACCAATATGCAGGGCAACAATATATATTCAGGTATAAACGTAATAAATAACTATACCACTTGTAATCCACAGTGGCAAGGTTGCCTGGAGGAAGATGCACACTTGTAATCCACACTGCAGGGGTGATTTGGAGAATAACGAGGATAACGATGGTTACAGGAAAACAGATAATCTTCAGCACGAGTAAACAGTCCGAGATCAGGGGCAATAGAGAGACAGCGTAACGATAAACAAGCCAGGGTCAGAACCAGAGAAATGAGCAAAACGGTAGACAGTCCGGAATCAGGGGCACAGGCAGACAGAGAGTAGTCAGGAAAATCCAAGGGTCAGCAACGATAATCAGGAATAGTAAACGCTAGGCTTCAGAAAACACGAGAATCACCAAGCACTGCTTGTCTGGTGATTCTGCCTTTTAAATCCTCCCGCGCCTCGCGGGTATGCGACGGGCGTGATGTCATCAGGCGCGCGCCTCTGTGTAGAAGGATAGACTAGCGGTGTGAACGCGCTAGCCAGCGCGTGAGATGGATCCTGGCTGCAATACAAGGGGGTGTACTCAGGAGAGTTGCTGCGGGGAAGATCCTGACAGTTCCCCCTCCCAAGGCGAGACCCCCGGGCTCGCCACCGGCCAGGGCGATCAGGATGACGAGCATGAAAAGCTTGAACCAATTCGTCGGCGTGAACTAAGTTGGCCGGTTCCCAAGATCTGTCGGCTGAGCCATAGCCTTTCCAATGGACGAGGTACTGAAGCCGGCCACGATAAAGACGAGAATCCAACACCTCCTCAACCTCGTATTCTTCGACCCCATCTACCAGAACAGGAGCAGGAGGAGACACCGTTCTTTCTGGGAAGGAATTGTCTACCCAAGGTTTGAGCAGAGATACGTGGAACACTGGATGCACCTTCATAGAGGGGGGTAAACAAAGCCTCATGGCCAAAGGAGAGATGATCTTAGTGATGGGGAATGGACCAATGAATCTGGGACCCAATTTCTTCGT
This sequence comes from Pelodytes ibericus, assembly GCA_036172795.1. Classification (NCBI taxonomy): domain Eukaryota; kingdom Metazoa; phylum Chordata; class Amphibia; order Anura; family Pelodytidae; genus Pelodytes; species Pelodytes ibericus. Next base: position 111,456,984 of record CM069857.1, on the reverse strand, counting down.
GGGACAAGAGAGTTTCAGGTGTTTAGTGGACAACCATACTTTGTCACCAGGTTTGTATAACGGAGCGTCGGATCGGTGACGGTCAGCAAAGTTCTTGTACCTTTGTTGAGATTGGAGAAGGGTATTACGTAGTAGAGAATACGTGCGGGTGATATTACGAACATGTATGGAGACAGAGGGAACGGTGCTGGAGATGGGTGCTCCAGGAAGCATGGAGGGGTGAAAGCCATAGTTCACAAAGAACGGTGATCTCCTAGTAGAGCTGTGGATGTGGTTATTATAAGCAAACTCAGCCAGGGGTAAATAAGTACTCCAATCATCCTGGAGGTGTGTGGTGAAACACCTCAAGTATTGCTCTAGAGTCTGGTTGGTTCGTTCCGTCTGACCGTTACTTTGGGGATGAAATGCTGTAGAGAGAGAACGGTGAATATGTAATTCGGCACAGAAGGCTTTCCAAAAATGAGATGTAAATTGGGTCCCTCGGTCGGAAACTATGTTCTCAGGTAGACCATGTAATTTAAAAACTTCACGTAAAAAGAGATCAGCGGTCTCTGTAGCCGAAGGTAGATGAGTGTAGGGTATAAAGTGTGCCATCTTGGTAAAACGGTCCACAACCACCATTAACGTGTTGTATTGTTGAGATAGGGGTAAATCCGTAATAAAATCCATGGACACTTCACTCCAAGGTCTTGTAGGTATGGACAACGGTTGGAGAAGACCCGAAGGTTTGTGATGGCTTTCTTTAGCACGAGCGCAGGTGTCGCAACTTGAAACAAACCTTCTTACCTCGTCTCGTAGTGTAGGCCACCAAAATGTTCGTGAAATGAGATCTTTGGTTTGACGAATGCCACCGTGCCCTGCTGTTGGGGAGTCGTGGAAGAACTGCAAAATCTGTAGACGAGCTTCGGGAGGTACATACACTTTATCTTGATAAAAGAATAATCCTTGTTGGTGTGTCAATCGTTCAGGATTGGGTACATCGGGACTTGAAGAATGGGTACGAATGGTATCCCATATAGATTGTGTGGCATTTAAGAAATGTTCCGACTGGAGTATAGTACTTGATCTCTCTTCATGAATATCTTCGGGATTGGACATAATGATAGAGCATCTGCCTTGAGATTGCGGGAACCTGGACGGTACGTGATATGTAGTTGGAAACGCGTGAAGAAGAGTGCCCATCTCGCCTGTCTCGGTTGTAATCTCTTAGCAGTACACAAATATTCGAGATTTTTATGATCTGTAAAGACGGTTATCGGGAAAAGCGCACCCTCTAGCAAATGTCGCCACTCCTCCAATGCGAGTTTGATCGCTAGTAATTCTCTCTCACCAACATTGTAATTTCTCTCTGCAGGTGATAGTGTTCTGGAGAAAAAGGCGACGGGATGCAATTGTTCATCTTCTTTATGACGTTGGGAAAGAATTGCCCCCACTGCAGTATCAGAAGCGTCTACTTCCAGCGTGAAGGCTCTTGTCGGATCCGGGAGAATTAAAATTGGAGCTGTGGTAAATCGAACCTTCAAGGAATTGAAAGCCTCTTGTGCTGTATTATTCCAAAAGAATGATCTGTTTTTAGAAGTTAAGGCAGTAATGGGTTGTATGACCTTAGAAAAGTTCCTGATAAATTTCCTATAGAAATTTGCAAAGCCCACGAATCTCTGTACACTTTTCCTATTAGTGGGTGTGGGCCATTCTTGAATAGCATTGATCTTTTTTGGGTCCATCTGAATGTTGTTCGGTGATAAAATAAAACCCAAAAACTCAACTGATCTTGTCTCAAATTTGCATTTCTCCAATTTTGCATATAGTTGGTGTTGTCTCAGACGTGCAAGGACAGTGCGGACATGTTCTCTGTGTTTCTCCAGTGATGAGGAGTAAATGAGTATATCATCAAGGTAGATGACAACGAAACGGTCCAGGATGTCACGGAAAATATCATTAACGAAATGTTGGAAGGTGGCTGGTGCGTTACACAGTCCAAATGGCATTACCTTATATTCAAAGTGTCCATAACGTGATCGGAAGGCGGTTTTCCATTCGTCTCCCTCTCTAATTCGTACCAAGTTATATGCACCTCGAAGATCAATCTTTGTGAAGACTTGAGCTGAACGGAGGTGGTCCAAGAGTTCTGAAATAAGAGGTAGAGGATAACGATTTTTTGTTGTAATATTATTGAGTTCCCGGTAGTCAATACATGGTCGTAATCCACCGTCTTTTTTCTTGACGAAGAAAATGCCAGCCCCAGCAGGTGAAGTGGATGGTTGTATAAAACCTTTGGCTAGATTTTCTTCTATGTAGTCTTTTAATGAGGTGAGTTCAGGTTCGGCGAGGGGGTAAATTCTTCCAAAAGGAATGGGTGCTCCGGGAAGAAGATCGATGGGACAATCATAATCCCTGTGAGGAGGGAGTACATCTGCCTTTTTCTTCTCAAATACGTCGTGGTACTGTGTGTAAGCTGAGGGTAACGTAGAGGAGGAATCTGGTTCTGTAATAAAACATAAAGTACCCTTGTCCAGACATGTGTCGGTACAGTGTTCAGAAGTAAACGCCAAGGTACCTGTTCCCCAATTTATAACGGGATTATGTAACCGGAGCCATGGAAGCCCTAGAATGAGGGAGAAGATAGGTGCTGGTACAATATCAAACTGGATGAGCTCTTGATGTCCTTCGCCGATAGTCATGACTAAGGGGATGGTTTCGTGAGTGACCGGACCTGTCTTCAACGGGCTACCGTCTACGAGCTGGATATGCATTGGCGACTTCTTACGATGGGTAGGAATTGCGATGGCTTTGGCGAGATCGGTGTCGATAAAACATCCACTGGCTCCGGAATCCACCATCGCCATCAGGGAAATAGGGCCTTTAGTCCACTGTAGGGAGAGAGGGATGGAAAGATGAGGAGTCTTATCGGGAGACGTTACTGTGTTTCTTGCAGTAGGAAAAGAGGTGATCTTACCATTAGTAGATCGTCTGCGGGCCCGGCATTCTTTGTACATATGGCCTGATTTACCGCAGTATAGGCAGAGATTTTGACTCCTACGTCTGGCTTTTTCCTCGGCAGAGAGGGGACCTCGAACTAATCCGATCTGCATGGGTTCATCGGTGCCTTGGGGTGTAGGGGTTCTGGTCTCGTAATGGTAGGGACTGTAAGCAGCTCCTGTAGATGGAGTATTGTTAGTACGTTCCGCTTTTCGTTCCCGTAGTCTGCGGTCTATCTGAGTGACGATACGAGTAAGATCATCCAAGGAGGAGGGTATACCAACTCGTGCCAATTCGTCTTTAAGACCATCAGAAAGTCCTAAACGGAACTGATCCAGTAGTGCTGATTCATTCCAAGTCGTTTCCAAAGCGATCCTGCGGAATTCGGTAATATACTCCTCTACTGGTCTACGGCCTTGTCTAAGAGAGCGAATAGCACTTGTGGCCGAGGTAACTCTAAAAGGATCCTCATATAAGGAGTCCAGAGCTTGTCGGAAGGACCCCCAGGTGTCGAGGACTGAACTATTGGTGTGAAGGAGGTGGTGAGCCCATAATTGGGGTTCCTCTGTGAGAAGGGAAATCACGGTATGTATCTTCACGTAGTCAGATGCGTAGGTTCGTGGACGGAGATTAAATAGAATTTGACACGAAGTGATGAAGGTACGGTACTTCTTTCTATCTCCAGTGAATTTCTCAGGTAATACCACTTGTGGTTCGAGAGCGGTAGCTCCTTCCAGTAATATGGGAGCCGGAGGAGGTGCATGAACCCCTACTGCAGGTTCGGGGGCATTACCTGGATGGGTCTGTAAATGTTGTACCTGTTGTTGCAGGTGGGCTTGGCCTGTTTGTAGGTCTTGCACTGACTGATTCAGTGTAACCAATTGCTGAGTGAGAGCAGCAATAGCCTCCGTAAGTCCTGCGGTCTCCATGAAGAAAAGGCTTGGTGATTATGTGATGATATGGAACTGGATAGAGACCAATATGCAGGGCAACAATATATATTCAGGTATAAACGTAATAAATAACTATACCACTTGTAATCCACAGTGGCAAGGTTGCCTGGAGGAAGATGCACACTTGTAATCCACACTGCAGGGGTGATTTGGAGAATAACGAGGATAACGATGGTTACAGGAAAACAGATAATCTTCAGCACGAGTAAACAGTCCGAGATCAGGGGCAATAGAGAGACAGCGTAACGATAAACAAGCCAGGGTCAGAACCAGAGAAATGAGCAAAACGGTAGACAGTCCGGAATCAGGGGCACAGGCAGACAGAGAGTAGTCAGGAAAATCCAAGGGTCAGCAACGATAATCAGGAATAGTAAACGCTAGGCTTCAGAAAACACGAGAATCACCAAGCACTGCTTGTCTGGTGATTCTGCCTTTTAAATCCTCCCGCGCCTCGCGGGTATGCGACGGGCGTGATGTCATCAGGCGCGCGCCTCTGTGTAGAAGGATAGACTAGCGGTGTGAACGCGCTAGCCAGCGCGTGAGATGGATCCTGGCTGCAATACAAGGGGGTGTACTCAGGAGAGTTGCTGCGGGGAAGATCCTGACAAGTACTATCTCTCATATCCGGCCGAAGAAGAAAAAAAATGCTGCTGTGAGCATAGCTCATATGTCCCCGCCTATATTGCGATCTCTGGACAGTCTCGGGAAACCCAGTTTCGGTGTCCATGTTGTTTGGGACAAATGCTAAACTACTTAAATTAAACAATCCTCAATTAAACATCAAGACCAAATCCAGTTATAACCTGACCCAGGTAAATTCATATAAGTATCTTGGCATGTGGCTAGACCCAAACTTATCTTTTGGTCTCCATATTGATAAGCTCATGTCAAAGCTATATCCTAGGATTGGCTTTCTATATAGAAACAAATCTAACCTAGATTCCACGGTAAGGAAACGTATTTTGCAGCAAATGTTAATGCCGATCTTAGATTATGGAAATGTTGTGTATTATTCTGCCCCACAGACCCAGCTCGGTAAACTTGACACTATGTACAATACATTGTGTCGTTTTGCACTACAGTGCGATTATAACACACATCACTGTAAAATGGTAAAAGAGTTAAACTGGCTGACGCTTGCCTCCAGGCGCACTCTCCACCTAGCTTGCTTAGTGCATAACCACTTCTCTGGAACGCTCCCCCCCCCACCTGAGCGGCATGCTCGCTCTTACTCCCTGCACATCCCACAATCTCAGATCCTGCACCAACCCTTCACTAGCGATCCCTCACTTCAAAAAGCAAGCAGGTCTAGGTGCGTTCTCTTTCAGAGCTCCTCATATGTGGAATAACCTTCCTGATTCTGCCAAATCATCATCTAGTCTAAAATCCCTGAAAATAATCTCCCAAATCCTCAAAACAGATTGTACCTGTTATTAGTTTACAAACTCCTTTGTATACTGTACATGTTGTTCCTTTTTTGTATCAGTAATGATTTACACTGTATGTTCTCCTTCCAACTTGTTTAATATATGTATGTATGTATTTAATTTTTTATCTACTGTTAAATGTGTAACTCCATTCTGGACTGGGTCCCCAGGACATACTTGAAAACGAGAGAAATCTCAATGTATTCTTCCTGGTAAAACACTTTCTAAATAAAAATAAATAAAAGTAGGAGAGATAGAGGCGAGAAATAGAGAAGCGGCTCAAGAGAGAGACCACTGACCACAGTTGAGAACGTGGTCAAAAAAAGGACTCCCAACCACATGTGATGGGGAATACACCATCCGATCACAATGGGTTGACGGAAAAGCCCTGGGGGGTAGTCAAAATACTAACTTTTCGAAGTGGACATGTCAAATCAGACATTTAAACAGAACAGTAGACACATAAAGCAACTCAAGTCCAAGAGGACTTGGAGTTGTGACTTCAGAGGCATCAGTGCTTGAGAGCTGCTTGTCATCCCGCACCACAGTGAGGGATGTGGGTGAAGTCCACTTATATTTGATCCCCTGGCTATGCAGGTGAGTAGTAAGATCAGTGAGTCCTTTTCTCCACAAGACAACTTCCATAGGTAAATAAGTAACATAGAGCCGGCATATGCAATCTGCTTCAGATTTCTAGTTGTTCGCACTACTACTAGTTTTTCAGCGGTACCATGCTGTTTTATAATCGTGGCGCGGTCTGCGGGGCTCTCTTCGCTTTCTGCACACAGAAACAGTCCAGAATCTTATGATCCTTAGCATTAGCCTTAGGTTAAATCTGTTTCAATAGATCTTCCAGATAGGACCGGAGAACAGTGGGCCCAACTGCCTCCAGGACCCCTCGCACCTGTAAGTTTGCAGATCGTGTTTTCATCTCCATCACCAGCATCTGGCGACAAAAGTCCTGCGCCTGCATGGCTAGGTCACATATTTGGGCTTACTCTCCACGCTGTCTTTTTGATCCATGTTCGTAATGGACTCCAAAGCCTGTACCTTCGAATCGAGCACATTTATTTTGGTGCAAACAGACACCATTTCTGTATATATAATGGCATTCAAGTCCAAAAACAATTTAGTCATCTCACCTTTGGTTGTGGGGGTTTTATCGTAGGGTAGCTCTGGGGGTTTGCCACTCCGGGCAGCTTGCTGCGGGGTTGGAATCCTCAGCAGTTAGAAGAGCATCTCATGCGGCCTGCGTCAGAGCGTGAGAGTGTAGGCTTCTGCGGCCTCGATAGCAGAGAGCCGATATCTTGAAATAACGGGCATTGTGGATGCCCAAGTTTCTTGGAGCGGTGCCCCGTTGTGTCAGGTATGATCTGGTTTTGGTTCTTGAGTTGATTTGGCTGTGTAGCCATTAAGTATGCACGGTGATCTTCAGCCTAGATCGGAGCTCGACAAAAGCACATCCACTCCAGGCCTCAGTTAGCTCGGCCCCAGCCATGTACATTTTATACAGCTTTTTATAGCTATGCAGCATCCTCAACACGTATGACTTCTACTTACTGTAAGACAGCATGTTAAAGTTGGGTTGCAACCGTAGGCTCCACACATATTGCTTTGTACATAAATAATGACACAAGCCCTATCATTTGCCAATCTCCTAATCAAATAGTGATACATTGATTTCCCAAACAACACATGTGTCATATTGGCTTGTTTTGTACAAATAATGGAATGAATGAATATGATGCTACATTAACTTTTATTCATTAGGGCCAACAATTTACATAGTACTAGGTAGCGAGCATAGATGGGGATTACATACTAAGAAACAGAACAAAGAACAGACTGAAACATGAGGTAGAGAGTCCTGCTTGCAAGCATTGTGCCTCTTAAGAGTGTAGCCTGCAAAGGGCAATCCATGCCCATCAGTATGTATACAATGTTTTATTTCAGACACTGCATTAATATTTACCCCTGCACATGCAATTTATTTAACCTTGTGTACATACTAGGGCCACTGTGTGAGATATAACCTTGTGTACATACAGAGGATATATATTGTCCTCTGCAGGGGTATTATCAGTTTTTATCTATACATAATAACGCTTTAACCCCTTAAGGACAGAGCCTTTGAAACATTTTTGTCCTTTCTGGACAATGCCTATTTTAACATTTCTGTGCTGTTTGTGTTTAGCAGTAATTTTCTTCTTTGTCATTTGCTGTACCCACACATATTATATATTGTTTTTATCGGGACAACAAGGGCTTTCTATAGATGCCATCTTTTTGATCATATCTTATCATATTATTAAAAAAAATAATAAAATATGGTAAAAAAAAAAAAAATACACAAATTTCTTTGTTTTTATTTGAAACAACTTCTCCTCATCGACAATAGCAAACGAAAAAACAAAAAAACATGCTAAATAGATTCTACTATTTCTCCTGAGTACATACCACCCATGCATAGGTTTGTTGGGTTGTTTGGGGGCTAAAATGCCAAATTTGTAAGGTGCAGTTTTTTGTTTTCCAACTTGAAATTTTTACATGCAGACAGTCTGCACCCATGTCCCATTTGGGACATATTTGAAGCCAGCTAGTGTATTTTACCCCATCAACCCATATATTTTTTAAAAGAAGACACCTTAGGCTATCTCAAATGGTGGTATTTTTACACTTTCCATGCACTAATTCTACCACCAGCCTTTGTCAATCTTTGTGGTAGTAATTTTTTTGTGGTTTTTTTCCACAAACCTTGTACTTCAGACATGAATTCACAGATTTTGGTATGTGTCACTGCCAAATAACACCCTAATAAGTGTTCAGCAACATCTCTTGAGTACAGGGATACCACCCATGCATAGGTTTGTTGGGTTGTTTGGGGGGTAAAAGGCCAAATTTGGTAGGTGCAGTTTTTGGTTTTCCAAATTAAAATTTTGACATGCAGACCGCCTGCACCCATGTCCCATTTGGGACATATTTGAAACCAGCCAGTGTATTTTACCCCATCAACCCATATATTTTTTAAAAGTAGACACCCTACGCTATTTCAAATGGTGGTATTTTAACACTTTCCATGGACTAATTCTACCACCAGCCTTTGTCAAAGTTTGTGGTAGTAATTTTTGTGTGGTTTCTTTTCACAAATATTGTATTTTAGACATAAATTCACAGATTTTGGTATGTGTCACTGCCAAACAATAACCCAATATGTGTTCAACAACATATCCTGAGTACAGGGATACCACCCATGCATAGGTTTGTTGGGTTGTTTGGGGTCTAAAGGGCCACATTGTGAAGGTGCGCATTTTCAACTTGGAATATTGACGTGTAGTCAGCCTGAGCCCATCTTTCATTTGGGACTTTTTTTTAAGTAGGACAGTGTATTTTACCCCAAAAAGTATATATTTTGTAAAAGTAGACACCCTACCACCCATGCATAGCTTTGTCAGCTTTGTTAGGGGTTGAAAGGCTACATTTGAGAGGTGCGCTTTTTGATTTTCAAACTTGGAATTTGAACATGTAGAGCAAGGAAGGGGTTAATAGCTCTTATAAGAGCCTTTGTAGTACTGTACAAAAAAATTAACCCCTAAAAATGCACAGACAAGAAAAAAAATTCTGCTGTGCAGTGATCAGTGGCAGGGAAGGAGTTAATACACTACACTATACAAAAGGTATGGCTTTTATAAAAGCCCTTGGGACTCACAATTTATTAACATTTTTATTTAATTTATTACAATTTAAAAATTATGTTATACAGATCTGTCTCTTTCCCTCACTAAAACTCAAGTGAGGAGAGGGAGGCAGATCCATATGGGTCAGAACAATATTTATGAACCAGACGAATGGTGATGCTCATCTGAGAAATCACCAAACCACCTTTGCCACTGATCGGCTGTTACTGATCACTATACACGCGTTCAGACAGCTTCAAAAGGAATACACGTAATCCCCTAGTGGGTATAATTAACCCCTAGTGAGTCTGACAAAAAAAATGCTGATAGCAAAAAAAAATCCTTCGGCGACTAGATTGCTCCATATGCGCTGCTTAGGCAGTGACCATATGCACTGCTTAGGCAGTGACCATATGTGCTGCTTAAAAAGTGATATACGGCAAGGAAGGGGTTAATAGCTCTTAAAAGAGCCTTTGATATACTGTAATAAATCAAAGTAAAAAAAAATAACCCCTAAAAAAATGCACAGACAGCAAAAAATGTGCTGCTGTGTAAGATCACTGCGTACACAGCGATCAATTGCAGGGAAGGGGTTAAATACTGGAAACGGCTTTTATAAAAGCCTTTGGGTCTCAATTCTATTAAATATATTATAATTAAAAACTTACATTATACAGCTCTGTCTCCCTCCCTCACTAAAACTCAAGTGAGAGGGAGGCAGATCTACACGGGTCAGATCAAATATTTACACATATTGATCTAACCAGACGAATGGTGATGCTCATCTGAGCAAACGCCAACCCGCCATTGTCACTTATCAGCTGTTACTGATCGCTATACATGCGCTCAGACAGCTAAAAAAAATTTTTTTACGTTAAACGTAGTCCCCTAGCGGGTATAATTAACACGTGACGGGTGTAATAAAAAAGTTTTAATAAAATTAAAAATGCTTCTGCAGCAAGATTGCTGCATTTGCGTCAGATCGCTGATTAGACAGTGATCTACGGCAAGAAAGGGGTTAATCTCTCTTAAAAGAGGTTTTTTTATACTGTAATGAATTACAGTAAAAAAAAATAACCCCTAAAAAATGCACAGACAGCAAAAAATGTGCTGCTGTGTATGATCACTGCGTACACAGCGATCAATGGCAGGGAAGGGGTTAAATGGCTTTTATAAAAGCCCTTGGTGTTTAACATTTTATTAAATATTTTTTTTATTATTTTATTTTATTTTTTTACTTGATCTGATCTGTCTCTCTCCCTTACTAAAAGTAGTAAGGTGAGGGAGGCAGATCAATACTTGTCAAAGGCAATATTTAGTAATATTGCCTTTGACAGTATGGTAAGTGCTCATCAGAGCACTTACCATACATGCCTGCACACAGATCACATAGATCTGTTGTGCCGGCATCGATTGGCTCCCCCAAGAGGATCGGAAGTGAAATACTTTCACTTCCGATGCTCTTGCCATTAGAAGGGAAGCGCTGCCTGTACAGGCAGCGTTCCCTTCTACTGAGCCGATGGGGTCGCTCAGGAGAGCGACCACCATCGGTTCTGGGGCAGCCTGGAGGTGTTGTTAAGTGCCTCGCTAGCGGCAACAACACCGGAGATGCTTAGAAAGCGAACGATCGTTCGCTTTCTAAGCACATGTGTGCAGCGGGCGCAGCCATTTTTAAATGGCTGCTACGATCACTCCGTGGAGTGATCGTAGCGCGCCCCTGCACATTTGGGGGGTGTTGCACAATGCCTCTACCTAGAGGCATTGTAGCAACACCGTTAGAGTAAAGAAAGCGACCGCTGGTCGATTTCTTTACTCCATTTAGTGCATGACGTGCCAGGCACGTCAGCTGTCGGCAAGTCCACGATTTGCCGTGACGTGCCTGGCACGTCATCTGTCGTTAAGGGGTTAATACAATTTTACAAATAATTTCAAGTGTTTAACCCCTTCCCTGCCATTGATCGCTGTGTACGCAGTGATCGTACACAGCAGCACATGTTTTGCTGTCTGTGCATTTTTTAGGAGTTAATTTTTTTTACTGTAATTCATTACAGTATAACAAAGGCTCTTTTAATCTACAGTTCTTACTTGCTGTAGATCACTGCCTAAGCGCCAAGGGCTTTTATAAAATCTGTTTCCAGCGTTTAACCCCTTTCCTGCCATTGATCGCTGTGTATGCAGTAATCTTCCACAGCAGCACATTTTTTGCTGTCTGTGCATTTTTTAGGGCTTAATTTTTTTACTGTCATTTATTACAGTATATCAAAGGCTCTTTTAAGAGCTATTAACCCCTTGCTTGCCATATATCACTGTCTAAGAAGCGCATATGGTCACTGCCTAAGCAGCGCATATGGTCACTGCCTAAGCAGGGTATATGGAGCAATCTGGCTGCAGAAGGATTTTTGTTGCTATCGTCATTTTTTTTTTCTCACACTCGCTATGGGTTAATTTTACCCACTAGGGGATTACGTGTATTCCTTTTGAAGCTGTCTGAACTCGTGTATAGCGATCAGTAACAGCCAGTTACAGATCAGTGGCAAAGACGGTTTGGTAATTGCTCAAATGAGCATCACCATTCGTCAGATCAATATTGGTAAATATTGTTCTGACCCATACGGATCTGTCTTCCTCTCCTCACTTGAGTTTTAAGGGAGAGAGACAGATCTGTATAATATGTTTTTAATTGTAATAAATTAAATAAAATGTTACAAAATTGTGAGACCCAAGGGCTTTTATAAAAGCCATACACTTTGTATTAACCTCTTCCATGCCACTGATGCCATTCCATGCCTCTTCCATGCCAGCAGAACATTTTCTCTTGTCTGTGCATTTTTAGGGGTTAATGTTTCAGTACTACAAAAGCTCTTATAAGAGCTATTAACCCCTTCCTTGCCCTACATGTCAAAATTCCAAGTTGGAAAATCAAAAAGCACACATCTCAAATGTTAACCCCAAAACAAGCTGACAAACCTATGCATGGGTGGTATCCCTGTGCTCAGGAGATGTTGCTGAACACATATTGGGGGTATTGTTTGGCAGTGACACATACCAAAATCTGTGAATGTGTGTCTAAAGTACAATTTATGTGGGTAAAAATACAAATAGCCTAGGGTGTCTACTTTTACAAATATATGCTTTTTTGGGGTAAAACACACTGTCTGGTTTAAAAAAAAAAGTCCCAAATGAAACATGGGGGCGCAGGCTGACTACACGTCAAAATTCCAAGTTGGAAATGCGCACCTTCAAAATGTGGCCTTTTAGCCCCCAAACAACCCAAAAAATCTATGCATGGATTGTATCCCTGTATTTAGGAGATGTTGTTTAACACATATTGGGTTGTTGTTTTGCAGTGAAACATACCAAAATCTGTAAATTCATGTCTGAATTACAATGTGAATAAAAACCACAAAAAAGAACTACCACAAACTTTGGCAAAGGCTGGTGGTAGAATTAGTGCATGGAAAGTGTTAAAATACCACCATTTGAAATAGCCTAGAGGGCCTTCTTTTAATAAATATATGGGTTGATGGGGTAAAATGTGTATTTTACCCCATCAGCCCATATATTTATTAAAATTAGGCTCTTGGCTATTTCAAATGGTGGTATTTTAACACTTTAACACTAGCTGACTTCAAATATGTCCCAAATAGGACATGGGCGCAGGTTGTCTGCATGTCAAAATTTTAAGTTGGAAAACCAAAAAGCGCACCTCTCAAATGTGGCCCTTTAACCTCCAAACAAGCAGACAAACCTATGCATGGGTGGTATCCCTGTACTCAGGAGAAGTTTCTGAACACATATTGGGGTGTTATTTGGCAGTGACACATACCAAAATCTGTGAATTTATGTCTGAAGTACACTGTTTGTGAAAAAATCACAAAAAAATTACTACTTCAAACTTTGACAAAGGCTGGTGGAAAGTGTTAAAATACCACCATTTGAAATAGCCTAGGGCAGTGATGGCGAACGTTTTTGGTCCCGAGTGCCCAATTTTTGACCAACACAAATTTGCAAACCACAAAGTGCCAACACCGCATACTCACACACGCTTATACTCATACACACACACACACACTCATACACACACTTATAATCATACACACTCACACTCATACACATACACACTCGTACACATACACACTTTTACTCATACTCACACACACACATATACTGATACACACACTTATACTCATACACACACTTATACTCATGCGCACGCACACTTATACTGAAACTCACACACACATTTATACTCACACACACTCATACTTATACTCACACATACACACACATATACTCATACACACATATACTCATACACACACTTATACCCATACACACACACACACACACTTATACCCAAACACACACACAGTTATACTCATACAGACACTTATACTCATACAGACACTTATACTCATACAGACACTCATACTCATACACACAATCATACTCATACACACACACACACACTTATACTCATACACACACTTATACTCATACAGACACTCATACTCATACACACAATCATACTCATACACACACACACACACTTATACTCATACACACACTTATACTCATACACACACTTATACTCATACACACACTTTTACTCATACACACACTTTTACTCATACACGCACACTTACACTCCCACACACACTTACACTCCCACACACACTTATACTCATACTCACACACTTATACCCAAACACACACACTTATGCTCATACAGACACTCATACACACACACACACACACTTATACTCATACTCGCACACACTTATACCCAAACACACACACTTATACTCACACACACACACACACTTATCATACTCATACTCAGGGCCGGCGCTACCGTAAAGGCAGCACAGGCGGCTGCCTTAGGGCGCACCAATGGGGGGGCGGGAAAATCGCCCGCTCCCCCAGGCCCGTTTACTTACCTCCATGCTGCTGTTCAGGTCCGTGGCTGAGAGGGAAGCGCTGTGCGCTCCCCTCAGGCCGTGCGCATTAAATAAAGTGTGTTGAAACTTTTTTTTTCAACACACTTTATTGAATGCGCACGGCCTGAGGGGAGCGCACAGCGCTTCCCTCTCAGCCACGGACATGAACAGCAGCATGGAGGTAAGTACTGGGGTCTGGGGAAGGGGGGAGGAGGGAGGTTTAACGAGCAATTCCTGGGCATCTGACTGGCACACTATTCCTGGGCATCTGAATGGCACAATATTCCTGGGCATCTGACTGGCACAATATTCCTGGGCATCTGACTGGCATAATATTCCTGGGCATCTGAATGGCATAATATTCCTGGGCATCTAACTGGCACAATATTCCTGGGCATCTGACTGGCATAATATTCCTGGGAATCTGACTGGCATAATATTCCTGGGCATCTGCCTGGCATAATATTCCTGGTCATCTGACTGTGACAATATTCCTGGGCATCTGACTGGCATAATATTCCTGGGCTATGACTGGCATAATATTCCTGGGCATCTAACTGGCATAATATTCCTGGGCATCTGACTGGCATAATATTCCTGGGCTCTGAGTGGCATAATATTCCTGGGCATCTGAATGGCATAATGTTCCTGGGCATCTGACTGGCATAATATTACTGGGCTCTGACTGGCATAATATTCCCATTGAAATACTGGTAAGTTTGTTGATTTAACTTTATTTCATTTTAAATATTGTATTTGTTCCCATTTTGTTTCTTCACTTCAAAATAAGATATATGCAGTGTGCATAGGAATTTGTTCATAGTTTTTGTTTTTACTATAGTCCGGCCCTCCAACGGTCTGAGGGACAGTGAACTGGCCCCCTGTTTAAAAAGTTTGAGGACCCCTGGGCTAAATACTGGCATATTGAGTGTCAAAATAGTGTGTCTCAGTTTATGTGTGAATTGGTGTAACTGTGTGTGTGTAAGTGGTAAGGGTGTCTGTGTGTGTGACTGCAAGGGTGTCTTTGTGTTTAAGGGTTTCAATGTGTGACACATTTAGAGCATGCGAGTTGAATATTTAGATGTATTTATTTTCTACACTATACATTATTCATATATATATATATATATATAATTTAAGGAGGCGTGGCGGATCAGAGCAGGGGGGCACCAAAATGCACCTTCGCCTGTGTAGACGAAAATCCTTGCACCGGCCCTGCTCATACTCACACACACACACACACACTTATCATATTCATACTCTCACACACACACACTTATACTCACAAACGCACACACACATGCAGGTTCAGCTCTCACCGCTTATCTGCTCCGTTGTCCTGGAGGTGCAGGCAGGGCCGGCCTTAGGGGTGTGCGACCTGTGCGAGCGCACAGGGCGCAACACCCCTGGGGGCGCCCTCCTGCCCCAAGAAAAAAAAAAAAAAAGCCGGTAGAGGCACTGGCTGGGGGAGATCAAAAGATCCCCCCTCACCAGCCCTCTGCTCGGCAGGCTCTGCGGGATCCCGGGAGGGTGCGGAGCTAAGCGGCTGAGAGGTGTAGCTCCGCCCCCACCCTGTGAAGCAGAGTAGCGTCTGCTTCACGGGGAGCCACTGGCAGCATGAGAAAGTGCTGCTAGGCTCCCCATGCCTGCATTAAGCATGGGGAGCTGAGCAGCACCTTCTCTTGCTGCCCATGGCTCCCCGTAATGCAGACTGTGCTCTGCTTTACAGGGTGGGGGCGGAGCTACACCACTGAGCCGCTTAGCCCCGCCCCCTCCCTGGATACAACATTGCAGGCAAAGGTAGGGGAGGGGGGAGAGAGAGGCAGAACAGGGGTTAGGGGGGAGACAGACAGACAGAACAGGGGCAGGGGGGGGGAGAGACAGAACAGGGCTAGAGAGAGATAACAGGGGGAGGGGGGAGAGACAGACAGAACAGGGACAAGGGGGAGAGACAGAACTGGGGGAGAGAGAGATAACGGGGGTTAGGGGGGAGAGAGACAGACAGAACAGGGGCAGGGGGGAGAGACAGAACAGGGCTAGAGAGAGATAACAGGGGGAGGGGGGAGAGACAGACAGACAGAACAGGGGCAAGGGGGAGAGACAGAACTGGGGAAGAGAGAGATAACGGGGAGGGGGGAGAGAGAGAGACAGAACGGGACGGGAGCAGAACAGGGGACGGGGGGGGGGGGGGAGAGCCAGAACAGTGGATGGGGGAGAGACAGAACAGGGGAGGGGGGAGAGAGAGACAGAACAGTGGATGGGCGAGAGACAGAACAGGGGAGGGGTGAGAGAGACAGACAGAACTGGGGGGGAGAGAGATAACGGGGGAGAGACAGAACAGGGGAGGGGTGAGAAAGAGAGACAGACAGAAAAGGGGGAGGGGGGAGAGAGAGAGACAGAACAGGGGGAGGGTGGGACAGAACGGAGGGGGGGGAGACAGAACAGGGGACGGGGGGAGAGAGACAGACATGGCAAGGAAGAGGAAAGGGACAAACATGGGAAGGGAGAGAGACACATACATAGGGGGGTGAAAGAGACGGGGGGGGCGCCACGAGGGAAGCCCGCACAGGGCGCCGGAACACTTAAGGCCAGCCCTGGGTGCAGGCATCAGTGTAATAGACGGGCGCTGCCGGTCACCTGCTTCTTATGTGAAGAAGCGTTCAAGTTGGAAAGCAAACAGTTAATTGCTTTCCGACTTGAACGCTTCTTCACAGAATGCGCATGCGCCAATCATCTGGAGAAGAAGCAGATGACCGGCGGCGCCAATCTATTACGCTGATGCCTGCACCTCCAGGGCAACGGAGCAGATAAGCGATGAGAGCTGAACCTGGCCGCGTGCCACTGCTGAGGGCTCGGCGTGCCAGTAGTGGCACGCGTGCCATAGGTTCGCCACCGCTGGCCTAGGGTGTGTACTTTTAAAAAATATATGGGTTGATGGGGTAAAATACACTAGCTGGCTTCAAATAGGTCTCAAATGGGACATGGGTGCAGGTTGTCTGCATGTGAAAATTTCAAGTTGGAAAACCAAAAAGCACACCTCTCAAATGAGGCCCTTGAACCCTCGAACAAGCAAACAAACCTATGCATGGGTGATATCCCTGTACTCAGGAGAAGTTTCTGAACACATATTGGGGTGTTATTTGGCAGTGACACGTACCACAATTTGTGAATTTATGTCTGAAGTACACTGTTTGTGAAAAAAAATCACAAAAAAATGAGTACTACAAACTTTGACAAAGGCTGATGGTAGAATTAATTCATGGAAAGTGTTAAAATACCACCATTTGAAATAGCCTAGGGTGTCTACTTTTAGAAAATATATGGGTTGATGGGGTAAAATACACTGGCTAGCTTCAAATATGTCCCAAATTGGACATGGGTGCAATCTTTCCATGTCAAAATTTCAAGTTGGAAAACCAAAAACTGCACCTCCCAAATGTAGCCTTTTAGCCCCCAAACAACCCAACAAACCTATGCATGGGTGGTATCCCTGTACTCAGGAGACATATTAGAATCTATTTAGCAGGTTGTTTTTGTTCGCTTTTGTCAATGAGGAGAAGATGTTTAAAAAAAAAGTCATGAAATAAGTTTTTTTAATTTTTTTTACAATATTTTATTTATTTTTTTATATAATATTATAGGATATGATCAAAATGATTTCATCCACAGAAAGCCCTTCTTCTCCCGATAAAAACAATATATAATTTGTGTGGGTACAGCAAACGACAAAGAAGAAAATTACAGCTAAACACAAACAGCACAGAAATGTTAAAATAGCCATTGTCCAGAATGGACAAAAATGTTTCAAAAGCTCTGTCCTTAAGGGGTTAAAATCTTGTCTCACTATTTGTGGTAGACAATAGTATTTTCAACAATGAGGGTCTACTCATGTGTGGCCTGAAACCAGACTGGACTGGAGCTAATGGCCCAATTGTGGAGAAATCTGTAATATGGCTACCTAATAATGATGAGATCGTCAATATCCATACATTTCGTCCATATTCGGTTCGGCCAGTGTAATTCCATGGCTTTCGATTACTCTTAAAGGACTGAATCCCTCCGGAAATTGGCATGCTGTTTCTTGATTATAGTAAAATACATATTTAAAAACATTACAAATCAATTTTTCATTGGCATGGCAATTATTTTAATATGCCATAATAGCATATTTATTAATAACAATCTTTTTTTTTTTTTAATATGCTATTATGGCATAGAGATACATTGAGTTTTTCATGAACATCTGCTTTAAAGTGTGTGCAGGCCCAAAGCAGTGTTCTTTGCAGTTTTATGAAGTTCTACTGTATATATTGCCAAGTTATTTTACAATAATTTATAATGTGCTTCAAGTTAATTAGAAGAATAAAACATTTTCTAATGGTAGTATTACTTTGATGGAACACCACATAGTCCTCCAATTACAACCAGATATTGGCAAATGTCCAAACAAGGCCACCAGTGTCTGTGGCAAGGTCTGTGAAGGACCATAGATCATCATTAAAATGTCCATCTCAAAGTGTAGTAAATGACCACTAAGTACAATAATGGTGCTCTCCCATGTTTACAATACTGAATGTACCTTTTTGCTATTTTTATTCATAGGACAGTCTGCGGCAATGTCAGGAGACCATTGAATCTGCACTGTCAAAGGTGCTTCTTGGGACAACATGTCTGAGTTGAAAGCATCATCCCCACAATGAATCATGTTAATACATAAGTTTTCTTTACTCCATAGATAGTATGTCACTTTGAAATTAGAACACCTCCCCCCTTAACGTTAAGAAAGAGAGTTTTTTCCCCCCTGGAATGGGGCTGTTCTTTACTTCACATTTAGAGCAGCCTTTTAGCAGCTGTCTGTCCCATGTGTCCGACATGGCACAGCATTAGTTTTAAGGTTCGTTTTTGGGGTTATTTTTAGTGTTATGGAATACTTTTAGGGTTCGGGTTACACACTGGGGCTGACAGTTGAGCACTGGAAAGTCTGTAAAAAAAACTGCCGCGGGGAAAGTGCGGCGAAAAACAGTCCTAAAACCTTTTTTATCCAGTATCTTTCCTCTTGTAATATACTGTTAGTTCAGAAAAAGAAATCTCATAGTTACAATGTTATGTGTGATAGCAATTTATAAAACACACAGGTCAAGCAGTTTTATGTGTTTATTAATAATAAATCAATGTACAGTGCAACTGTAGTGCATTCTCTTTACATTTAAATATGGTTCAAATGTTAACCTTGGCAATAAAACTAGAAATATACAAGGATAGACATTGTCTCTTTTATACAGTGCAATAGACATTCCAAATGAAATAAAAAAAATTCACAGATTGCGTTTTCCATATAATTCAGATTACAGTATCCTAATTGGAGAAGAAAAGACATAGGTTAGCAAACTAGGCAAGCGTTGTTCGTAGACGCTAACAGAAACTAAACTTAGAAGAAGCAAGAACTAGTCTCTCTTCTTTTTAGTATACGTGTGTATGTACTCAATGTGCAACTTTGAGAAACATGCAGGTTTACTCTCAGCTGAGCTGGCTGATGCTTGCTAGGGGTTATATCTGATCAAGGTCTGTCAGGTCCGGAGGTGTCTCTACTATTTCAAAGCCCCTCAAGAGTAATTAGTTAAGGCCCCCCTCTGTCAGTGGCAGATCCATTGGGGGGGGGGGGTAATGGGGCAATTGCCACCCCCCCACCGGGCAGAGAAGGAGGTGAAAGGAGATCGGAACATTCCCCCCTCACCATCGCACTGGCTGCAGGCTGCACGGGGAGCCGTGCAAGTGCCGACAGGTCAAGGGACCGGCGCACTGAGGTCAGACGCGCGCCCGGTCACGTGGCCTGTCGGCACAACCACCAGGTGACCATCAGGGAGCATGGAGGAGACCATGCTTCCTGCCACTAGTACCAGGGACAAAAGGTAAATGGTGGGGGCATATTAAATGGCAAATAATACTGACATAATATTGGGCAAATTGGCTGGGGCATATTAATGGCAAATAATACTGGCATATTATTGGACAAATTGGCTGGGGAATATTAATGGCAAAAGATACTAGCATATTATTGGGCAAATTGGCTGAGGCATATTATATGGCAAATAATACTGGCATATTATTAAGCAAATTGGCTGGGGCATATTACATGGCAAATAATACTGGCATATTATTTGGCAAATTGGCTGGGCATATTAATGGCAAAATAATATTGGGCAAATTGGCTGGGGAATATTAATGGCAAATAATATTGGCAATGTGTATGTAATGGGGTGATGGGGGCATGTAAAGGGGGTGATGGGGCATGTCCTTGGTGTGCAACGTAAGTTATGGGTCATGTCGTGGGTGTGCATCGTGAGTAGGGGGGTACCCACATTTTGAGAGAGGAGAGAACACGGTTGGGTGGAGAGAGAGGAGAGAACACTGATGGGGGGGAGAGAGGACAGAACACTGATGGGGGGAGAGAGAAGAGAACACTGATGGGGGAGAGAGAGAAGAGAACGCTGATGGGGAGAAGAGAGAACACTGACGGGGGAGAAGAGAGAACACTGATGGGTGGGGGAGAGAGGAGAGAACACTGCCGGGGAGAGGAGGAAAAGAGACAGCTATGGGGAAATGGAGAGACACATACATGAGTAGAGGGACAAAGAAACAGTCATAGGAGGTAGAGAATAGAGAGAGTCATGGAGAAGGGAGAGGAGACAGACATAAATGGGAAGGGAGAGGAGAGAGATATAAATGGGAAGGGAGAAGAGAGAGACATAAATGGGAAGGGTGAAGAGAGAGATAGAAATGGGATGGTAGAGGAGAGACAGACAGACATGGGATGGTAGAGGAGAGACAGATAGACATGGGATGGCAGAGGAGAGACAGACAGACATGGGGTGGCAGAGGAGAGACAGAGACCTGGGAAATGAGAGGAGAGACAGACAAACATGGGAAAGAAGAGGATACAAAGACAGACATGGGATGGAAGAGAGACAGATGGACACAGGGAGTGAGAGGAGTGTGACAAACATGGGAAGGAAGAGGAGCGTGACAGAAGGACATGAGCGAGAGGAAAAGACAAACTGACATGGGAGAGAGGAAAAGACAGACGGACATGTGCCCCTCCCGAGATAAGACTCTGGACCCGCCCCTGCCCTCTGTTCATGGTATGTGACTGTGAGGGTCTATCTCTGTGCTAGCAGTGAAAGACAGTTGGCGACCAGATGAGCCTGCCAGAGGATAAGCTGAAGCTGGTATGTACCACTAAACTTACATGCAAGTTTATTTTCATACTAGGATCACTAAATATATTAAAAGTACAAGAAAAAAAATCACAAACCATTTAAGTGAGAAAAAGAGTGCTGCGCAGGTATACTTATCTCAACGAGACTTGATAATAATTATTTCAGGTCCATAACAAAAGAAATACGACAAATCATGTGTAGTATAGTAAACAAATGCTGATCTTTATACCCCTCTTGTGGATCAACTCATATGGGTTAACAACATCTGACGTCAGAGGGAGGCCTAGACAAGGACTGCTGACAGAAAAGGGAGGATATTAGTCCTGAGTGCCGAACTGCTTGCCAACGCTGCACCACGCAAGTCTCTACAGTTTGTAATCGGTTTTTAAAGTAAGCCTTATTTGCAATTGTTAAAAATTAAAAACATAACATTTCATACAAAGCTCAATTTAATACTGTAAGCCAGCAAATACCTTAAAGGCACTGTCTGGTGCCCAAAATGAATCTTCCGAATATGAATATGCTTTCAAAGTACTTTACAATTTATGTTTTACGTTTTGCATTGCTTAAAATATCAAATATTCAAAGCTAGTTGAAATTGTGAAATTACAGTAGTTTGCAAGAAATCCGGACTGCCCACACTAGCTAGGAAAACTACCGTATTTGCTCGATTATAAGACGACCCTGATTATAAGACGACCCCCCAAACTTTGGATATTCCTTTAGGAAAAAAACTAAAAGCCTGAATATAAGACTACCCTATAGGAAAAAAGTTAAACTTGTATATATTCACATGTAAATTGCTTTTTTAATAAAATATTATATAAAAAAAAATGCATTTCTTGTGTTTATTTCTTTTCATGTGCCAATGCTGCCTCTCTCTTTCCCTTGCCCCCAGCTTTGTCTCACTCCCCACTCCCCCCTCACCTGTCTCTTCCCCCCCACATGTTTCTCTCTGCCCCCCTTCCTCTGTCTCTCCCCCCCTTCCTGCTCTGTCCCCCCTGTCTCTCTGCCCCCCTCCCTCACTCCCTCCCCCTGTCTCTCTTCCCCCCACCCTCCCTCCCCCTGTCTCTCTGCCCCCCTCCCTCCCTCCCCCTGTCTCTCTGTCCCCCACCCTCCCTCCCCCTGTCTCTCTGTCCCCCCCCCCTTACCTGTACCTCAATCCCTGGTGGCTAGTGGGGGCAGTCGGGGGATGTCTGCACGATACTTGCAGACATCCTCCATGCTGCCCGACACGGCAGTCTATTATGACGGACAGCTGTCAGTCATAATAGTCTGCCGTGTCGGGCAGCATGGAGGATGTCTGCACGTATCGTGCAGACAACCCCCAGCTGCCCGATTTACCCTGGTGGCTAGTGGGGCAGCAGAGGAAGTCTGCGCGATGAGCGCAGACCTCCCTTGCTGCCGCACGGCACGCTCGCCGGGACTTCTGTGACGAAAGCGGAAGTACCCGGCTTCTTCACAGAAGCCCTGGCGGGCGTGCCGGGCGGAAGCAGGGGAGTCTGCGCTCGTTGCGCAGACATCCCCTGCTGCTAGAGAGGGGGATCCAGGTCCCCTGCAGCTCTGCTGGGGACCTGGATCCATGTCTTATAATCTGACCTCAATTTGAGGTAAGATTATAAGAGACCTCGATTATAAGACGAGGGGGATTTTTCAGAGCATTTGCTCTGAAAAAAACCTCGTCTTATAATCGAGCAAATACGGTAATTTCCTTTTTTTTTTTTTGCTGCAGTAACCAATGAGAATATTCAATTGAATGGAATTTCCTCTCTCGAGTGATGTCATTAGACAATGTGTTGCACTGTTAAGAGATCCTACTGTGTACAAGAGCAAGTTTATCACAGTCCACACAGTGTGGTTGCTCTTGTACACAGTAGGATCTGTTAACAGCCTTGCCCCGCTCTGACTGCTGAATGTGAGGGTCTCTTGCTGCTAGCGCAGAGAGAGATCATCATTTTTGCATGGGATCAGCAGGGGGGGCCAAGTTACTAAGTGTTGGAGTTTAAATGTAGAAGACAGCAATGTTTTCTCTCAGATATGAAGACAAGGAATGGACACAGAAGAACTATGAGCTCAGAGGGCAGTACTCATTCACACAAGTGTATGGCTGAATACTACTCCTAAATTTAATGGAAGCAGACACATATTTTATATTCAATTCAGTACATATTCACAAAGGGGTTTTCTTCACAAAATACAGTAGGATTTACATATGTCCAGTGAAATGCATCTTAAAGGAACTTGAAACACACCTGGCGTAGCTGAATTATTGATGAAACAAACACTTCAGTGAGATCAGGTGTTAACAAGATATAGAGGGCTGGGGGGGGGAACAAGAAGAAAAAAAGTCAGGATCCTGATCCTGGGCCTTCAGCTGGAGGAAGGTGGTCATGCTTACCAAACTGTGGTCTTGCACACGTTAAGCACCTGGATAGAATGTTGGTAACTGTCTGATCTAACCTGGTAATTACAAATCGTTCTTTTAGCATACCCAATACCCCTCTTCGGCCGACATGTCCATAGCCATGGAATTGCTATGCGACCTTTTGGATCCTTGAGGATACCGGAAGCTGCATCAGGTGTGACAGAATTTATACTCCAGTAAACCAAGTCATCTGAAGATGCTGCAGCCTGCATAGAAAGAATATCAATATCATCAGTATGAGGGGCTATATGCACTGCAGTTAAGACCTGCTCACAAGAAACAGTACTGTAATCTGGCCATAAGGGAAAAGAGGCAGCCGCCCTTTTCACCACCAAATCTGCAAAATCATTACCATCCCTGACAATGGAGTGATCTGTATCATGGCCCTTGCACTTTACAATCCATCAATTAATGCGAAAATAAGAAACAGTTCGACCATCAGCTGCAACAAAGACTCCAGCCTGCCAAATAACACCAAAATCATGAACTACTCCTAAGGCATATCTCGAATCAGTATAAATAGTCACATCTTGATCTTTAAAAGCAATACAAGCTTGTCTAAGAGCAATCAACTCCGCCGCCTGCGCCGAAACAAAAGGTAAAGAGCCTGCAGCTATTCCACTATTAGGTATTTGTCCAGCTGCAAAAGCACAAAGGAAAATACCATCGGATGGTTTTGAACACGACCCATCTACAAAACAAATTTTACCATGACCCAACGGAACTGATAACAAATCTGCTCGAGGTGAGGTGTTGGATTGTATAAGAGCTAAACAATCATGTTTTGTTTCCACTAGGGCAGTGTTTAAGAAGGGAGTGTAATAGGGCAGCTGGACCAGTACCGTAGGAGTATATTTCAGAGACAGACCTATGGTAGACGTTAATATAGTTTCATAACCTGAGCGTCTTTGTGCAGTCATGTGTTGTGTAGTGAGATTATTAAGGACTTGTATAACCTGATGTGAAGTGTGCAGTATAAGAGAATGAGACAATACCATGGGCTGTACAGTCTCAACCATCATAGCGCAAGATGCAGTGGCTCGAAGACAAGCTGGCATACCCCTTACTACCGTGGGTAAAAGTTTGGAATAAAAAGCTACTGGCCTGTACCCGTTACCATTCTCTTGTGCCAACACTCCTGCCACTGTGTCCCCATCCTCAACACAATACAGATGAAAAGGCAAAGCATAGTTTGGTAAACCTAACGTTGGTGCTCTACATAGGGAAGTTTGGAGAGTCTTAAACTTAACCAACAGTTCATCAGCTGATCATCCTTGGTACACTGACGCAAAATGTGGTCATAATGAGAGCAATCAGGAATCCACTGACGGCAAAAATTAATCATGCCGAGAAATGAAAGCATAGCTGGTTCTGGAAGCTCGTATGGTCTATTATGTTTGTCAATCTCATTTTGGAAGTATTCTAGTACTTTTGATGAAACATACTTAGCACCTAGAAATGCCATTTTCAAATAGACCTTACCCTGAACCACTGCATATTGACCACTGAATATTTTAACCAAAATAGACCTAAGTAAGAAAACAAAGAACTTTTAATAATGAAACTAACTAATTAATAAAAATGGTTCCAAAGAGAGCGGGGCACTTGAAACGCTTAATTAAATTACCATAGTAATAAAACAGAATGTCTCAGAGGAAGATCAATGAAACTGGAAATGCCTGGATAACGTCAGCACAATGAAAAATTCCACATGGCCTAGCCATATAACAATCCACTATTACTTCAATATTGTACCCCAAACACAAACTCTTCCTTTGCAATTAAACATACTTCAATCTGAAAATGGAAATGTTAACCTGGCTAAACAATAGCAATCACACAGTATTAGCCCAGATACCTGAGCCTGTAAACACAATACCCAGAATGCAATGGTAAAAACACACAAAAGATTAAATAAAAAATTTGCTGTTTAAATTTAGAATGCATAAAGCCATACAATTTAAAAAAAAACAAAGATGTCTGCCACAATGTGCACTCAAACTTTAAAATTGGCCACATGCATGACTTAAACACTGTTTGTTCTAAGAAACAGGTTAGTGAGTTATAACAAGAGAGAGACAATCACTGGAGCTCACAGCACATGGCAGTTAACCCCTTGCCGACAAAGGACGTGCCAGGCACGTCCTGGGAGAAACTCCCTTAACGACAAAGGACGTGCCTGGCACGTCCTGCAGTCAATGAAGCGGTTTTCGCGATCAACGATCGCGAAAACCGCTTTAACAGTGCTGGTCTATTGCCTCGTCGAGGCAATAGCCAGCACCGAAATTTCTATTTTGGGACCCCCACGATCGCCCCACAGAGCGATCGTGGGGAGCCATATTGACGGAGCATGCTGCTCCGTCAATATGGCTAAGCCCTCTGCCGGTCTGAGCTTCGGAAGTGAAAGTAACATCACTTCCGTCGCTCTGAATATGCTACTTGACTACCCCTAGTGGTAGTTTAGTAGCATTGCAATGGAAAAAATTTAAAATACATATTTAATTAATTAAAAACAGGTTATTTAGCTATATTAGCCTATAGGGTTAAAATTAAATATTTTTTAGCATAAGGCATAGGGTTAAAATTAAATTAAAGTTAAAAAATATTAAGGGATATAATAAGGATTAGAGTTGGGGTTAAATTTAGTGTTAGGGTTAAATTTTGGGTTCGGGTTGGGGTCAAAAGATCAATATAGGAAAAAAACAAAAAACACTATTTTTGGTTTTTGCCCCATAACTCGCAAAAAATACAGAAAAATATGGAAACATGCATATTTTTTTAACTCGGGAGAACATTTAGAAACTATTTAGATGGGGTCTTTTTTAATGATTTTATTTGTGCAAATTATATTTTAGGTCAAAGTTAGAAAAAGTGGGTTTTTTTAAATTTTTCATCATATTTTATGATTTTTTTTTGTAGTAAATTATAAGATATGATGAATATAATGGTATCTAATGAAAGCCCTTCTTATGACGATAAAAACAACATATAATTTGTGTGGGTACTGTATGTGAGAAAGAAAAACATTACAGCTAAACACAAACACCCTAGAAATGTCAAAACAGCCATTGTCACCAAGGGAAAGTCATTGTCAAAATGTCTTGTCACTAAGGGGTTAAAGTTGGTTGCAAAAACAACAACAAACAAAGGTTGCTAACTAAACCTACACACATTTGATAAAACCTGCACACTTACAAAAGATAGAAATAATCACAATTAGTTTTAAGAGTAAAATTCTAAAATTACCAATGCCGTGCAACTATTCAATATTCCCCTAATATACACAACTTTAAAACTTCACAGAAACAAAGTAAAATCTATAAATGCTACAATTTGCAACAAAATATATTCTGTCACAATGCACAAGACATATATTAAATGGAGGCAAACCAGTCAACAAATCAAACAAATCTATTTCAACAAAATGAATCTTATATAATAAAACCCCTAGCTCTTAGAATGTGCATCAATATGGTAGTTATTGAACCTCACAAACATTTGTTGTAGAAATCTCCTATTTCGTGGTCGCCATTATATGGTGTATGAATTATGCATTATTACACATACACATAAAAACTCTGGTCCGTCTACTTTAACAAACATTTATTCAGAAACAAAACAACAGCAACATACAAATAATAACACACAATCTAAATAACTAGAATAACAACAATAACTGCTAAACAACAATGACAACTAAACCTTATAAGTAAAAATCTCACCCACACTTCACCAGGATAAAACCTAACCCGTGTCTGCTCACATCTTCAGCCAGGAAAGAAGAGAGAGAAGTGCTGCCGAGGCCTGAACATACTTTGTAGCCTGATCAGGAACAACCCATACATTAGCACACTTTAACCATCCTGTAGCTGCATTATGCATATACTTCTTATCCCATTTTGGATCTCCGTCAGAACCCCACTTTTTAAAACCTTTAATACACATACCTTTCAGCATTTGCAAATGAAAATCACTAAAAGAACCCTCTCTTGGCCATGGATTACAACTCATAGTATCACAATCAGGGCTGGCCTTAAGTGTTCCGGCGCCCTGTGCGGGCTTCCCCCATGGCGCCCCCCCCCGTCTCTTTCACCCCCCTATGTATGTGTCTCTCTCCCTTCCCATGTTTGTCCCTTTCCTCTTCCTTGCCATGTCTGTCTCTCTCTCTCTCCCCCCCCCCCCCCCGTCCCCTGTTCTGTCTCTCCCCCCCGTCCCCTGTTCTGTCCCACCCACCCCCTGTTCTGTCTCTCTCTCTCCCCCGCTCCCCCTGTTTTCTCTCTCTCCCCCAGTTCTGTCTCTCCCCCTGCCCCTGTTCTGTCTGTCTGTCTCTCTCTCCTCCCTCCCCTGTTCTGTGTCTCCCCCCTCCCCCTGTTATCTCTCTCCCCCCCAGTTCTGTATCTCCCCCTGCCCCTGTTCTGTCTGTCTCTCTCTCCCCCCTCCCCTGTTCTGTCTCTCCCCCCTCCCCCTGTTATCTCTCTCCCCCCCAGTTCTGTCTCTGCCCCCTGCCCCTGTTCTGTCTCTCCCCCATCCACTGTTCTGTCTCTCTCTCCCCCCTCCACTGTTCTGTCTCTCCCCCATCCACTGTTCTGTCTCTCTCTCCCCCCTCCCCTGTTCTGTCTCTCCCCCATCCACTGTTCTGGCTCTCTCTCCCCCCTCCCCCTGTTATCTCTCCCCCCCCCAGTTCTGTCTCTGCCCCCTGCGACCTGTTTCTGTCTCTCTCTCTCCCCCCCTCCCCCTGTTATCTCTCTCCCCCCCAGTTCTGTCTCTGCCCCCTGCCCCTGTTCTGTCTCTCTCTCTCCCCCCCTCCCCCTGTTATCTCTCTCTCCCCCCATTCTGTTTCTTCCCCCTGCCCCTGTTCTGTCTGTCTCTCTCTCCCCCTCCCCTGTTCTGTCTCTCCCCCATCCACTGTTCTGTCTCTCTCTCCCCCCTCCCCCTGTTATCTCTCTCTAGCCCTGTTCTGTCTCTCCCCCCCCCCTGCCCCTGTTCTGTCTGTCTGTCTCCCCCCTAACCCCTGTTCTGCCTCTCTCTCTCTCCCACGCTCCCGGCACAGCGTTGTAGCTCCGCCCCCATCCTGTGAAGCAGAGCACAGTCTGCATTACGGGGAGCCATGGGCAGCAAGAGAAGGTGCTGCTCGAGCATTACGGGGAGCCTAGCAGCACTTTCTCATGGTGCCAGTGGCTCCCCGTGAAGCAGATGCTGCTCTGCTTCACAGGGTGGGGGCGGAGCTACAACGCTGAGCCGGTTAGCTCCGCCCCCTCCCCGGATCTAGAAGAGCCTGCCAAGCAGAGGGCTGGTGAGGGGGGATCTTTTGATCTCCCCCATCCAGTGCCTAGACCGGCTTTTTATTTATTTATTTATTTTTTAACTTTTTTTTTTTTTTGGAATGGGAGGACGCCCCCTGGGGTGTTGCGCCCTGTGCACTCGCACAGGTCGCACACCCCTAAGGCCGGCCCTGATCACAATTTTTGACCATGCAACTCAATTTGTACAGTATGGCTCAACATAGTAATCTCCAATAGTTTCTTGAACAAACTGGTATTGAGTTTGGCCAAATCGAGGACCCTGAGACTTGACTTGGGGAGTCCGTCACGTAGCACTATTAGGGACATCTTTAGAAGATTTAAATTTTACATAATTTTGTTGGGAATTACTGGAGCCCATTTCCAACTTCACACAGATAACACTTTACAATATTTAACACTTTATTTATGAGCATGCACAATTTTAAACAATACAACTATACATGCAACATACATTTTATCCTACTGTGTCCAAACTATGTATCCAATATAGTGACTAAATTTTGTTACTCAGTGGGACTGTTATACCCACTATATACAACTTAACATGGGACTCTAACCCATTAACTTAATATAACTTAAGATAGTTAGATCCCAGGCAAAAACAACGGTCACTCTCTGCACTAGCAGAGAGAGCCGGTCGCCAACCAGACGGATGTCTGCTTCCTATGGAGCATCTGTCGGTCAGAGGATAAACTGGCGTGTACTATCAAAAGTACACGCCAGTTCATCCTCATACTAGGGACAATGAAGCACAAGTGAAAAAAAAAGTTTAGTCCCGTTAAGAACACAAGCAAACAACCCTTATGTCAGATAGTCTCATAAATCTGATGGGACGACTGGAGCATCAGTGAAGGGGCACACAATTTGGAACATCATAATATATGGAATGAAGACGTTAAGTCTACCATGGACTCTTAGATGCGTGGGGGGGGGGCGGAGCGATGACGTAACACGCTAGCGTGCTGCGCTCGCGGTTTCTGGAACCCGGAAAGCAGCGGCAAGAGAAGTGATGCCGGGGGAATAAACGAAAAATGAAAACTGAGCGGACTAAGCCAGGCAGCTAGGTAAAGAAGAACTATAGATATCGCGGGAAGAGTTGGGCTTGGAGCAACAAGAAAGCCATCCGGAAGGAGCGGGAGAAGGATTACAAAAGGGCGCCAGTTGCTCCATAACAGATGCCAGAGACTGAGACACCTCAGATAAGTTTCTCTCGGATTTTTCGGCCCTTTACTTTCTCCTTACCTCTTTTGTGGTGAATAAATTGATGGGGGGATAGGACTGGGCAAACCTTAAATACTGCACGTTACACTCAGAGATAAAGAAAACGGGGAAGCAACCAAGTTATAAATCCCGTTATATAAATTTTACACACTATATCCCTGATAAATAAAATACCTGATTATACTAGTCACTTACCTACCTTGATAGATACGGAAGCCATTTATAACCAGAGAGTAGCTAAGCAGTACGGTGTAACTACGCAGCTGGGGGAAAACCTTAAGGAGCATATTACTCTATCTTGATAGATACTGGAGCCTTGCTGTATGTGCATAGTACCCAGGCAGCTAAGCAGTATGGTGTAACTACGCAGCTGGGGGGAAACCTTAAGGAGCATATTACTCTATCTTGATAGATACTGGAGCCTTCCTGTATGTACATAGTACCCAGGTAGCAAAGTGTAACCATATGGTGGGGTGAAATACATTAAGGAACATAGTACACTACCTGGATAAATGCAGGAACCACTTGTATGTACATAATAACCAAGCAGCATGGTGTAACCCTTTGTTGGGTGAAATATTTACGAATTATACCACACTGTTTAAAGCGGTGCGCAATTTAGGCCCAGTAATGAGCTAAGTCCCAATTGGGTTTATTTAAAAACTGAGAATAGTGCTATTTACGATATTAAGATAAAGTATCTGTATAGAAAAAGAAAACGGGACCAACATTTACTAAACAGAAGAAAAACAAAACTGAGAATAGTTCTATCCACGATATTGAAAAGTATCTGTACAGAAAAGGAATCCGGGACCAACAGCTGTTAAATAGAAGGAAAATAAAATATAAATTGTAAATACCCTAAAGGAAAGTAGAAGGTAGAAGAAAGAGAGGAGTAGGATATTTGACCACTGGAAGTAAGGTATAGAAATAAGCAGTAATACACAAAGAGAGTTCCCTTCAAAATATAAAAGCACATAAAAAGGAACAGCTCAGACAGAGCGGGGACTCTTGTATAATTTTGCGTTACCTGCAGGAGGTAAACCGATAAAACTGCAGACTTATACAGAGGAACGAATAAAACAAAGAAAAATCCAAGATGGCAGGGAGAAGACCAACAGAGAAACCTTCAAAAAGGGAGAGAAAAGATGAGAGAAAAGATCCAAAGAGGCTTTCATTATTCTCGCCACACACCTCTAAACCTGAATTAGAACCACAAGAACCGGAATCGCCTATAGAGAGACCAGACCTAAATAATGGGGAAGCAACACAGAGCCCACAGTCAGTAAATATCAAGCAAATTATTCAGGATCAACTGATGGAAGCATTAAATATACAATTCGATAGAATTAAAGTGGAAATACTTCTCCAGACACAAGAGCTTAAAATAGACCTAGCTGCTATAGCAAATAGAGTCAAAACAAATGAGGAAAAAATCCAAAACCTAGAATTCAAAGATGCTGCACAGGAAAAAAATATTAAGAGTAGCAAATCTAGGATTGATTTATTGGAGCAAAAAATCGCAGATCTGGAAGATCGATCCCGAAGGAACAACCTGAGGATAAGAGGGATCCCGGAATCAATCACAAATGAAAACCTGGGGAATTTTATAATAGACCTATGCCAAGAACTCGACATACGAGACACACAAATTTGGGAAAGATGCCATAGGACAATGAAACCTCCAAATTTAGCATCAGAGATCCCAAGAGACGTGCTCATTTTCTGCAATTCATACAGAATTAAAGAAGAGATTATGAAAGCAAAGAGAGACAAAATCTTTAATAGTCCTTATGAAAACATTAAGATACTCCCAGATATTTCATATTACACAAGAACAAAAAGACAACAATTTGCTTACTCAACGGCGATTCAAAGGAAAAATGAAATCCGCTACTGGTGGACATGGCCAGCCAAAGTTATCCTCACATTCGACTACAAGACCCTAAGTTTTGAAACTCCAGAGAAACTCGCTCGATGGATTAAAGAAACAAATCTCGTTTAGGCACCACAAAAAAAAGAAAAAAGAGAGGAGAGTACTGGAGAGGAGAGGGGAGGGAGGGGGTTCTCCCTTTTTTTTTCTTCTCTCTCTTCCCTTCTTTGTCCTTAAACCCTAGGAAGACAGATATACGTATTATCAAAAAAGGGGACCCCCTAGAGGAAGGGGTAAGGATTTAGATTACCCTCTTATTAAATCCCCTCCCCCATAGCATATTTGACAGCTTACAACAACTTAAGGCTTTATTACAGAATTGAAGTAATGCAAGCTGTAGATTTGAAGGGCTCTGGTAAGAGCTTGGGACTGGGAGGGGAGGTGAGGGTGAGGGTTGGGGAATGTAGGGACTAGAGATAGATTGGTTATGTATTGACATATTCCCTTAGCCCCTCTTTCTTCTTTTTTTTAATATTTTTTACTTTCTTTCTCTCGTTACATAGAAGAACCAGTAATAAATTTAAGGAGGGTAAGGAACATAAGGGAGAGGTGGGGGCAAGGAAATATTAAATCAACTGGGCACATAGTGTGAGTGTAAAGTTCCATGAAGATGATTAAACAGATGGGAAGGGGATTCTTACAATGCTTAATAGAACACAGGGAGGGGGAAGGGGGGAAGTTAAGGGAAGAAACTACACAAACTTACACGGGTAAATAACAGGTAACAGAATTGTAATTCACAAGGTTGTTAAGACTTGAAGTGTGCACTATAGTAAAGATAAAGAAAGATGGAAGAGATTAGGAGGAAGGTCCAATCACTAAAGATCACTGAGATATGGAGGGGGGTAAGACAATAAGGAAAGGGAAAAGCACGGGATAGAAACACTGAAAGGGAAAAGAGAGGAAAGAGTATAGGACCACATGTAATTGAATTAAAGTACCATAGTAGTCTAAAAGGGAGAGAAGTAATATAGAGGGGAAGAAGGAGGAAATATAAAACCTCAAAACACGGGTGTTAAACACACGTAGAATCACTTTTAAAATAAGTAAAGAATGGAGTGAGAGGGGGAATTATATAAGAATATGGATAAAATTAGCTATACCCAAATGCATATGTGAAAAATAATAATAAAGAGGAAAATTTAAAAAAAAGAATTTTTTTTTTCCTCCCTCCTTTCTTTTCTTTTCTTTTTTCTATCTCCTCTTTTGGTTAAAACTCAGAAGAAATAAGCTTCCGGGGTTACCAGTTGCCAAAAGGGTTGGCAAAAGAGATCACAGATTATGGAGAAATATATCTGTGGTTGTACACGACTGACTATGGGAGACAGTCGTGTACAAAAGTATGTTCATGTTTATATGTTTGGTGTTTGTCCATGGATCTTGGTGGCGGGGGTGCGGTTGGGGGGTGGGGGCACAGGGGGGGGGGGCAGATGGATGAAAATTAAAAGGCATTAAGATGCTCAGATTTGCCACTATAAATACCCGAGGACTGAATTCAGCCCAGAAAAGATCAGAATGGGGGGAGTGAGAGACAGAAGTGGTATGAAAAATTGGTTAAAACCGGTATTACCGGGATTGGTCCACCAGGACCAAGCAGGATTCGTAACGGGACGTCGAGCCACATAAGAACACTTGTGGACCTATTTGAGGAAGCGGGACAAACGGGCACTCCACAGCTGGCCCTGTCCCTAGACGCAGAAAAGGCGTTTGACAGGGTCAGCTGGGATATATGTCTAGTGCATTATTGGCATATGGACTTAAGGGGAGAATACATCAAGCCATAATGGCCCTATACAAGGAACCCCAGGGAAGGATTGTAGGATCAGGGATAAGATCAGAATGGTTCAACTTGGGTAATGGTACCCGGCAGGGGTGCCCTCTCTCACCCATGTTATACGTTTTAGCCTTAGAACCACTAGCGATAGATATAAGAGACTGTGCAGAAGTAGTAGGTGGTGGAGAGGGAGGAAATAAAAAAATATTTTTGTTTGCTGACGATATCCTGTTGGTTATTCAAGATCCTGTGAACTCAATTAATCAAATCATGACCCTGATAGATCGATACAGTTACCTCTCAAACTATAAGTTAAATATGTCAAAGTCAACAGCATTAGCAATATCGCTGGATGCAGTACAAAAAACCGAATTGACAAATTATGGGTTTACATGGGCAACAGAGAGCTTTCCATATTTAGGAATCAAGATTTCCAGGGACCCTGCAATGTGTACGCAGATAAATATCCTCCCCCTTATCCAAGAAATGAATGCATCATTTAGGAGGTGGAGGGGTATGATTATCTCATGGCTGGGTAGATCAAATGCGATAAAAGCATATGTCCTTCCACGTTTCTTATATGTATTTAGAATGTTACCATTACCAATCCCTAAGAGCTGGCTAGAACTTATTCAATATTCCTTCAATAAATTTATTTGGGCACAAAAACGCCCAAGAATATCACAACAAATACTAGCAAAGAAAAAGAAATCGGGAGGTATAGGGCTCCCAATAATACAGGACTATGCACAAGCGGCCACGTTAGCACAAGTATTAGTCACATTAAATCCCACAGCGAAAAAGGAATCTTGGTACAACTTAGAAATGGAGAAAAATAAATTATATGGAGACCTACTTACCTATTTCTGGTCCACGGAATCACAAAAAATAGAGATGGGGAATATAACACTAACTCACCTAGTAAATAATTGGAAGAAGATTAAAAAAAAAATAGGCTATATGGATAAAATCCCACCGCACTTAACTCTAGCGATTGTTGAGAACCTAAACCCAAATCTAGATTTAAAGGAGTAGAAAATAAGAGGAATTTATGAAATAAACGATATTATGGAAAAGGGTAAGATTAAATTGTTTAAATCCCTCCAGAATGAATTCAAACTACCAGAAAGAGAATGTTATAATTATCTAAGAATGAGAAGTTTCCTTCTAAAAACATTAATTAAACGACCAATAACTAAGGCACAAAAAATGTTCCATGAAATACAAGAAAAAAAAGATTATAAAAACTTGATTACGAGATCCATGAACTTAATAAAAGAACTAGAAAGAGCATATGTTCCAAAAGCAGTAAAAAAATGGGAAAAAGAATTAAATATACAAATAGACATAAATGAATGGAATGGGACATTGAATAACACTTATAAAATCATCCATTGTTTAAACTTAAATGAACTCCAACCTAAACTAATGTATAGGTGGTACTTGGTCCCTACAACCTTAGCAAAAATCTCTAAGGTAAACATCCCAAACTGCTGGAGATGCGGAAACCCTAAAGGTGATTATGCACATATATGGTGGAACTGCCCAATAATTAATGGATTCTGGAGGGACATATCACAAAAGATAACACACCGGTTAGGTAACGAATGGAATCTCACACCAGAAAAGGCTTTGCTACACCTAAATCTTCCCAAAAAATCAGGGAATGAATTACAATTTGTCGTTGACTTAATGACGACAATCAAATTAGAAATAGCAAGAAACTGGAGATCAGCGGATCCAATTATATGGCAAAAAGTAAAAGCAAATTTGATCCAACAATGCCTTATGAAGAGGGGTATTGTGACACAATTCAACTGGAACCATAGAAAATATAAACAATGGGATAATTGGGTTAACACACTTATGGAAGGTGGATGGGATTAGATAGGTAATGTAACTAACGGGAAAACAGGGGAAAAAGTGGAAGGAGATATTCTGTCCTGTAGAATAGCCCCCCCCCCCCCCCCCCCGCGCTATATAGGATCCATGTGAGTTTGTCTGTCCTCCTGTGACAACCGGGGAAATATGGTCAGAGGGGAGGGAGAAACAGGGAAAAGGAAGGAGGGCCTCACAGGTATCTTGTAGTGTCTGATATGTCTGTCTGGTCCTGTCATAAATAATTTGTTCCCGCAGAGAAGGCCCCTGGGTCCAAACTCTAGTTACCCAGAGGCTTCACTCGGTATATATATGTATAGTAGCTTAAATTTAAATTTAGACGTAGCAAATAAAATTAATCAAAAGAAACCTGATATATAAGACACAGTGATGTTTATTTAGTAAACAAAATACAGGAAATGTATAAAAAGATAAAAACTGAGTGTCAAAAAAAAAAAAAAAGTCTACCATGGACTCCAGAGTTTTCCAGAGATAAAGTTTAGGTAGCCTGTCCAAGGGCTATGACACATTTGTCATGTACCACCTGTAATGGCAAGGAAATAAATAATATTCTTTCTACTTAATAGACATGCATTTGCAGGCATCAAGCATGTTCGTTTAAGACCATTATGTATTTTCTTAGCTTCATTTTCTTTTCTAGTTTGGTGTGTTCCTGCTTACATCCAGAGCACTGTGCTTTGTGAACTGAAAAGAGGACTAAACCTAACATCAAGCTACTTTAAAAAAAAGTAGCATAAAAGGTATTTGCCCCTATCATCAGCAGTGGAAGCTCTTGTTGTAAAGTGGTTGAATTGCCCTTTAATTATTTAACCATGCAAAAGATGTACCCCTTCTTAAAATGAAAATAAAAGCTTTTTATAGTCCATGTAAATGAACATTAATTTTTCTAAAATAAATAAATATTTATATAGGTATCATCGTTTTCTCTGACTTTACTTTGGTGACCTCAAGCTGTCCGAGAATGGGCCAATTCAATGCATAGATTCTGCTGCTGGGCTCTGTCGCAGATCTAGTGGTCGGCTGATGAAGTGACTTTCAATATGGCATTATATTAAATTCAAGTGGGCTGTGCCAGGGTGACCAGACATCCCAGAAAGCTTTCTCAGGATGCAAAAATATCTCCGTTTTTAAAAATATATCAATTGCTCATAATAAGTAGACTAATTTGTATCAAAATTCTACATGTAGGAAGTGACATCATCTAGTCACGAAA
Organism: Pelodytes ibericus; assembly: GCA_036172795.1. Lineage (NCBI taxonomy): Eukaryota > Metazoa > Chordata > Amphibia > Anura > Pelodytidae > Pelodytes > Pelodytes ibericus. The sequence goes on along the minus strand of CM069857.1, from coordinate 111,420,026 downwards.
TGCGTTGGGCAGATGTACCTGGGGTTTCCACACAAATTTGTTTTCATCTCACATTCAACCTACATCCTGCACTGAGTTCTGAGTTGGCCAGCATAAAGCTTGTGTCCTGTGGATTTCATTTCCTTGTGTCATTGATGTGCGAACGTAGTCTTTACATCTTGTGATGTAGACATGCAGCGCTGTCTTCACAACATCGTGGGTCCCTGGGCAAAACAAGCCATAGGGGCCTCTAACTCCACCCCTACAACTACATTATGTGTAGCAACGATTAATCACCACAGCAGTGTGACCAGGGCCGGCCTTAGGGGTGTGTGACCTGTGCGATTGCACAGGGCGCTACACCCCAGGGGGCGCCCGCCGAGCCGAAAAAATTGGATTTCCGATACCCTGCATAATCACTGTGTATGGAAAGCGCGAGTAGCACATTCTCATGCTGTCCGCGGCTCCCTGTGAAACAGGGTGGGGGCGGAGCTACACTTCTTTGTTGGGAGAGAGAGAGCAAATATGGGGAGGAGAGAGAGAGAGAACAGATATGGGGAGGAGGGGGAGAGAGAACCGGTATCTGGAGGAGGGGGAGAGAGAACAGGTATGGGGAGGAGGGGGAGAGAGAACAGGTATGGGGAGGAGGGGGAGAAAGAACAGATATGGGGGAGGAGGGGGAGAAAGAACAGATATGGGGGAGGAGGAGGGGGAGAGAGAACAGATATGGGGGAGGAGGGGGAGAGAGAAGCGGTATGGGGGTGTTGGTGAGAGACAGACATGGCAAGGGAGAGAAAAGGGACAAACATGGGAAGGGAGAGACACATACATGGAGGGAGAGGAAAGAGACAGGCATGGGGGGTGGGGTCACCACGGGAGAGGCCCGCACAGGGCACCGGAACACGTAAGGCCGGCCCTGAGTGTGACAAAGTAATCTTTTTCCAGAATGATGTGTGGGAACTGAATTTAATGACATATGGGGTACTAGGTGTCTAAATAAAATCCTTCTTGCTGATATGGACCACCCTTCCCATGATGTTCAGCCAGCATCATGGAGTCTTTTGGCTGGCTTAGCATCTCGAGATGGAAGTTTAAAGCTAACCTCTATTTTTTATGTGCTGTTAGAAACATAGAATGTGTCGGCAGATAAGAACCATTTGGCCCATCTAGTCTGTCCATTCTTCTAAATACTTTTATGAGTCCCTGGTCCTATCTTATATCTGGGATAGCCTTATGCCTATGCCATGCATGCTTAAACTCATTCACTGTATTAACCTCTACCACTTCTTCTGCTGGAAGACTATTCCATGCATCCACTACACTCTCAGTAAAGTAATCCTTTCCTTAGTCTCTGGCCTTATCTTATATCTAGGATAGCCTTATACCTATCTCATGCATGTTTAAATTCCTTCACTGTATTAACCTCTACCACTTCTGCTGGAAGGCAATTCCATACATCCACTACCCTCTCAGTAAAGAAATCCTTTCCTTAGTCACTGGCCTTATCTTATATCTAGGATAGCCTTATACCTATACCAGGGCTTGACAAATTTAATTTTATTCTAGGAGCCAGCAAAAATTTTTAGGAGCCAGACAATCACGCAAACATACACGCAATTCATAAACACACACACACCAACCCTAGTCACATATACACCCCAAACACACCAACCCACTTCACATATACACCCCACACACCAACCCACTTCACATATACACACACACTTCACATATACACATATACACCTCCCCCCACACCTCACATATATACCCCCTTCACATATACAACTCCCCCCACATATACATCCCTCCCCCCCTTCACATATACACCTCCCCCCACACTTTACACATATATATCCCCCCTTCACATATACACCTCCCCCCCACACTTCACATATATATCCCCCCCCACTTCACATATACACCTCCCCCCCACACTTCACATATACACCTCCCCCCACACTTCACATATATACCCCCCCTTCACATATACATCCCTCCCCCCTTCACATATACACCTCCCCCCACACATCACATATACACCTCCCCCCACACATCACATATACACCTCCCCCCCACACTTCACATATATACCCCCCTTCACATATACATCTCCCCCCCACACTTCACATATACATCCCTCCCCCCCACTTCACATATACATCTCCCCCCCACACTTCACATATACACCTCCCCCCCTTCACACTTCACATATATACCCCCCCTTCACACTTCACATATATACCCCCCCTTCACACTTCACATATATACCCCCCCTTCACACTTCACATATATACCCCCCCTTCACACTTCACATATATACCCCCCCTTCACATATACATCTCCCCCCCACACTTCACATATACACCTCCCCCCCCACACTTCACATATATACCCCCCCTTCACATATACATCCCTCCCCCCCACTTCACATATACATCCCTCCCCCCCTTCACATATACATCCCTCCCCCCCTTCACATATACATCCCTCCCCCCCTTCACATATACATCCCTCCCCCCCTTCACATATACATCCCTCCCCCCTTCACATATACATCCCTCCCCCCTTCACATATACATCTCCCCCCCACACTTCACATATACACCTCCCCCCCCACACTTCACATATATACCCCCCTTCACATATACATCCCTCCCCCCCACTTCACATATACATCCCTCCCCCCCACTTCACATATACATCCCTCCCCCCCACTTCACATATACATCCCTCCCCCCCACTTCACATATACATCCCTCCCCCCCACTTCACATATACAACTCAAACATATAAGTTTTTTTTCCCTTCTTAACTTCTGAGTGCTGGGTGTCGTCACTTGACAACACAGCACTTAGCCGAAAGAGCCATGAAGATCGGCTGCGGCACGAATGTTTCCCCTCCCTGCTGCCTTACCTCATTGCTGGGGAGGGGGAACATTCGTGCTGCAGCCGATCCTCATGGCTCTTTCGGCTGAACACTAACACACGTGTTGCGCGAGGGGGCGGAGCTTGCTGTCTGTCCCCTCGCGCTGCAAAAGACGGATGGCAGCGGCAAGGGGAACATTAGGGCAACGGCACCCGGGCGCCAGGCTCCATTTCCAGGTCGCCATGGCGACCTGGCGCCCGGGGTTTGTCGAGCCCTGACCTATACCATGCATGCTTAAACTCCTTCACTCTATTAACCCCTACCATTCTGCTGGAAGGCTATTCCATACATCCACTACACTCTCAGTAAAGTAATCCTTTCATTAGTCCTTGGCCTTATCTTATATCTAGGATAACCTTATGCCTATCCTATGCATGCTTAAACTCCTTCACTGTATTAACCTCTACCACTTCTGCTGGAAGGCTATTTCATACATCCACTACCTCTCAGTACATTAATCCTTGCATTAGTCCCTGACCTTATCTTATATCTAGGATAGCCTTATACCTATCTCATGCATGCTTAAACTCCTTCACTCTATTAACCTCTAACATTCTGCTGGAAGGCTATTCCATACCTCCACTACCCTCTCAGTAAAGTAATCCTGTCTTTAGTCCCTGGCCTTATCTTATATCTAAGATAGTCTTATGCTTATCCCATGAATGCTTAACTTCTTCACTGATATTACTTATAGAAACATAGAATGTGTTGGCATTCCCATAATGCTCAGCCAGTATTGCCTGGCTAAGTCTCACGGGAACTGTATTTAATAACATATGGGGTAGTATGTGTTAGCTGTGGACTACAATTCTTAAGATATCAAGTGAGCCAAAAATGTCATGGATGTCGGCTGAGCATCATAGGTAGTGAAGGCTACAGTAATGTTTAACATCTATCACAGACCTCCACAAGACGGGGTAATACAGAGTTTATAACTCTGTAACAGGGGACTGCAGCTCATTCTCAAAGGCTAATGTAATTTCGGGTGACTCCCCCCTCCAACATTGATCCACTATGGCCGATATTTTGGGGGGGAAAAAGGTAGCAACCCTAATTTTAATTATGACATCACCTGTGGCTTGATGTATTTCAATGGAAAATTTGTAATTTGCATATCAAGCCACAGATGATGTAAAAAAACAAGTGACACCAAAGACACATTTAAAACATATTTTTCTCCTAATTTAGGCATTTGCTGCAATTCTGCTAACACAATGTGTAGATCCTATTGAATCATTTTGTTATTCTCTATATTCACAGTATAAGCAATGTTTAGGTGATACAGCCACTCACTTGGATAAACTCTGCCCTTTAGACTTTGAAACAACGCCGGGCGCAATTCCACCCTCTTCTCTTCCGATGCTGCTCTCTTTCCTGCCCCCAGTACTTAGAGTCTTGGTGCACTTATTTTTATGGACTTGGACTCCTGGTTATCTCCGTCCCAATCTCCGAGATCTTCTCTAGGATCCCCATGTCTGCGGCCTGAAACATGCTCACACACCGCAGGAAATACACCCCAGCCAGGAAGGGGGCAGAGCTATGGCACAAGCGGTGACACACACACATCATGTAGCAGGACATGCCTATACCTTTAAAGACCGTCTGGTGTGTGCGTCACTTTGTGCGCAGCTAGCAGAGGCCAGAGGTGTCACTAGGGTTGGTGTTGCCTAGTGCGGGTGTTAATCCCCTGGATTTCCTCTAATACCATGCCAAACAGATTCCTTAGTAATGCCAGTCTGATGGCCCATTTAAATATGCCATACAGGAGCCCCATAAATTATGCCACATACAAGAGCCCATTAATAATGCCACACACAGAAGCCCCATTAATAATGCCACATACAGGAGCCCCATAAATATGACACAAGGAGAAGAGACCTAAAATTGTCACACACGGGGCCATTAAATATGCCACAGACCGGAGCTCCTTAATTATGCCACACATGGGAACCCAATAAATATGCCATACAGAGGAGCCCCGTGAGGTGCCTGCAGGCCAGTGGCGTCCCGAGGGGGGGGCGGATCGCACCGGGTGACACCTCCAGCGGGGGTGACACCCGTGCTGCCGGCACCCCTCCACATCGCGCTGCTTAACTTTTTTTCTTTTTTCTGGCATCCGCTGGAAGCGGCCGCTGGAAACCCCCCCCCCAAAAAAACACAGCAACCGGATGTGACGTTACGTCACATCCGGTGACTGTGTTTCCCTGCTCCGTGCAGGAGGAAAGACTGCACGGAGGAGGCGTCCGTCCGGGAGCACAGAGAAGCAGCGATTCGGTAAGTGATGGGGAAGGGGGGGGGGGGGGGGGGAGGGTGGTTTAAAACGAGCAGTTTATTACTGAGCTCTGACTGGCACTATATTACTGGGCATCTGGCTGGCACTTTATTACTGGGCATCTGGCTGGCACTATATTACTGGGCTCTGGCTGGCACTATATTACTGGGCATCTGGCTGGCACTATATTACTGGGCATCTGACTGGCATAATATTCCTGGGCTCTGACTGGCACACTATTCCTGGTATCTCACTGGCATAATATTCCTGGGCTCTGACTGGCACTATATTACTGGTATCTGACTGGCACTATATTACTGGTATCTGACTGGCACACTATTACTGGTATCTGACAGGCACAATATTCCTGGGCTCTGACTGGCACACTATTCCTGGTATCTGACTGGCATAATATTCCTGGGCTCTGACTGGCATAATATTCCTGGGCTCTGACTGGCATAATGTTCCTGGGCTCTGACTGGCATAATATTCCTGGTATCTGACTGGCATAATATTCCTGGGCTCTGACAGGCATAATATTCCTGGGCTCTGACTGGCACACTATTCCTGGGCTCTGACTGGCATAATATTCCTGGGCTCTGACTGGCATAATATTCCTGGGCTCTGACTGGCATAATGTTCCTGGGCTCTGACTGGCACACTATTCCTGGGCTCTGACTGGCATAATATTCCTGGGCTCTGACTGGCATAATATTCCTGGGCTCTGACTGGCACACTATTACTGGGCTCTGACTGGCACACTATTACTGGGCTCTGATTGGCACACTATTACTGGGCTCTGACTGGCACTATATTACTGGTATCTGACTGGCATAATATTACTGGGTTCTGACTGGCACTATATTACTGGGCTCTGACTGGCATAATATTCCTGGGCTCTGACTGGCACAATATTCCTGGGTTCTGACTGGCACAATATTACTGGGCTCTGACTGGCACAATATTCCTGGGTTCTGACTGGCACACTATTACTGGCCTCTGACTGGCACTATATTCCTGGTATCTGACTGGAATAATATTCCTGGGCTCTGACTGGCACAATATTCTTGGGCTCTGACTGGCACTATATTACTGGGCTCTGACTCGCATAATATTACTGGTATCAGACTGGCACTATATTCCTGGTATCTGACTGGCACAATATTACTGGTATCTGACTGGCACAATATTCCTGGTATCTGACTGGCACAATATTCCTGGGCTCTTACTGGCACAATATTACTGGGCTCTGACTGGCACACTATTACTGGGCTCTGACTGGCACTATATTCCTGGTATCTGACTGGCACAAAATTCCTGGGCTCTGAGTGGCACAATATTTTTGGGCTCTAACTGGCACAATATTACTGGCATCTGACTGGCACAATATTACTGGGCTCTGAATGGCACAATATTACTGGGCTCTGAGTGGGACAATACTACTGGGCTCTGAATGGCACAATATTCCTGGGCTCTGAATGGCACAATATTCCTGGGCTCTGACTGGCACACTATTACTGGGCTCTGACTGGCACTATATTCCTGGTATCTGACTGGCACAAAATTCCTGGGCTCTGAGTGGCACAATATTTTTGGGCTCTAACTGGCACAATATTACTGGCATCTGACTGGCACAATATTACTGGGCTCTGAATGGCACAATATTCCTGGTATCTGACTGGCACAATATTACTGGGCTCTGAGTGGGACAATACTACTGGGATCTGAATGGCACAATATTACTGGTATCTATAATTGTAAGATTGTCACCTCGTGGGGCTCCTGTGTGTTGCATAATTAATGGCGGTTCCATGTGTGCATAATTATGGGGCACTTGTGTGTGGCATTTTTATTGGGCCCCATGTGTGGGACTCTTTTGTGTGGCACAATTAAGGGACTCTTTTGTGTGGCATAATTATGGGGCACCTGTGTGTGTGTGTGTGTGTGTGTGTGTGTGTGTGTGTGTGTGTGTGTGTGTGGCATAATTATGTAGCACCTGTGTGTGTGGCATAATTAATTGGGCAGAAAGAGGCATAAATAGTGGGGCTCTGGTGTGTCATAATTTATGGGGCTCTGTTGCTGCATAAGTTATGGGGCTCTGGTGTTGCATAAGTTATGGGGCTCCTGTGTGTGACATAGTTATGGGGCTCCTGTGTGTGGCATAGGTAATAGGGCATCTAATTGGCATTACTAAGAAATCTGTTTGGCATTGTATGGAGGAAATCCAGGGGGGTGACACCATGAGTTTCCGCACCGGGTGACACCAACCCTAGTGACGCCCCTGCTGCAGGCCACATTCATGTATTGTACAATTATAAAACAACGAAAATATATATTTACACACACATATCACAAGCCTATCTATACACACAGACAACTCTCTTTCTTTCTCTCTCTCTCTATATATATATGATATCTATTAATACAACTAGTTGCATTTATACTTATTTGATTATGATTTTTTTAATATTCAAATATTTTCATATTTATTAAAAAGGTTATTGAAAAATTGCATTTCTTGGTTTTATTCCCTTCCTCTGCACCCACATTGCACCTAAAGGACTTAACAGGGCTTGACAAACTTAACAGAGTTTAAGGAGCCAGCAAAAAAATCTAGACTACACTAAATCACACGTATTCACACATATACTGAATGTCTGTCATACACACTCAGTCTGTCACATACACACAGGTAGTCAGTCACATACAGAGTCAGTCACATACATGCATACATACACACATACACAAGTCAGCAGGTTTTATTTTTATTTTTTTTGAAGATTAAAACGTGTGTTTATCTATCAATAATGCTCCCTCATGCACCACTGTTTAAAAGAAGATAATTATTTTTTATCCTAGCAGCGAGGCCGATGGGCATAACTATACCCGGGCACCAGGTTGAATTTCCTGGTCGCCATGGTGACCTCGCGTCTGGGGTTTGTCGAGCCCTGACTTAACACAGCACCATACAATACCCACAGATAGGGTTGCCACCTTTTCTTCAAAGAAATACCGGCCTTGGCACTGCCTACATAGACTTAACATTGGGGTCAAGCCAAGTTTTTACCGGCCTGCCGGTAAAATACCGGCCAGGTGGTAACCCTACCCACAGAACTTGTTATGTGCCAATATTGCACCCACAGCACTTGGCTTGCACTCATATTGCAACCAGATGATTTGGCATGCCACAGTGTCAATTTGCTCCACAGAACATACCACAGTGTCACTATACCCCACAAAACGGCCCCTGCAGAACATACCACAGTATGTATGAGTCACTTTCCCCCATAGCACATATTATTTTGCCCCACAGAACATGCAACAGCATCACTTGCCACTGTCAGGTACCAATTAAAGGAAGCAAGGGTTAAAAAAACATGTCCTCAGAGTCTGGAATAAACCGATTGTGTATCTTAACATATACACAGATTTATTCTCTGCTGTCTCTCACATCTGAGACACAGCAGTTCCTGGTTCCTATGGAAGCATGGCAGCTGCCGGTCAGAGGGTAAACTGGCATGTACTATCAAAAGTACACGGCAGTTCATCCTCACTATAGGAACAAATAACCTTTCCCTTCTGAATCTATATTAGAAGCACAAGTAAAATATAAGAATTAGTGTTCCTTTAACATGCCACAGTCACTTTGCCATTAACAAATGCCAGGGTTAGTTTGTCGATTAAAACGTGCCACAGTGTGCCCATTAAAATATTTCCCAGCCAGGTGCCCATTAAGTATTAGTATGCCACTGTTAGTTTGCTCATTAATATGCCACAGCCAATTTACCCAATAATATGCCAGTATTATTTTGCGATTTAATATGCCCCAGCCAATCAATATCCCAGTATTAATTAATATGCCACAGGGAATTTGCCAATTAATATGCCAGTATTAACTATTAATATGCCCCGATTTGCCAATTAATATGCAAGTATTAACTATTAATATGCCCCAGTCAATTTGCCAATTAATATGCAGTATTAACTATTAATATGCCAGCATTATTTTGCCATTAATATGCCCCAGCCAATTTGCCAATTAATATGCCAGTATTAACTATTAATATGCCCCAATCTGCCAATTTATATACCAGTATTAACTATTAATAAGCACCAGTCAATTTGCCAATTTATATTGAAGTATTAACTATTAATATGCTCCAGTCATTTCGCCAATTAATATGTCAGAATTAACTATTAATAAGCACCAGTCAATTTGCCAATATACAAGTATTAACTATTAACATGCTCCAGTCATTTTGCCAATATGCCAGAATTAACTATTAACATGCCCCACGCTAATTTGCCAATTAATATGCCAGTATTAACTATTAATATGCCCCCAGTCAATTTGCCAATTAATATGCCAGTATTAACTATTAATATGCTTCAGTTAATTTGCCAATTAATATGGCAGTATTAACTATTAATATGCCCAGCCAATTCGACCAATAATATGCCAGTATTAACTATTAATATGCCCAGCCAATTTGACCAATAATATGCCAGTATTAACTATTAATATGCCCCAGTAAATTTGACCAATAATATGCCAGTATTAACTATTAATATGCCCCAGTAAATTTGCCAATTAATATGGCAGTATTAACTATTAATATGCTTCTGTTAATTTGCCAATTAATATGGCAGTATTAACTATTAATATGCCCAGCCAATTCGACCAATAATATGCCAGTATTAACTATTAATATGCCCAGCCAATTTGACCAATAATATGCCAGTATTAACTATTAATATGCCCCAGTAAATTTGACCAATAATATGCCAGTATTAACTATTAATATGCCCCAGTAAATTTGCCAATTAATATGGCAGTATTAACTATTAATATGCTTCAGTTAATTTGCCAATTAATATGGCAGTATTAACTATTAATATGCCCAGCCAATTTGACCAATAATATGCCAGTATTAACTATTAATATGCCCAGCCAATTTGACCAATAATATGCCAGTATTAATATGCCCCAGTCAATTTGACCAATAATATGCCAGTATTAACTATTAATATGCCCCAGTCAATTTGACCAATAATATGCCAGTATTAACTATTAATATGCCCCAGTAAATTTGCCAATTAATATGGCAGTATTAACTATTAATATGCCCCAATTTGCCAATTAATATGCCAGTGTTAACTAATAATGTGCCCCAGCCAATTTGCAAATAAATATGCCAGTATTAACTATTAATATGCCGCAGCCAATTTACCAATTAATATGCCAGTTTTTTTGCTTTTGCTTTCCTTCGTGCTCTGTGTCACCGTCCATCTCTTCTTCCCTCCTGCATAGACAACGCTAGAACTCTTGGGCCCCTGGGCAATCGCCAGAATGCATTTGCGGAAAGATGGCCCTGCTTACATGCATATTTTTGGACAGTTTTGTATCGCTTTTTTTTCCTGTACTTTTATGAATACATACAAGCGCATGTAAGGCGGGGGGTCAGGGTGGCGAACAGACCAAATCTTTCTTTGTTGCTTATTATTCCCCATGGCTACTATGGACTCCAATGGCTTGCAGCTTAACTTAAATTGATCAGCTTGATTATCCACATATCCCAATCTATCTCCTCTGTTGTACATCTGTTTAACCTACATTTCTCCATCTTCCATTGATTCACTCTCGCCTCTTACCTCCTGACCAAGGATGTTGGCTATTTTCCATTCTAGTTAAAATTATTAAAGTGCATATTAAAGTTATTATCTGTTGATGTTCCCATGACATGTTTGGCCAATCGAGCATCAGCAATAGAGATTCAGGCGAATATTTGAGGGATTTTTGAGCCACTTTATCACTTCTAAAACTTTTTCCCATACCATCTCTAATTTTGTACAGCTTAGACAGGTATGTATATATTTTCCTACTTCTACCCCGCAACGCCAACATATATTGGAGCTTTGTATATACATGTGAAACACTCTTGACAGCGTATAGTACATCCTGTTTGTAATTTTAAAAAAGGTCACTATTAAATTTAAGCAGTGGACAAATCTGTGTGTTCTGTCCACTGCCCAACACCACTCCTTCCAGGTCATTTTTTAAATTTAAAAAAAAAAAAAAAATCTATTCTCTATTTCCTTAAGACTGTAGGAGTTGACAGCACTATGTCTGGCTCTACTAAGTTGTAATTTTCCCTTAACCCCTTTGTGACGCATGGTGCTTGCGTCCCCGACCCTTTTCACAGGGGTCGCCTAAGACCATCGGAAAACACATATTTTTGATGGTGTTAGAAACCGAGACAACACTTCTCTAAAAAATTCCCCTTTGTTAAGCCGGTCCGCGGCTGTGAGGGAAGCATTCTGCGCTCCCCTCAGACCGCGCGGCTTTAATAAAGTTTGTTATAAAAAAAAAAACTTTATTAAAGCCGCGCAGCTGGAGGGGAGTGCAGAACGCTTCCTTCACAGCCGCGGACTGGCTAAACAGCAGAGCACCGGGAGACAGAGCAGCAAGGAGGTAAGTACTGGGGAAGGGGGGTGGTACACAACAAGCATTATGCTGGCATATTAAATGGCAAAATACTGGCATATTGAATGGCTAAATACTGGCATATTGAATGGCTAAATACTGGCATACTGAGTGTCAAAATATTACTGGCATATTGACCAACTGCTCCCAACCACCCTCCATATTACACTAGACTGGGATAACATGCTTGTGAGGGAAGGTAGGACGAGTGGGAGATATTGTTGGGGGGAGGGGCAGAAGATTTGTTCAGTAAGGGACCAGTCACACCACATCCATAGTGACGGTGGGACCTAGGATGATAGCACCACACCAAGTAGCACCGGGTAAATAAAGGGTACAGTTGGGGAGGTAGGTGACACACTTTAAAATTTGAGGATTATTTTTAAGTTTGTATTATTTCTTATTTATTTATTTTTTTTCATCTTCTCTTTTTTTTTTTTTTCTATATATCAATCTTTATTACAAATTTTTAATAAATATTATAACATACAAATAAATACATATATAAACAAGACAAAAACTTATTATCTCACCCTTACTTATTGTGTATGTGTCATTAAGTGTGAATAGAAGAAAAGGAAAGGGAGAGAGACGAAAAGAAAAGAGAGCGAAAAAAAAAAAAAATAACCCGTAGACTCTCCGCCGACCGAACCTCCCCCAACGCTCCCCCCAGAGATCCCCGCAATGTAGGAATCTGATTATGAGGTCCACATCCCACTTGACCAAACTTTTATATTTTGCCATATGTCCCAGATTTCTATAAATTTATTTCTCAGTTCTACTGAGGCGTAAAATGTTTTTTTCTGCTGTCAATTGAAATTCAGTTTGCTTCTCAATTTCTGGCCATGTTGGAAGCTCTTGCTTCTTCCATTGACGAGAGAGTAACAGTTTAACCGCCATCAGTATATTAATCCAAACAATTTGTTTTGGGGATCTGCTTCGTCCAAGATTAAAATGAAAGAGAAATGTTTGAGGAGATAAATCAATACTTCGCTGCTGGACATAGTCTGTTCGAGTTGTTCACATGCCCACCAAATATGAAGCTGAGTACCTTCCCCCCTACCACATCTCCAACATAAATTTGATACATCCGGCTGAAATTTACACAAACGAGATGGAACGTAGTGCCATCTATACAAGATTTTATAGTAAAGCTCCTGTAAATTAATACCATGGAGTGCACCTCTAGTATTTATACATGCATTGTTCCAGGTCTCAATTGGAAACGTTTTCTCCATATCCAATTCCCAGTAGCTTATAGAGGTTGGTTTATCTTGTATGAAAGTGTTTTCATTTAGAAGCTGAAGTTTGGATATGTTATTCTCTCTGTTACTCCGGTGTAAAAATTCATTGAGGGGGGTAACCTCTATCAGGGAGTTGTTTCCAAAAAAAACTTCTTATTCGGAGATAGGTAAAATTTTCGGAGGGGGGAAGGTTAGCAACTTCCCGAAGCGAATCAAAAGGGGCCAATCTATTATCGAAGAGTATGTCCGCTATTTCTGTCAGACCATGAGAGAGACAATTTTTTACATTAAGATTACCAATTTTCATTGATAATGTCTCCAAAGGGGCCAGGCTGGTCAGGCCTTGCTTATGTGAGAATAGCTTCTTAAATCTGATCATCCTCCTGATTATATCAAGAACTATAGGGTTAGTTATCTTTAATTTATTAGTCATAGCAGTTGTATTCCAAAAGAGTAAATAAGGGTTTAGTCCCCTGCAGTCCGATGTCTCTAATTGAAACCAAATGGTGTTTTGGGATGATTTGTGTTTCCAGGCTAAAAAGTGTGTAAATTGGCAGATATCCTGCAGCCTAACAAGGTCCGGGAGACCTAAACCGCTATTTTTTGTGCTTCTTCTTAGGGTATTGTTAGCTATTCTCTGTCTCTTCGAGTTCCATACGTAGGAAGTAAATAAAGAGGTTAATTGTTTCAGGTAGATAAGAGGAGCTCTCATTGGGATAGCCCTCATTAGGAAAAGTACTTTTGGGACAATATACGCCTTGAGAATGTTGATACGTCCCAACCATGCTAATTCTATCCCCTTCCAACTTGATAGAAGGGCTCTAAGAGTTTGTATCAAGATCTCATAATTAAGATAGAGGGTCTGCCTAATTTCATGTGTTATATGTATACCAAGATAATTAAGTGTCTTATTAGACCAGTTTAAATTTACAACTTTCGATAATTCTTGTATATGCGAAGGAGACAAGGAAAACGTCAATACTTGGGTCTTGTTAAGGTTCACTTTATAATTTGAAAATGAGCTGTATTGAGCAATTGATGATAGAACCTGTGGGACTGAGGTTTCTGGAGATGTTAAAGAGAGTAAAACATCGTCCGCGTATAGAGCGACCTTATGTTCTCGATGTCCAAGTAAGATGCCTCTAACAGAAATAGTATTCCTAATTAGGGCAGCTGATGGCTCAATACTTAGAGCATATAGCAAAGGTGCCAGTGGGCAACCTTGCCTAGTACCATTCCTTATATTAAAAAGGGTTGAATCAAGGAACGGACCTGAGATCCTTGCTCTCGGCGCTGAGTAAAGAGCCATGGCAGTAGTTCTAAAAAAGCCAGCAATTCCAAAGGCTGTCATCGTTTCCTCCAAAAACATCCAATCAACTCTGTCGAATGCTTTCTCAGCGTCGAGAGCAAGGAAAACAGACGGAGCATCATGGTTTTTAACTTGGTGTAGCAAGTTTAAAATCCTTCTAATACTATCTTCACCCGAACGTTTATGAATAAATCCAGTCTGGTCTGGGTGTATCAGGTCTGGAATTATTTGTCCTAATCTATCCGCCAAGATCCCAGAGAAGAGCTTGATATCCAAGTTAATCAGGGATATTGGCCGATAGTTAGTGACGAGAGAAGGGTCCTTTCCGAAGTTTGTATTATTTCATTAAATCTTAAAGACAAAATTTCATTTATTTGTAATTAGAAATAAATATTTCACAATATAATTACATATTGGTTTTGTGATTAATCACTATGCTTTAATTATGCCCAATTTGTAACAATGAAAATACACCCTACATATCAGATATTTACATTCCGATTCATAACAGTGGCAAAATTACTTATGAAGAAGCAACGAATATAATTTTATGGTTGGGGTCACCACAACATGAGGAACTGTATTAAAGGGTCACGGCATTAGGAAGGTTGAGAACCACTGCCTTAATGCTTACATAATTAAACATCTCTTTACTGCTAAACACTTCTTGATGTCGCCAAATGGTTTGATCTCATCTTACCCGTATCTTTCAGTTGAGACATTCTATTAAGGCACTTAGTGACTTTATTTCTGTGCATTTCATTGTATTATTCTTTAAACCCATTTTTTTCCTCCGACTGTTCCAGGTATGCAGGAGTTTTAAATATTGAAATTCTTATATGTGGCGGGGCTTTATTCTAACCATAATATATCTGTGATCTTTGTCTTCCCCAGAAGTTTGGCCTCCATTATGTGCCAACCTTCCTTGACCGAAGCCTCCTTTACCATCGCTATTATATGTTGTGACGTGTTTGCCTCATATTTTTTTAATATATGAAATTCTAACCCCTCCTCAGGCTGTCTTTGTGTAAAATCGTGTAAATAAAAAGGAGAGAAAATATGTAAACATAAGAAACTATTTCTTAACCCCTTAGTGACATGACTTTTTTGGCTTGTCCGACGCTTGGTGACATGGGCTGTTTTAACATTTCTGAGGTGTTTGTGGTTTGCTGTAATTTATTTCTGTCTCATTTAGTGTACCCGCACAAACTATATATCGTTTTTATCGTTATAAGAAGGGCTTTCTTTTGATACCATTATTTTGATGTGGCTTACAGGTAACGTGAAACAGGAAGTACAAAACAAGAAAATGGCATTCAAACATTATAAAAACACGGGATCAGCATTATCATTTATAGAGTACAAAGAGGCCAACAAAGCCTGCAAAAAGGCAATTAAAATGGCTAAATTGGAAAATGAGAAAAGGGTTGCCAAGGAGAGTAAAACTAACCCCAAAATGTTTTATAAATATATAAATGGAAAAAAGCTAAAGAGGGAAAATGTTGGGCCCTTGTTATCCCAAATGGGAAATTTGGTAAGTGAGGACAGAGAGAAAGCAGACATTTTAAATACTTTTTTTTCTTCTGTTTATACTAAGGAAGAGCAGATGGACGAGCCCCTGCTACAGGAAGTTATGGGACATTCGCCGCAAACATGGGATTGGCTGACACAGGAAAAAGTGCTTAAGCAATTACACTCTGTTAAGATAGACAAGGCCCCAGGACCAGATGGTATACACCCAAGGGTACTTAGAGAGTTAAGCATAATTCTGGCCAGACCACTATTCATGATCTTTAGGGATTCATTCAGTTCAGGTACAGTGCCAACAGACTGGCGAAAGGCGGATGTCATTCCAATATTTAAAAAGGGATCAAAATCTCTGCCAGGTAATTATAGGCCAGTGAGCTTGACATCTGTAGTGGGGAAACTATTTGAAGGATTGCTAAAGGTATACACTCAAGAATACATCTTGAACCAGAATATAATTAGTAAAAGTCAACATGGTTTTGTGAAAGACAGGTCTTGTCAAACAAACTTAATAACAATCTATGAAGAAGTCAGTAAAAATATAGATCTAGGTGTGGCAGTTGATGTGATCTATTTGGATTTTGCGAAAGCATTTGATACAGTTCCACACAAAAGGTTACTCTACAAATTGAGAGAAATAGGTTTGGGGGCAAATGTGTGTATGTGGATTGAAAATTGGCTAAAAGATAGAACACAAAGGGTTGTTGTAAATGGAAAATTCTCAAATTGGACAAGGGTATTAAGCGGAGTACCTCAGGGGTCTGTTTTGGGCCCTCTTCTTTTTAATTTGTTTATTAATGATCTGCCACATTGTGCTGAGAGCCATGTCTCCGTGTTTGCGGACGACACTAAATTAGGTAAGGCAATAAAGACTAATCTTGATGTTTTTTCTTTACAGGAAGATTTGGACAGAGTGGGGGACTGGGCAGTAAAGTGGCAAATGAGGTTCAATATAGACAAATGTAAAGTTATGCATTATGGGAAAAATAATAACAAAGCAACATATACGTTAAATGGTTTTTCCCTGGGAAAAACTACTAATGAAAAGGATTTAGGAATAATTATAGACAACAAACTTGGCAACAGTGCCCAATGCCAGTCGGCAGCTGCAAGGGCCAATAAGATATTGGCATGTATAAAACGAGGTATAGATTCACGGGAGGAGGATATCATCTTGCCTCTTTACAAATCAATGGTAAGACCTCACCTTGAATATGCAGTACAGTTCTGGGCACCAGTCCTTAAAAAGGATATTAAGGAACTAGAAAAAGTGCAAAGGAGAGCTACAAAATTAATAAGGGGTTTGGAGGATCTTAGTTATGAAGAGAGACTTAAAAAATTGAATTTATATTCGTTAGAAAAAAGGCGTCTCAGAGGGGATATGATAACATTATATAAATATTTGCAGGGCCAATATAAAGAGCTCTCCAGTGACCTGTTCATTAACAGAAAGGTACAAAGAACAAGAGGTCACCCCCTCAGACTGGAAGAGCAAAGATTTCATAGACAGCAAAGGAAGGGATTCTTTACGGTTAGGACAATAAAGTTATGGAACTCACTGCCAAGAGAGGTAGTGCTAGCAACCACAATAGATGCATTTAAAAATGGTTTGGATGTTTTTTTAGGAAAGCAGAACATACAGGGCTATTAATAATAGAATAAGCATTAATAAAAGAGCTTATTGATCCAAGGAGAAATCTGATTGCCTCTTGGAGTCAAGAAGGAATTTTTTCCCCCAGGAGGCAAAATTCGAAATAGCTTCCTTAGGGGTTTTTTGCCTTCTTTTGGATCAAAAGCTGTAATGATAGGTAGAAGGGTTGAACTTGATGGACTTGTGTCTTTTTTCAACCTAAATTACTATGTTACTATGTTACTATGTTACTATGATAATAGCATATAATTTGATGTAAAAAAAATAATAAAATATGGCAAAAAAATTGAAAAAATAATTTTTTTATGACTTTTATTTGAAAAATCGTATAATCATGTACAAGAGACAACAAAAAAACACTGCTAAAAAGTTTCTAATATATGTCCTGAGTTCAGAAATAGCCCATGTTTTTATGTTTTTGTGCTTTTTTATTCATGTTACAGGGCCAGACCTATAAGTGGTGCAAAGCTATTTTAAAATCCTTTCTTTCAAAATTAGCGATAGTGACATTGTAACACTGATTTCTGTACTAAATCCATGAATGACCCCCAACATGTACATATTTTTGAAAACTAGACAACTCAGGGCATTTAACTTGGGGTATTTTGACACATTTCATGTAGCCATTTTACCACCAATCTATGCCAAAGTTTGCAGCAAAAAATCTTTTTTTTAAATTTTTCACATTTATTGCAATTTAGGTAAACATTACCTTAAAATGTGAAGGGGTATTTCCAAATAACACCTCAATATGTGTTCAGCATCTCCTGAGTACAAGGACACCACCCATGTATAGGTTGGTTAGATTATTTGGGGGTTAAAAGGCCACATTTGAGAGGTGCGCTTTTTGGTTTTCCAACTTGGAATTCTGACGTGCAGAAAACCTGCGCCCATGTTCCATTTGGGACATTTGTGAAGCCAGAATGTGTATTTTGCCCCACAAAACCATACATTTTAGCAAACTAGACACCTTAGGGTATTTCAAATGGTAGTATTTTAACACTTTCCATGCACTTATTCTACCACCAGCCTATGTCAATGTTATGGATAGTAATTTGTTTTTCACATTCATTGTACATCGGGCATGAATTCACAGATCCTATTATGTGTCAGTGCCAAACAACACCTTAATATGTGTTCAGCAACATCTCCTGAGTACAGGGATACCACCCATGTGTAGGTTAGTTAGATTATTTGGGGGCTAAAAGGCCACGTTTAGGGGGGGTGCATTTCCAACTTGGAATTTTTACATGTAGTCAGCCTGCGCCCATGTTCCATTTGGGACACTTTTGAAGCCTGTCAAAGTATTTTACCCCATAAAACCATATATTTTGGAAAACTAGAAATCCTAGGGTATTTAAAATTGTGGTATTTTAACACTTTCCAAGTGCTAATTCTACCACCAACCTATGTCAAAGGGTTGGGATGTCATTTTTCCCCCACACACATTGTAGTTCAGGCAGGAATTTTCAGATTCTGGTATTTGCCACTGCCAACCAACACCTCAATATGTGTTCAGCAACATCTCCTGAGTACAGGGATACCCCCATGCATAGGTTTGTTGGTTTGTATTGGGTCTAAAATTCCACATTTAGGGGGTGCGCAATTCCAACCTGGAATTTTGACATGTAGTCAGCCTGCGCCCATGTTCCATTTGGAACATTTTTGAAGCCGTCCAATGAATTTTACCCCATCAAACCATATATTTTTGGAAAATAGACATCCTAAGGTATTTCAAATGGTGGTATTTTAATACTGTATAGGTACTAATTCTACCACCAGCCTTTGTAAAAGTTTGTGGTAGTACTTTTTTGGGAGTTTTTTTTCCACATGCATTGTACTTCAGGCATGAATTCACAGATTCTGGTATATGTGACTGCCAAACAACAACCTTATATGTGTTCAGCAACATCTCCAGAGTACAGGGATAGCACCCATGCATAGGTTTGTTGGTTTGTTTTTGGCTAGAAGGCAACATTTGTGAGATGCGCATCTCAAAATTCCAACTTGGAATTTTGACATGTAGTCAACCTGCGTCCGTGTCCTTTATGGGATATATCTTTGAAGCCAGCCAATGTAATTTACCCCCACCAAACCATATATTTTTTTATCGGTAGACCCCCATCACTACTTGTGGCAAGGGCTCAGCAGCCACCGATACATCGCTAGATGATGTATCAGAAAGCTGAATAGGGTCAAAATCGAACCCTGAGTCCGCGGCCTCAGAATCAGTGCGTAAGCAGTGATCTTGAGCAAAGAAGGGGTTAATAGCTCTTAGAAGAGCCTATCTAGTACTGTAACACATTACAGTACAAATAAATTAATCCATAAAACAGTGCAGACAGCAAAACATACTGTTGCTGTGCAAGATTACTGCTTACACAGTGATGAATGGCAGGGAAGGGGTTAATACACAGTGAAAGACTTTCATAAAACCTGCCAATTTTATAAAATGTTATTTTATATCACTAATACTGATCTGTCTCTTTCCGTCACAAAAATGTAAGTGAGGAGAGGGAGGCAGATCAATATTTGTGAATATTGATCCGATTAATTTTGATCTGACCAGGGCGAATGGTGAGCTTAATTGAGAAATCCCCAAACCGCCTTTGCCACTAATTCGCTGTTACTGATCGCTATGCGCTCAGGCAGCTTAAAAAAAAAAAATCTCAAATATTTTTACTTTACATGTAATCCCCTAGCGGGTATGTGTAAAAAAAATAAATAATAAAAATATGCAGACAGATAAAAATTGCTTTGGCGTCAATATCATTGCGTAAGCAGTGATCGACGGCAAATAAGGGGTTAATAACTCTTAGAAGAGCCTTTTTAGTACTGTTATAAATTACAGTACAAAAAAAATTAACCCCTAAAAAATACACAAACAGCAAAAATAAATGCGCTGATGTGCACGATCACTGCTTATGCAAGATCAGTGAGGGAAGGGGTTAAACGCAGGGGAATTGCTTTAATAAATTTTTTTTAATTGTTTTATTATTTGTGTGTTGTGTATTTATTGTTTTTTTTAACTTTTACTTACTTTTAGAACTTTGATCTGTCTCTCTCCCTCACTAAAAAAAATGTGAGGAGAGGGAGACAGATCATAACTGGTCAGATCAATATAGAGTTAATATTGATCTGACCAGTCAGTGGGGATGTTCAGGAGAGCATCCCCACTGCATGTCAGTGTGCCTGGCAGTCACTGATTGCCTCTGTGAAGAGGCAATCCTGTGACAGCCAGAGAGCACAGGAAGCAGGTACTTCCTGCCTCCTGTGCTCTTGCCCTTAGAAGGGCAGCGCCATCTTGGTTTTTTGTGTTTCTGATTGCCTCGACTTGCGAGGCAATCAGGAACACTTACTGTGTTCGCTTCCTATGCTCATTTGTTAAATGCCCGCGTTTTAAAGGCAGCTCTCCGGAGCGATCGAAATGCCGACGGGCATTTTTTTTAGTATTGTACGATGCTTCCACACGGAAGCATCGTTACAATACCTTCAGAGCACTGAAAGCGGAAAAACTCCGCTTTCAGTGCTCGTTTTGACACAGGACGGACTAGGTCCATCCTGCGTCACTAACGCCTCGGCACACAGGACGGACCTAGTCCATCCTGTGTCGCCAAGGGGTTAATGGGATGAAATATACAGAGCGCCTGTGAGGTTTATATTCGGTATAAAAAAAAAAAGTGGAATAAGAAATAAACTACAGGTATCTAAAGGCAACATTTTTATTAGATAAATTCTAGTCACACATATTTTTGCTATATTTCACTCAGAGTTTACACCAAATGTATTCATTTACACTCCATAAACAGAAATTATAATAAGTTGTCAGGGGAAAAAACTTTTACAAATAATAGTTCACAAAAAGGTGTTAAACATGGTGCCTGTCCAATAGTTACACCATATGTAGTAGAATATGAAAAGATCCTATTTTTCTAGAAGTATAAAGAAATACCTGTAACTGGAAAGTGTTAGTTTCCTTTAAGCACAGGTAAAATTGTATTGCCTTTTGTATTTGGATCTTTTACCAAATTGTGTAAGAAAGTTTAGAAGAAAAAGGCTGTAATCATTTATTTCTCAGGAGAGATCATTTTGTGCGTTCTTTTATCATCATCGTCGTCATCAACAAAATAAAAGAGACAACTTATAAAGTGTATTAAATAGTAATGAAAATATGCAGAAAGAAAATGGCCAGATATACTTTGTGAATAAAAAAAACTGGAGAGAATTACAATGGTTACAAGAGTAGCTGTGGAAAAAACACCTTGATGTATACACATGTATACAATGGGCTTAGCCTGAATAAAAATGTGATGTATATGTTGGGAAAAAGCCTCAGGTTTCAAGTTTCTTTACTACACAATTTCCTGTTATAGCAGTCAGACACTGAAAGAATCTGAGATTATATCCGGTTGTGTATGGAAGGAGTTGCATGTTTCATTGAGCTCACTACCTATGTCAAAATCACTACAAGAAATAAAACTAATAAATGAAAAGAAACTCTACATTTTGCAGAAGGTTGATTCTTTCTACAGGACTCAAATGTTGTTAAAGCTATACTATTGGCACTCCGGCAGATGCCAGTTGATGGCATGCCTATCTCAATCCATGCCCATGGGTCCTGCCCCCTCCACATCTCGGGATTTGGAGTTTGACAGCTCTCGTCGAATCTCATTAGATATTTGGGGATGTGTGTGAATACGGAGTAGTTCTAGCAAAGACTCCTTTTGCTCAGAGGACATGTCCTCCTTATATCTCTGGCACAGGGTAAGAAGGCATTGGTGCCATAACACTGGCAGTTCCCTCCTATCTGAACGGAATGCAAGAAAATGGAAAACCAGAGCATCCAACACTCTGAACGGAAGGGCGTATTTCTTATCAATCAGTAGACGCAAGAAGATACTGTTGGCTCCATTATATTCCATCTCCGCAATCTTCAGCATGGCAGCACTGCAAAAACAGCAAATACAAAGAAATTACTGAAGGACAAGGGTGGGGGAAAAAACAAACCAAAAAAAAAAAAAACGGAAAATATGTGCCAATAGTGACCTCTAGTGCTGGACTAAGGAAACATTACAGGACGATGGAGTACCACATGCAACATTTCAGTGTAACATGCCAATTTTAGAAAATAGTTCCAAACAGGAACTGGGTTATTAAAGACATATAATATATATGGCTTTTCTGTGAGCTATACTTTGGCAGGTGGCAAAATATATATACACACACACACACACACACACACACACACATATAGTGCCAAAATAACAGATGCTCCCACTACTAAGATTACCATCAAAGCTTGGGATACTGTGTTTAAAGTAGTCAGCCCTTCCTCTGGGTGGTCGCGAGTAATGCCACTGTCTGTATTAAAACTAGATTTTCCTGATTTAAATTTTAATAAATCAATTCAAAATTTAAATTAATTTTTCTTAGGTAATTCCCTTTAACCCCTTAGTGACATGAATTTTTTGGCTTGTCCGACACTTGGTGACATGGGCTGTTTTAACATTTCTGAGGTGTTTGTGTTTTGCTGTAATTTATTTCTGTCTCATTTAGTGTACCCACACAAACTATATATCGTTTTTATCGTTATAAGAAGGGCTTTCTTTTGATACCATTATTTTGATAATAGCATATAATTTGATGTAAAAAAAAAAATAAAAAAAATTTGAAAAATCATATACTCATGTACAAGAGACAACAAAAAAAACACTGCTAAATAGTTTCTAATATATGTCCTGAGTTCAGAAATAACCCATGTTTTATGTTTTTGTGCTTTTTTTAATTCATGTTACAGGGCCAGAACTATAAGTAGTGCAAAGCTATTTTAAAATCCTTTTTTTCAAAATTAAATCCATGAATGACCCCCAACATGTACATATTTTTGAAAACTAGACCACTCGGGGCATTTAGACACATTTTTTTAAATTTTTCACATAGATTGCAATTTAGGTTAACATTACCTCAAAATGTGACGGGGTATTTCCAAATAACACCTCAATATGTGTTCAGCAACATCTCCTGAGTACAAGGACACCACCCATGTATAGGTTGGTTAGATTATTTGGGGGTTAAAAGGCCACATTTCAGAGGTGCGCTTTTTGGTTTTCCAACGTGAAATTCTGACATGCAGAAAACTTGCGCCCATGTCCCATTTAGGACATTTTTGAAGCCAAAAAGTGTATTCTACCCCACAAAGCCATATATTTTGGAAAACTAGACACCCTAGGGTATTTTAAATGGTAGTATTTTAACACTTTCCATGCACTAATTCTACCACCAGCCTATGTCAATGTTGTGGATAGTAATTTTTTTTCACATACATTGTACTTCGGGCATGAATTCACAGATCCTATTATGCGTCAGTGCCAAACAACACCTCAATATGTGTTCAGCAACATCTCCTGAGTACAGGGATATCACCCATGTGTAGGTAAGTTAGATTATTTGGGGGTAAAAGGCCACATTTGAGAGGTGCGCTTTTTGGTATTTCAACTTGGAATTCTGACATGCAGAAAACCTGCACCCATGTTCCATTTGTGAAGCCAGAATGTGTATTTTACCCCCACAAAACCACACATTTTAGCAAACTAGACACCCTAGGGTATTTCAAATGGTAGTATTTTAACACTTTCCATGCACTAATTTGTCAAATTTTAGGCTAGTAATTTTTTAATGTTTTGTTTCCACATACATTGTACTTCGAGCATGAATTCACAGATCCTGTTATGTGTCAGTGCAAAACAACACCCCAATATGTGTTCAGCAACATCTCCTGAGTACAGGGATACCACCCATGCATAGGTTTGTTGGGTTGTTTGGGGGCTAAAAGGCCACGTTTAGGGGGGGTGCTTTTCCAACTTGGAATTTTGACATGTAATCAGCCTGCGCCTATGTTCCATTTGGGACACTTTTGAAGCCTGTCAAAGTATTTTACCCCATCAAACCATTTATTTTGGAAAACTAGACATCCTAGGGTATTTAAAATTGTGGTATTTTAACACTTTCCAAGTGCTAATTCTACCATCAACCTATGTCAAAGGATTGGGATGTCATTTTTTCC
The DNA here is from genome assembly GCA_036172795.1 of Pelodytes ibericus. NCBI lineage: Eukaryota > Metazoa > Chordata > Amphibia > Anura > Pelodytidae > Pelodytes > Pelodytes ibericus. The sequence continues at coordinate 111,395,569 of CM069857.1, read as the reverse complement.
CCACACACATTGTAGTTCAGGCAGGAATTTTCAGATTCTGGTATTTGCCACTGCCAACCAACACCTCAATATGTGTTCAGCAACATCTCCTGAGTACAGGGATACCACCCATGCATAGGTTTGTTGGTTTGTTTTGGGGCTAAAAGGCCACATTTACGGGGTGCGCAATTCCAACCTGGAATTTTGACATGTAGTCAGCCTGCGCCCATGTTCCATTTGGAACATTTTTGAAGCCATCCAATGAATTTTACCCCATCAAACCATATATTTTTGGATAAATTATGATTACTAGACATACTAAGGTATTTCAAATGGTGGTATTTTAATACTGTATATGTACTAATTCTACCACCAGCCTTTGTAAAAGTTTGTGGTAGTACTTTTTTGGGAGTTTTTTTTCCACATGCATTGTACTTCAGGCATGAATTCACAGATTCTGGTATATGTCACTGCCAAACAACAACCCAATGTGTTCAGCAACATCTCCTGAATACAGTGATAGCACCCATGCATAGGCTTGTTGGTTTATTTTTTGGCTAGAAGGCAACATTTGTGAGATGCGCATCTCAAAATTCCAACTTGGAATTTTGACATGTAGTCAACCTGCGTCCGTGTCCTATATGGGATATATCTTTGAAGCCAGTCAATGTAATTTACCCCCACCAAACCATATATTTTTTAACGGTAGACACCCATCACTCCTTGTGGAAAGGGCTCAGCAGCCACCGAAACATCACTAGATGATGTATCAGAAAGCTGACCAGGGTCAAAATCGAACCGAGTCCGTGGCCTCAGAATCAGTGCGTAAGGAGTGATCTTGAGCAAAGAAGGGGTTAATAGCTCTTAGAAGAGCCTATCTAGTACTGTAATACATTACAGTACAAAGAAATTAATTCATAAAACAGTGCAGACAGCAAAACATACTGTTGCTGTGCAAGATTACTGCTTATACAGTGATTAATGGCAGGGAAGGGGTTAATACACAGTGAAAGACTTTCATAAAACCTGACAATTTTATAAAATGTTATTTTATATCACTAATACTGATCTGTCGCTTTCCGTCACAAAAATGTAAGTGAGGAGAGGGAGGCAGATCAATATTTGTGAATATTGATCCGACCAATTTTGATCCGACCAGGGCGAATGGTGAGCTTTATTGAGAAATCACCAAACCGCTTTTGCCACTAATTCGCTGTTACTGATTGCTATGCGGGTATGTGTAAAAAAAAAAAAAAAAAAAAATGCACACAGATAAAAATTGCTTTGGCATCAATAACATTCCGTAAGCAGTGATCGACGGCAAAGAAGGGGTTAATAACTCTTAGAAGAGCCTTTGCAGTACTGTAATAAATTACAGTACAAAAAAAATTAACCCCTAAAAAATGCACAAACAGCAAAAATAAATGCGCTGATGTGCACGATCACTGCTTACGCAAGATCAGTGGCAGGAAAGGGGTTAAACGCAGGGAATTGCTTTAATCATTTTTTTTTATTGTTTTATTATTCGTGTGTTGTGTATTTATTATTTTTTTGTACTTTTACAACTTTGATCTGTCTCTCTCTCTCTCTCACTAAAAAAAATGAGGAGAGGGAGGCAGATCATAACTGGTCAGATCAATATAGGGTTAATATTGATCTGACCAGGCAGTGGGGGTGCTCATCAGAGTGACCAAGATAGTACATTTTTTTTGTGTTCCTGATTGCCTCGACTTGCAAAGCAATCAGAAACACTTACTGAGCATAGAAAGCGAAACATTTTCCTCCTATGCTCGTTTTTGTAATGTCCGTGTTTTAAAGGTACTGTGCCTTTAAAACCGGCATTTCAATCGCTCTCCGGAGCGATCGAAATGCCGACGGGCATTTTTTTCAGTATTGTACGATGCTTCCGTACGGAAAGCACAATACCAATAAAACTCCGCTTTCAGTGCTCTTTTGACACAGGACGGACTAGGTCCGTTCTGTGTCACGAACACCTAGTCCGTCCTGTGTCGCCAAGAGGTTAATGTCTTAAGAAACTTCAAGATAAATTCAACCTAGACGATAATATGCAATTACAACACAAATTAATTATTAATAAAATAAAAAATACATTTCCCATTCAAAATTATACAGAAAATGCATTATCTGATCTGGAAAAAAAACAAACATACTTACATGATCCTAATAATATCTCTTATCTAATGCCCACACCTAGATTAAAAGATGATTACATGCTTGCATGGGAAAAAGATATGGGAGCTTGTTACGACCTGGAAGAATGGCTTACATTTGTACCAGCTTTTAAAGGCATAAATTACACTACAATCACTGGGAACACCATTTCAAAATAATTTATAGATTGTATTTACCCCCTATAGGTTGAATAAAATGAACTCCAGATATTCAGACAAATGTTGGAGAAACTGTGTAATTATTGGCTCACTTTCACATGTTTTTTGGCATTGTCCTAAACGCACACAATTTTGGCAGGAAATACATAAATGAATCCAAAAAGTAAATTCTAATATTCCTGTACTCACTTCAGAATTGGCTTTATTCAAATTCTTCCCTGATACTATTGGAAAAATGTATAAAATTATAATTGGACATATCCTTTTGGCTGCTACTACAGTCACCCACAGAAACTTGAGGTCACCAACAATCCCTACTATTAAAGACATTTTTAATTATATACTAGAAAAGAAGGGGTACGAACTGGCTCTCAGACAAACCTTCTTTGCAGTTAGATAACCTTAGTCACTACTGGGACAAATGGGAAACAAAGATTAAAAGAGAATATAGGTTTTGATTGCTTGTATAAAGAAAAGTATTTGAAAAAATGTGACAACAAAAATTGTTATTCTATTATGCGATCATCAGAACTAGGTATTGTTATGTCATGTTATGTATACTAGAATTGGTTAGTCATTAGAAATTAATCTGAAAAAAACAAAACACGCTATTGTGGATGGATGCACTCCCCATCTGCCCCCTCCCAATTTTCTGTTTTATTAACATTGTAATTTAATTGCATAATTAATTCATACCAATATGTTATCACAATGAAAACTGACTAAAGTGCCTGATCAATACTTTTACCATTGATTTAAATATGGACTGGATACATCGATATTTACTCTATGTATAACATATATGTTTTTTTCTCTTACATTGTAAAAGTTAGTTATTGTAAAAATCTATTTGAAAAAAATAAAAAAAAAAGTGCCACTTCAATTCACAGATCACCAGATGAGGAGGGATATTTTTTTTTTAATGAGACACCCAGACATACCCACACACACACACACACATTGAGACACCCAGACACGCCCACACATTGAGACACCCAGACACACCTCGAAGAGGAGAGGCTAGGGAGAGAGCTCCCTATAGCAGCCTCTCCTCCCGATCGTCCCTCACCCTCGCGTGACGTTAATCGTCCGATTCTGGGACCATGTCCCAGACGGAGGAAAGTTCAGCGGGGGATTTTTTTTATTTATTAGACAATTATAGCCCCAGATTCATTCGGGGCTATGAACAGGGAGGCTCGGGGCTACAGGCCTTTGAATGTGGAGGGGCCACACTCAAGGGGCCAAAGAGCCACGGTTTGCCGACCACTGCACTAGACATTATAAATTATGTTCTTTAGCATGCCATTTCCATTAATTTGTTTCAGGTTATATATCAATATTATTGGACTCACTGAGCAAATAAAGCCTAGCAAACAATGGGGGGGGGGGGGGGATTTAGGGGCTAAACAGCCAGGTCACTGGTAAGTGCCAAGTGAAAAGTCTATAATGCATACAGCTTGCTTTGATTCCAGAGACACTTAGTCATATCGTAATGAACTGCCATTACAGTGAAACCGTCAAACAATAGATATATACATATATAGTAGCTTGTTGTACACAGAAGGAGTACCTGGAGTGGAGCACAGGAATGGAACACTTTGTGAGGATGCTCCCGATGATGACAGCTTCCCGTAGAGTACATGTCCCAGATTCACAGAGTGGAATAAGGATACCTGGAAAGAGTAAAAGTTGTTGTTACCATATTATCATTCACCATACATTAAATAAGAAATGCTAAGCATGTCCCACATCTTTTTGATGTGTTTTTTTATTTTTAAGAATGGGATGTTGCCTTTGAAGAACCAAAATAAGTTAGTAATCTAAACATTTGGACAACTCACCTTTAAACCAGGCACCTGGCTTGAAGAGAGCCTTCTTGAGAGCCATATATAAATGGAAGTTAAGGCGTTTGTATTCTGCAATATCATCTCTCACACGAGGGAGCAACACCAGATTATAGAACCTCTGTGCCATCCTCTCCGTCAGGTTTGAAGAAAAGATCCTAATGAAAAATGACAAGAAAAGGAAAAAAAAAAAAAAAGGAAACCCAATATAGATATCCCCCACGTCTAGCTCAAAAGAGAACATAAAAAGCAGAATACTTTACAACTCTAGATCAGAAACACTCACCTTGTGGCTTGATACATAGCTGCTGCAGTCCAGGTCTCAGGCTCTGTTATGTACAGAATTTGCTCCCAGTTAGAAAGTGCAGGAACAATCTTGAAGGCTTTGGGTAATTTACCACTGCGGTATGATGATAGAACCTGTAGAAAAATACATGATGAATATAAATAAGCCATACCAGTCTTTTCAGAACACTTGCTTACATATTTAATAAGTTCTGCTCTTAAAGAGTAATTAATATTAACATTTTGAAAGCAAATCATCATTCCAGGAGATTTTCTTTGGAGGATTTACCCGATACAGTGGAGGAAAAATTATGTACTAGGACACAACTGTCTCACAGACAAATGAGTGGCCACTGGGGGAAAACCAAAATAGACAATAAGACAAAGAAAATCTCCTAAAGGTCTTAAACAAGCAATATTGTAATTTTTAAATGGATATGTATGGGATTCTTTTCCATACAGAACCATGCAATTTTATTCCAGAGTTATAAATGACCCTGAATGCTTCCCGTTAGCTGAACAAAAACCACTTTAGGGACATCCGGCACCAAAGTCAAAATGTTCAAACTTCTTAATAAAAATGGAGGGGTTCACCAGCTGGAAACCTCCTCCATAGAATTCCAAAAAAAAAAAAAAAAAAAAAAAAAAATCACAGGTCAGGAGCTCAAATATTTAAACCAGGGTTTGACAAATTTATTTCACCTAGGCAACAGATAAACACTGGGGCCAATTGGCCATTATAAATCTAGTTGGTCAGTATTTGATGAACTCTCACTAACTTAAGGACCTGTATCTACTATGTCTGATTAATGCTCACTGCTGGTATACGCATCTATGCTTTACAATCTGACTCGGTCCACATAAATCTGTGGGTCAGTGTGGTTACCAAGATTTACCTGTTCTGAACTTCGGACGAATCCTATGAAATTAGAAGATCTACATCTGTTATAAAACTTTAGAAGGGGGACATTTGAATATGAACTGTGACTTCTATATATTCGGTTTGAATGTTTCTATTTATCTAATGTAAATGCACTAATCAGGGATTCCCTTTGAAAATAGAAGCCCTACATCTATCACAAATAAGCAGCAGGGAGTCGCTTAGATTTAAAACTGTTTACTGAGTAATAACTATTTAAGCACAACAATCAAGGTTGCTGGAAACAAGCTACAGGATTTGAGTAAGAATCTCTGGTAAATTTGGAAATCTGCAATTACCATACATATGTACCAGGGGGACATTCCATTTTAGAACTGTTTTCTGTGTAGATATACTGTATTATATCCTCGTTCTATCTTAGTACAATAACGAAGGTTCCCTAGAAACAATCTGAAAGAATCTGTTTTTTGGGGGAAAAAAAAAGCGAGGAATGGCTCCCCAAAAAAAACATGCTCTGCAGACAAGAACAAACCCATTAATACTTTCTACTCCCCTAAAGCAGACCCCTAACAAACCCTAAAGAAGATCCCTATCTCCAACAACGATAGAAATTACCCCCTCGCAAGAGAGGTCCAGAAAACCACTCATGGCTGAAACAGTAACTAATCTAAGCTTGGCCACAGCAATGGACGAATTATATGAAAAAAAAAAAAAAAAAATTTAAAAATGATTTTAAACATAACATCTCAGATCTAACTAGGGAGATTGCAGCCTTAACATCGAAAATATCAAATCAAGATGAAACAATTAAAAATATACTAGAAGAGATGGCTAATTTACGATCCCAGAACTCTAGCTTGAAAGACCAGATCAAAAACTGTAACAATTAACTAACAGAACTTGAAGACAGATCTAGAAGGAACAACTTCAGAATTAAAGGTATACCTGAAGAAGTTAAGGATGTTAGTCTTACAGATATGTACGAATTTGTGTCACAATTTGTGGACCCAATAACACTCGGAAAACGCCCCTTTGAACGAATACACAGAGTACTGCGATCGAGCAAATCAATAAACCCCATGCCTCGGGAGGTAATCGTAAGATTCCTAAATTGTTCCATCAAGGATGAATTCCTTTGTCAGTTGCGTGTCAAACCAGATAACAAAAAAGGGAAATTTGAATCACTACTTGTTTTCCCTGACCTATCATATGTCACCAGAATGAACCGCAACAATTTCAGAGAGATAACACAAAAATTAAGAGCTGAAGACATTCAGTACAGATGGGGTTTTCCTACCAAATTGTTAGTCTTCTTTAAAGGTGAAACAATAGTAGTTACAGACTCAAAAGAGGATCTACCTAAACTCAGATGTTAAATGTTTCTGTGGTTAGGAAATGTGAATATTAGGATGAATTCTCATAGTTTGCCTTCCAAAAAAAAGAGCTTAATAACTAGAAATAAATTTGTTATAATTTTTATGCTTAGCACAGTTCGGTTTATAGCAGCTTACCCACCTTAGTAAGTGTAACATGCTCTCCAAAAGAAGAGGGGGGAAAAAAAAAAAAAAAAAAGTACACAGGGAAAAGGGAAGGAAAGGAGAGGGGGAAAAAAAAGGGCAAAGGGAAAAATATAGTAATGACTACAATTTGAAATATTTTACACACAGGGTTACACTAAATAAAAAGGTACACGAGAGATAGATAGATAGATAGATAGCACTATCTTTAAAGAAAACTAAAACAAAAAGCAAGGAAGCAAAAGTTAATTTAGTATAAAGAATTTTAGAAAACAAAGGCACTAAATTTAACTCAAATCACATAAATTGATACAGTATATAGTGTTTAATAAAATCACTCACCGAGTTAAATACACAAAATAGGAGCCAACTATACAAAATTGGAAGTATATATACCAAAATTCACTGGATATGGGATAATGTAAATTTAAGAGACCACAAATGAGGGAGGGATAGATTGGCTTGTTAAAACATTTTCAGGTTGGAAGGCCCAATTCCCATCGTGCTCTTATAGGTGCGGAGAGAATTACCAAATTTTTTCAAGATACGGATATTAGCGATAGAACCACTGGAAACCAAATATTTTACAAGACACGGGTTTGAAAAACCTTCTGACGAGATATAGTTAATAGTAACGGGGTGATAAAACATCTCGCTTTTTTATTTTTAAAAATATTTATTGAGGCCACCAACGATTGCAACCTGATAGACAGGAAAGCACCTGTGATTTTTTTTTTCTTTATAGTTGTAGTATGATGATGATGATGTATTGTGATGTTATAAGTGATGAATTGTTTTTGATATGTGATGAATTGTTTCTAGGGGTGTGCAGAGCCAGAGATGGGGATAGAGGGGTAACGGGAGGATGGGTTGAGTGGACTTGATTTTAATGCATGTCTTTGAAGTTAATTTCCATTAATGCCCAAGGATTGAATTCTCCAATGAAAAGAGGACTGTATAAATTGCTGCTGGAAGGAAACATAGACATATGTTATGTCCAAGAGACACATTGGAAAGGTTCTGCAGAAAGTCTCTGGAGATTCTCTAAATTCCCTGTAATTTTTGCTGCTAACATGGCTGAGGAAAAGAAAATGGGAACAGCAATAATAATTGCCTCTAGGGTTAAATTCGAATTGGTAATGGAGGATAGAGACAAAATGGGTAGATATATAATAGTAATATACAATTTGAATGATGTTATTTACACACTGGTGAATATTTACGCGCCAAATATATTTACAAAATCGTTTTATGGGAAACTCTTTGGCAGAGTGGACCAAGTTAAAAAATGTATATTAATAATGGGAGGGGATATGAACACCATAGTGGATGTTAAGGTAGATAGAAATAATATGAGAACAAAAGATACCCAAAGTTATATTAAACCTAAATGTAAAATCTTACAAGATATTTTGATTAAATATGATCTTTTTGATATTTGGCGTGTAAACCACCCGAGAGATAGGGACTATACTTTCTATTCGAGAGTCCACCAAATGTACTTTCGCATTGACCTTTTTACTGACCAATCCATCTGGTTTAAGAAAGATAACCAAATCTGAGATCGGACAGATAACTTGGTCCGACCACGGACCTATCAGCCTTGTAATTAAAAATAACCCCGAATATAATGTAAAACCTCATTGGAGATTGAACGAAACATTGTTGCTGAAAGAGGAAGACAAAAAAACTCTCAATGATTTAATTAAAGACTATATTGCTATTAATAATAATGGCCAAGTCTCCGCACAGATATTGTGGGCCTCATTCAAATGCGTAATACGTGGTTATCTAATACAACTGGATGCTAGAAAGAAAAAAGAAAAAGGGGCTCCTTTGTCGGATCTATATATCAAGCTAACGAACCTAGATTATATTAACAAGTGTAATCCTTCCACTGAAAACTTTGAACAAAGCAAGAATGTACAGGAGATGATTATAAAGAGACTAGAAGAACAGGTCAGCAGTATGATTCTTTCTTCAAAACAGAGATGGTATAATAGCGGGGACAAAGTTGGTAAACTCCTCACAAGTAAAATTAAATACGATAGTAAAAAACAAAAGATAAAGAAAATTTTGGAAGCAAATAAAATCCATCTGTCCCCACAAGACATAGGCGAGTCATTCGCCAAATACTATGAATCACTATATAATCTTAGAGAAGGAAGATATCCCCTGTCTGACCTAGACTCCTTTTTAGAAAAAAATTATTCTCCCCCAAATATCTAAAGAAAAACTAGCAAACCTAAACAAACCTATTAGTAAGGAAGAAATAAAAAAAGGTTATCCTTAATCTTGAAAACAGAAAAGCTCTAAGCCCAGACAGATATACATCCCTATTTTATAAGTCATTTGAACCTGAGATAACCTCCCTTTTATGTTTGCTATATGAAGCAATTGGCAACACTGGAACAATTCCGTCAGAAATGTTGAAGGCAATAATCTCTCCTATACCGAAGCCGGACAAAGACCCGAACCATGTAACCAACTACCGTCCAGTTTCATTAATAAACATTGACATCAAAATTCTTTCTAAAATATTGTCCGACAGGTTAAAAACGGTTGTAGCTGACTTGATCCATCAAGATCAGTCAGGCTTTATAACAAGATCAGGGGGAGATAATGTTCGGAAATTATTAAACTTAATAAATATAGTGAATAACACAAAAACACCTTGTATCTTTGTCTCTGTCGATGCGGAAAAAGCATTTGACAGAGTCAACTGGAGATACATGTCTAGAGTGTTGTCTGCCTTCGGTATGGAGGGATGGCTTAAAACTATGATTCTCTCTATGTATTCGGAACCCATGGCAATGGATTGAACTCGAGATGGTTCCCAATTAAAAACGGTACTAGGCAGGGCTGTCCACTGCACCCCTCTTATACAACCTTACCATGGAACCTTTAGCCGCATACATCAGGCAAACACATTCCATCTTCGGCATAGACTTTGGAGATCATCAACAAACAATAACGCTCTACGCCGACGATGTTATACTAACTCTTTCACACCCGGAATATTCACTGCCAGAAGTATTGCGTTGAATAGACGAATTTAGTAACTTTTCAAACTATAAGATTAATCTCTCTAAGACACAAATTATTTACAAAAATTTATCTCAGGACCAGGAAATGTCTCCCAAACAAACTTATCGTTTAAATTGGTCAAATGAGACAATTAAATATTTGGGTATTGACATTAAATTCAATATAGAAAACATAGTGAAAAACAATTACCTTAAATTATATAAAGAATTTGAAGATAGGATTAAGAAATGGAAGAAAATGTTTATCTCTTGGATGGGCAGAATTAACTTGGTTAAGGCATACCTGCTTCCTAAGCTGGAATATCTGTTACGTACCATTCCATTGAGAGTACCAAGAAAGCTCCTGTATATGTTTCATAAATTGTTTGTCGCATTTGTTTGGGAGAACAAGAAACCCAGAATTCAATTTCATATTATGTCAAAAACCATGTCTCAGGGTGGACTGTCCTTCCCCAACATATACCATATACATGACTCCATAATGTTTTCTCACTTTCTACTATGGGGCAATAAGAAATCAAGAAATAAAGGTTGGTACCAACACGAAAAGGGAAATATGTGGAAAAATAGATAAACAAATTTGACAGGTTAAAAATTAAAAATACGGTAATTCCAAATTTTTATCTATTGGTCCAATTAAAACAAAAAATTTTCACGATACTCAAATAACTCCTTGGGCCTCTATTGGTATATTAAAGCTTTTTATAAACGATCTTAACTTAGATAACTAGTCTAGAGCTGGATTAGAAAAGATTGGCGATCTATTTCAAGACCTAAATAGAATATCCTTTCCAGAGCTGCAACAAAAATGTAATCTTCCATTGAAAGAATTTTTTCCGTACATTCGTATATGGGACTTCCTTAAGAACATCCAACTCAAACCAGATTCCCCCTTAGAGAAAATTATATATGGTTCACACCAAAAGATATCTACCAAATTCTGAATGCTTTCCAAAAATTAGAACTACAGAGTGGGAAATTAGACACAATAATAAAATGGGAAGTAGATCTAGAGAGAACATTTCCAACGCAAACATGGCACAGAACATTTGATCTGATGAAAAAGACAATTCACTGTATAGCCCTTCAAGAATTATACATGAAGGTATTACATAGATGGTATTGGGTCCCATCAAGACTCGGTAAATACCAAGAGAATACATCCCCACTTTGTTGGAGATGTAATAAAGAAATTGGTAATATTAAACATATTTGGTGGGATTGCGAAAAACTTGATGATGTACGTGCTAATTTAGTTAAAATCTTTGCAGATCTCCACCTTGATTTGGGTACCTTAAGTGTGGATAAATTCTTGTTCCATCTCGAACTCCCAAATTTGAATAAACCCTCAAAAAAAAAAAAACTAGCAATACACGTCCTATTGGCAACCAAGATGTGTATCTCAAGAAATTGGAGGAAAATTGTTGTACCATCTGAGATAGAGATACGATCTAAACTTTATTATCAATGTAGGATGGAAAAGCTGTTTTACTTAGATAATATGTGTCTCCCTCAATACTATGAAATTTGGAACCCCATTCTTAAGATATTGGCACCTCATAATAACTATGTTTTTAAATAGATAAACAATAGTTAAAAAGAAGGGGAAGGAAAGAAAGAGAGAAAAGGAAAGAGAAGAAGGCAGGGAAAGGAAAAAAAAGGAAGATTTATGGAAGATTAGACCTCTAAGAGAAAGTGATTTAACCCCTTGGCGACACAGGACGGACTAGGTCCGTCCTGTGTCAAAACGAGCACTGAAAGCGGAGTTTTTCCGCTTTCAGTGCTCTAATGGTATTGTAACGATGCTTCCGTGTGGAAGCATCGTACAATACAGAAAAAAAATGCCAGTCGGCATTTCGATCGCTCCGGAGAGCGATTGAAATGCCGGTTTTAAAGACACAGCGCATTTAAAAAACGAGCATAGGAAGCGAATTTTTCGCTTCCTATGCTCAGAAAGTGTTTCTGATTGCCTCGCAAGTCGAGGCAATCAGGAACACAAGTTGCAATTTTGAGATGCGCATCTCACAAATGTTGCCTTCTAGCCAAAAAACAAACCAACAAACCTATGCATGGGTGATATCCCTGTACTCGGGAGATGTTGTTGAACACATATTGGGTTGTTGTTTGGCAGTGACATATACCAGAATCTGTGACTTCATGCCTGAAGTACAATGCATGTGGAAAAAAAACTCCCAAAAAAGTACTACCACAAACTTTTACAGAGGCTGGTGGTAGAATTAGTACATATACAGTATTAAAATACCACCATTTGAAATACCTTAGGATGTCTATTTTCCAAAAATATATGGTTTGATGGGGTAAAATTCAATGGACGGCTTCTAAAATGTTCCAAATGGAACATGGGCGCAGGCTGACTACATGTCAAAATTCCAGGTTGGAATTGCGCACCCCCTTTTAGCCCCAAAACAAACCAACAAACCTATGCAAGGAGATGTTGCTGAACACATATTAAAAGGTGTTGGTTGGCAGTGGCAAATACCAGAATCTGAAAATTCCTGCCTGAACTTTAATGTGTGTGGGGAAAAAATGACATCCCAATCCTTTGACATAGGTTGGTGGTAGCACTTGGAAAGTGTTAAAATACCACAATTTTAAATACCCTAGGATGTCTAGTTTTCCAAAATATATGGTTTGATGGGGTAAAATACTTTGACAGGCTTCAAGTGTCCCAAATGGACACTTTTGAATGGCCTTTTAGCCCCCAAACAACCCAACAAACCTATGAATGGGTGGTATCCCTGTACTCAGGAGATGTTGCTGAACACATATTGGGGTGTTTTGCACTGACACATAACAGGATCTGTGAATTCATGCTCGAAGTACAATGTATGTGGAAACAAAACATTAAAAAATTACTAACCTAAAATTTGACAAAGGCTGGTGGTAGAATTAGTGCATGGAAAGTGTTAAAATACTACCATTTGAAATACCCTAAGGTGTCTAGTTTGCTAAAATGTATGGTTTTGTGGGGCAAAATACACATTCTGGCTTCACAAATGTCCCAAATGGAACATGGGCGCAGGTTTTCTGCACGTCAGAATTCCAAGTTGGAAAACCAAAAAGCGCACCTCTCAAATGTGGCCTTTTAACCCCCAAATAATCTAACCAACCTATACATGGGTGATGTCCTTGTACTCAGGAGATGTTGCTGAACACATATTGAGGTGTTATTTGGAAATACCCCTTCACATTTTAAGGTAATGTTTACCTAAACTGCAATCTATGTGAAAAATTAAAAAAAAAGATTTTTTGCTGCAAACTTTGGCAAAGATTGGTGGTAAAATGGCTACATGAAATGTGTCAAAATACCCCAAGTTAAATGCCCTGAGTGGTCTAGTTTTCAAAAATATGTACATGTTGGGGGTCATTCATGGATTTAGTACAGAAATCAGTGTTACAATGTCACTATCGCTAATTTTGAAAAAAAAAGGATTTTAACCCCTTGCCGACAAAGGACGTGCCAGGCACGTCCTGGGAGAAACTCCCTTAACGACAATGGACGTGCCTGGCACGTCCTGCATTGAATGAAGCGGTTTTCGCGATCAACGATCGCGAAAACCGCTTTAACAGTGCTGGTCTATTGCCTCGACATCGAGGCAATAGCCAGCACCGAAATTTCTATTTCGGGACCCCCACGATCGCCCCACAGAGCGATCGTGGGGAGCCATATTGACGGAGCATGCTGCTCCGTCAATATGGCTAAGTCCTCTCCAGGTCTGAGCTTCGGAAGTGAAAGTAACTTCACTTCCGTCGCTCTGAATATGCTACTTGACTACCCCTAGTGGTAGTTTAGTAGCATTGCAATGGGAAATATTTAAAATAAATATTTAATTAATTAAAAACAGGTTATTTAGCTATATTAGCCTATAGGGTTAAAATTTAATATTTTTTAGCATAAAGGATAGGGTTAAAATTAATTTAAAGTTAAAAAATATTAAGGGATATAATAAGGATTAGAGTTGGGGTTAAATTTAGTGTTAGGGTTAAATTTGGGGTTCGGGTTGGGGTCAAAAGATCAATATAGGAAAAAACAAAAAAACACTATTTTTGGTTTTTGCCCCATAACTCGCAAAAAAATACCGAAAAATATGGAAACATGCATATTTTTGAACTCGGGAGAACATTTAGAAACTATTTAGACGGGGTCTTTTTTAATGATTTTATTTGTGTAAATTATATTTTAGGTCAAAGTTAGAAAAAGTGTGTTTTTTAAAAATTTTCGTCATATTTTATGATTTTTTTTGTAGTAAATTATAAGATATGATGAAAATAATGGTATCTAATGAAAGCCCTTCTTATGACGATAAAAACAACATATAAATTTGTGTGGGTACTGTATGTGAGAAAGAAAAAAATTACAGCTAAACACAAACACCCTAGAAATGTCAAAACAGCCATTGTCACCAAGGGAAAGTCAAGGTGAAAATGTCTTGTCACTAAGGGGTAAAAAAAAAAGCTTTGCACTACTTATAGTTTTGGCCCTGTAACATGAATAAAAAAAAAAGCACAAAAACATAAAACATGGGATATTTCTGAACTCAGGACATATATTAGAAACTATTTAGCAATGTTTTTTTGTTGTCTCTTGTACATGAGTATACGATTTTTCAAATAAAAGTCTTAAAAAAAGAAATTGCCATATTTTATTATTTTTTTTTACATCAAATTATATGCTATTATCAAAATAATGGTATCAAAAGAAAGCCCTTCTTATAACGATATATATAGTTTGTGCGGGTACACTAAATGAGAAATAAATTACAGCAAAACACAAACACCTCAGAAATGTTAAAACAGCCCATGTCACCAAGCGTCGGACAAGCCAAAAAAGTCACTAAGGGGTTAAAGCCGGGCATGTTGTGGTCCTATATGTCTTCTGGCCCACCTCGCCCATCCACGCACTCCCCACACCCTTATAATGATCCGCTTATGATTGTATATCTGCCTCTCTGGTTTTTCTGGACACCTACGGTATTTGTTTGTAAGAATGTATTTTACTGTTTGCAAACTATCATTAACTTATAATTAAGAAATGGTTATAGGAATAACACAACACGCCTGTTACAGATTCCTTGAATGGCAACACAAGGTTTATCTAGTTTTAAAACACTGTATATCTAGCCAAGTCATCGGGTAACAGGATAGTTACAGAATCCTAATAAAAAGTTAACCGTCCAATTTTGGATAAAATTTTGCAACACGTATAGGTTTGAATGAATGTTATGTAGGTGCAGTTTTGCAAGTCTATGTCTTAATAACTATGATAATATATTTGTAACACCTGCTGGCTGGTACTCACACAATGTATAGTATTCAACATGGCACACCCACACTACAGCTGTTAAAGAATCAGCATAGTATAGAGTTCCCTAACAGCTACGGATGATATTGAACGTAACACAGCTGTGATTCACTGATTATTAGTTGATATTCCCAAAAAAACTAAAAACTTTATTAAGTAGAATCAGGTAATGATTCTCTTTAGAATGAAAAGTCTGAAGCGGTTCCAAATATACTCATCTTTTGATGACACACTTCGACCAGTTAATGTATATTGTACTTTATTATATAAATTTAATAAGAACTATACGCCATGTTGACTCCTAGTTTGTTTGGGTTTACGCTGACTGCACTTTTACTTATGTAGCACAGTTAACAATCTTGTAAGACATTGCATACTGCACCTTATGTATGTTTTTAGACCATTATGGTTATTATGATGTATATTATATGTTGGTTTGTATTTTTCATTTGAAACAATAAAAAATTAACAATGAAAAAAAATTAAACAAAAATCAAATCAAAAAGTGTATTCCATCTATTAAAAGAGGGAACATTTGTCATGAACAGCATATCATATGAAAATAATCGTATAGGCTTACCACGAGTATCAGTATTGGTTATAACACTTCAGATTACATTAAACAAAATCTGGTCTTATTCCAACTCACCGATTTTAACAATAAATTAGCTTTTTGTTAAATAAATGCCTCCCTCTCTTCTCCCCATGTTCATGAACCTGTTGTCTTTAGGGGAGAGGGAGGAGCCTCCCCTTCCCTGCTGACTATCACAGGGCAGTAGAGATCTGTACTTAAACAGATCTGAGGCTCAGCTCCCCCACATGCTTCAGAGCAGGTGTGATGTCAGATCCTGACATTCTGCATCAAAACACTGCAAGGGAGCGGTGCATTGGATATGTGCTAGTCTAAGAACTGACCCATGCTCCCCCACAAATACCACATATGATAATCACAGAGGCAAATGTCCAGGCGCCCGGTCCCATTTCCCAGACACCATGGTGACCTGGGGTTTTATCGAGAACAGTCACTAAACAAAAATATTCAAACCAACTCTTTATTTTCTAAACAAAGACTATAGGATATCTGTTGAATGGTTGGTCAAAGAAGTACCAGACACAACAACATTTTATAAAAAGGAAAATTACCTTTGATAGATACAAATTTGCGGGTTTAATCTCTCTTAAAGCAAACAGATCATTTTATAATGTGCGGGATATATTTATGTGGAGTAATGGATTTTTTTTTTTTTTTTGGTGCGTCTTCCTAGCTGCTCTAGGAGGATGGGACAACCTTATTGATTTGATAAACTTTTTCCAATTATGTGCTCAGAATTATTGTAGGAAACTACTATCATTCATATGAGTCAATATACAACTGTTGCAACACTTGCAAACTTCATGTCCACAAAATTGTTAGATAATGTAGATTATCTGCAAAAACACACTTACCTCCTTTACCCCCTTATAAACCTCTAATACCCTGGAGTCCAGTTGTGGCATTGGCCGACCAGAGACATCGGACATCATTGTGTCTACCTCAGTTTGCTTCTCTGTAATTTTCTCCATTATGATATCAGCGAGAGTCCGTCTGCAAAAGATCACATAAATTAATCCATTACACAAATACTAAAAAGATTTCCACTACTAAACAATGTTACATCATGAGCATTCTTTTCTATGCCTGGTGTCTTTCTCACCTCAATGGTGGGTTCTTGTTCATGAACATTTCAATGGCGTCTTCATCCTCAGGATTGACTTCCACATTCTCACTATAGGCCCCTGCATCCATGGATGCTGCCTTGTCAAGTGAAGGCCATTCATCATCGTCAGAGTCTGAACCTTCTGCTTTGCCTTTGGTATCTATGATTAGGGTCAGATGGGGAAAGGTAAGGATTTAAGTCTGTAAAAACAAAAACAAAAAAAAAAGCCATACAAACATGGCAGCACTGGATAAATATGTTGGCATATCTGATATATTGAAAAAATGGTAAATTCTATTACTTAATCCATAAAAAGCTGCAAACAACCTGTGCGATTCTCTGCGTTCACACGTGAGCAGACATCCATAAGACAGATACACCGAAAAAAAACAAGCAAAAAAAAAACAAAAACAGTGATGTGGTTGGTGCGTTGATGTGACCACCACCAAAAAATGAAGCAAGCGTTGGTTGGGTTCTTGCAGTGTCTCAACATACATTTTTGTACCAGGTCTATAAAGCAAAGATATTCTCACATCAGAATAATATATATTTTTTATATATATTATTACGGATATATATTTTCTACATCTTTTTCTAATAGTGATTATTTAACATACGTTTTTGCAACAGATATATATAAATAATTTTTTCAGTATAACATATTTTGGCAAAACCCTCTTTGTCCAAAGTCTTTTTTGAATGTTCTGTATCAAACTTTTTGTCAATAAAGATATGTAAAACATGTCCTATTTCAATTTTTATTCCCACTATTTATGACAGTGATGGCATGCCAAGCTGTTTGTTGTGGCACAAGTGGCTAGGGGGAGTTGTTGGGCTGAAGCCCCTAATCTTAGCTCCATTTTCCCAAAGTGAAAATTCACTGCAAAAATAAATATTTACAGTAATGCTATCCTGTTGCCTCCTGATCAATTACATCAGTATTATTGCTCAGGAGCCAGCACACCCTTCCAGATTGCAAGGAGCCTGCCGGTTCCTCTCCCATGAGTAAGTGAGTGTGTGTGTGTGTATACAAGTGCTGTACGTAAGTGTGTGTGTGCGCCAACCAAGCCAATCATATAGAGGACTCTTGCAAGATTTTTCTATAATCTCTGAGAGTGACTAGTGCACATCGGAAGAGGAATATAAAACCGGAACAGAGTGTCAGAAGAACACGCCAGGAGGAAGCCCACAGAGGGTGAAACGCGTTGTGTGAACCACAATTTTTTTCCCCACTGTCTTCTGGTTTTATATTGGGTCTTTTATTTTAACGCTGCTGTTATTTGTTGTTTTTATCGTTGTACATCCACTGGACCATCTACAAGCTGACAGTCCCAATACATTGTGTGTGTGTGAACTGTCAGCTTATAGATGGTCCAGTGGATTTACAACGATAAAAACAGCAACATTCAAATTTTGGGGAAAAAAAACAGTATAATATGAGTAATATGAGACACTGCAAGAACCCTTTCAACTAATATACCAGGCAATCAACTTTTGCTTAATTGTTTTGGTAGTGGTCACGTGTCTGATATATAACGGTCTTGTGGATGCTACAGATTGAAAAAAAAAAAATCAGAGCATGAGTGAAGAGGAGATACATACAACAGAGCACTGAAGCAGTGCAGTCATTTTAACTTAGATGAGAGACAGGGCAGACAGACTGATTACGCACACATTTTACATCATAGGTGAAGTAGCATTGTTACTTACAGAAGTACCTCAAAATTGTGTATAAATACAGACTCGTAAAAATAAAAAATGCACTTTTAGGTAAGGTCCATAGAGGTAGGATAGTTTGTAATATAAAAACTTAAAATCCATCTTAGCACCTACTGATCTTATATACATTTAATAAATTGAAAAATGTCCTAAGCTCAGTTAAGGGATGGTATAAAAGTAATAATTGTGGACATTTTTTTTATTCTTGGGCAAACATAACAATGATATAGCATTAGCATTATAACACTAATGTGCATTTGTAAATTATCAATAAAAACCGTTTACTTATTTGTTTTAATTTATTGATTATGTTAATATTTTAAATACATAGATTTCTAATGATTTTTCTTATTTTTACACTTTGACCCATTTTGGAAGGCTTTCTATATCCTCCAGAAGTCTTTCCAAAATTGCCCTAAAATAAGCCAATGTCCTCCCCATAGAAGTCTAAGGAAGATTATAGAGGCTTTTGGTTGGCTAAATGCCGGAGGCACATAAATCTGCCACTATGACCGATTTTCGTGCCGATAAGGAATCACTTCTGTGGTCCGAGCTTAAGGGTAATTTGGATCACCGAAGTAATCCATTTGTGTCTAAAAGTATGTTCATAATAAAGCTAATGATGCAAAGATCAAAGGGGGATAAAGAGGAAAAAAAGGCACATGGGCACAGCAATCCACAACAAAAGGCGAGCCACAGATTAGCTCTACGATTGTCAGTTTGAGCTACCATTTTCTTAAAAAACGTATTTTATACCTTTTACTCCTTACCCAGTATAGTTGTCTTCTCCTTTGGAGCCACATGTCCAGGTACATGTTCTGCCTCTAGCTCCTCTTGCTGGATGCGGGCTTGATCCAGAATCCTTCTAGATAACTTCTCATCCACGTAACCGTCATCTTCTTGGTCTTCTATTTTGGGTCCTCGCCGTTTCCCGTGCAACGTGGGCCTGATTGAACCTTCCTGCAGAATCTGCTCGGTCAGAGAAGCCGAGTGAGGAACCGAGCCCCATGAGCGCCGATGTTTAGGCATGTTGGAGACAAATACACGTGCCAGACCGCGTCAAACGCACGCAAATCAGCTGCCTACAAGGACTCATTTTGATGACGTGTATCGTGCATAGTTGTAAGCATAAGTTCTAAGCACGAATGAAGTCAGTGAATCCAAAGCGTCTTTTGTACTTTTGTGCTTAGAGCACAGCTACATTTTAACTGTGCATCGAAACATCATAATTTGGGTAGTCGCGCGTTACCGAAGCAAACATGGGAGTGACATGGTAAGATTCACAGACAGCTGAAACGTGTAGCAAATATTATGGAAATAATAGAATAGGGCATTCTATTATTTCCATAATGTTTGCTACACGTTTCAGCTTACACTTTTTTTTTTTTAAATAAGGCTTGTTTATAATAACATGTTATTTCATTTATGTAAATTTCTCATTTTATTATGATTAATCTGTGATGGTCCAGCTGCAGTGCCAAACACATTGGTGCCTATTCACTAAAAGTAAACTGCAAAAAGCATGCAAAATAACTGGTTGTTTTGAGCTGTACATGTGTTTAACCATGAATTCTTAAAGGACAACTTCCTTAGAGGAAGCAAATGTTAAAATAAAGTTTCTTCTTTTCGGTAGTAAGCCCAATGTATATCTTTAGAGATGCATGTGGGTTTAGTCTTGGCTCTACCTCAGAACTGATTGGGAGGCTCACGTGCACAATTAGAACCGGAACTCACCCCACTTGTCTGATCTAGATCTGCACAGAGCGGAGGTGTTCATAATAAGAAAGGTTAAAAAAAACACTTCTAAATATACTCTTTTCTCTAAAGTGTTTCTCAGGTCCCTCTGGTGGAAGGGAAAAGCGTGCAGCAGACTGTGGAACTTCTGATCCATAAACTAGAGCAGATGGGAGCAGAGAAGCAAGGCACTTTCTATGTGGATTGTGAAACATATCATACAGCAGGGTCCAGCATGGGAACCACAGGTATAATTGACATCCACTTTATTTATAAAATGTTGAATAACACATTGAGATGTTTTTATCTCCAAGTGTGTCTTCACAAATATAACCAATCCATGGATTAAAATTATCCATTCTAGAAGTCATTAGTTTACTGGTTGACCACTCGTCTTAAATACAGACCTCAAATATTGTAGGGACCATGAGACTAAGATCCAGGTCCACCACAGAGCTGCAGGGTCACTTGATCCTCCCTGTGTGTCTGATGTCTGTGCGCTGTGCACAGACGTTCTCCTATACTGGCCGCCAGGTCTTCTGAGACTGAATGCTGGGGTCATGTGAATTTCTGATGTTGAAAATGACCCGGTGGAAATGTCCGGCCAAATCGGAGGATGTATGGAGTGCCATGAGGGGGCATTGACAAGTCGTGGGGAAGGCATTGTTACTTCTGTGGGTGAAATGGCATGTGACGATTGAACTAGCCTAAAAGTAACAATACACTTGTTGAAGGAAGCAAATTGTGAACAATTTCATATATTATAACAACTAAAGAGAATTGTAGGTTTTATGTGTTTTCTTTTTGTAGAATCCTTGTTCTGAAAACTGAATAAAATACTTTGTACACAAATTCAGAATCACCATGTTTTGTTTAAAGGATGGAATTATTGTGGTTCAATTCCCTGCATAATTTAAGTGAAGAATAGGCATCAAAATTGTTTACTCCATGTATTCTAGATGGGCAATATGCACCAAAATATTTAGCCTCACCCAGGACTAGTGCCTTTTCCTGAATGTATGCAATCATAACACTTGTATATATTTATCTTTCTTCTAAAAAAAACAGGTCACGCTGGGAAACTTCTATATGTCATGCACAGTTCGGAGCACCCGCTCAGTACATTCGCCCTGTTTGAAAATGGACCCTGCTTGGTCGCTGACTTAAATCTTGATGTGCTGATGGTAAAGTTGAAAGGCTTCTTTCAGAATGCTAAGGCAAACAAGATGGAGACTAGGGGAACTCGTTACCAGTATTGTGATTTTCTGGTGAAGATTGGCACAGTCACAATGGGGCAGAGCGGTCGAGGCATCTCTGTCGAGGTACCAGTGATAGTAATTATTTAGAACCTCTCAAAATAATTTTTAAAAAAACAGCAGGTGAAATATTCATAAAGCTGATATTTTAAAGGACAACTACAATACTATTTTAACCAAAATGAATAGTAAGTTTGTTGGTTGGAATATGGCTTTGCTTTCGGTCACCCTTCAGTCAGATCAATACAGTTGGGGGTGTAACTGCCATGGTTTTCTTCCATATCCATTCCAAGATCCACACACACTACAACAACACCCAGACCCATAATCCTTAAGTAATTGGACTCTGCTTGTTAAATGCCCTTTCTCCCTGCCTTGCCTTCCACCCTCAGGGTAACTGTCAATATAGTTTAGCTTCCTAACATGATGTGACTAGATCTCTCAACAACCACTTGGTTCTTGATTAGGTAGCTACTCCCTTTTTTTTTAATTTTGTATTTATTTTATTGATGTCAACTAAGGATCCTACTATACACCGGTTTATGCGATTGTGTTGTTTTATGTTTAATTGTTTTATTATAATTTCAGTAATATTACTAGTGTACTTTTTTTTTTTTTTTTTTCTTCTTTAGAACTAGTTTTGCCTCTTCGGTCTGTGGTGAAATAAGTGCCCCCAGTCTCAAAGCCAATCAACCTGCTCCCCTAGAGGAATGTCCTATAATAAACCGACACACTGGACATTCACATCTGAGTCATGGGGATGCACTGCGCATGCATGAACTGAATCGCCTCAATACTATTATTTTCAATGGTAGAAGTGCTGACCATGCTTAATTCTGAATGAAAAATTGTACAGAGCAGGCTAGTAGGTAGTGTTAAGACATGCAATCTTATGTTGTTTTGCACACAAACATTCAAAACAACATTTTAAGCATTTACCTATTTATTTGAAACCAGTAGTATTTTGCATTAAGAGAACCACATGAACCAGAGTTTTGTGCTTGTTTGTTCTTGCCATTGAAGGAATAGAAAAGTATTTAAAAAGTAGATTAGTCATCTCATGAGGTTTGGCCAAAGGCACGCTGAGACAAAGGGAAATGTTAAATATCAAAATACACAAGCATCCAGGATTACCTAGATACTAATGGCAATCCTAAAATTGGAAGCATTTTAATGTTATTTTGGTAAACTTGGTTTTAAACTATTATAATTGTCATTTGAACCCATCTATGGTCTGGTCTTCCTCAGGTTGATTACTGTCCTTGTGCAGTGCCAGGCGACTGCTGGAACCTGATGGCGGAATTCATGCAGAGTTTCATGGGCAATCATGCACCATCTGTCCCTCCTGTCTTCAGTGCCAAACACGATGCACTGTACACACCAGCAGACACCATGGTGCAGTATATGGAGCTTCTCAACAAGATTCGCAAGCAGCAGCAAGTTGCAGTGACTGCAATGAGGTGATTTTTAGACTGTCCTTATGTCAGATTTACTGGCAAACTTTTGATCCCACTAACCCCTTACAGCTTTTAACTCCCTCCACTATTTTATATATTGAAAAGTAGGGAAGTATTTCTGTAAGAGGGGAAAAAACCATTGACAGACATTGACACCCACAGACATTCTCGGAGTAGAATTGTGTAGAAACGTGTAAGGTACACGCATCTGCCTTGAAACAGTGCAGTGAACAACTCCCAGGTTAACTGGCCAGCATCAAGGGGATGGTAACATTTCTATTAATAAATAACAGGATATATATATGTATATGTATATGTCTGTGTATAGGTCTACTGAGATTGTCTGTCTTTAATATGTTGTTAAAAAAAAGTTACAAGGTGCTTAAGAGTAAATAAAGTTTAGTCCTTTGTTTTGTCAATCATTTTTGTCTGAATACTTACTTTTAATGAAGCACAAAATAGAGGGCTATGTAGGTTTAGTATAACAATGAATATTTATTTAGTACTTGTTGATCCAAGGAGAAATCTGATTGCCATTTGGAGACGAGAAGGAATTTTGTTTTTATTTTATTTTTTGCCTTTTGGAAGAACCACAGTAAACAAGGAATAGGAAATAGATAGTTGAACTTGAGCATGAACTATGTAATCTTAGGCTACAAAAGGAATGTCTTCCTGCAGTCAAGATATGAAAAATAAATACTTGACTGAAGCTATAATTTTGGCAATACAAATCATCCCAACCAAACCAAAACAAACTATGTCCAACAAACAAAACGTTAGACTGGTTACAGGATGAATGGGGCAGAAATAAGGCCAGGGCGAGAGAGAACAGATGCACAGGTATGACCACTTACTTCTATGAGACCTTTGTGATGCACCCATTGCCACTAGTAGGCCCTACTTTTTATATTCCCCGCCCGTATCCTAGTGTCAAGTTAGAATGGTATGGTACACAAGTGTCTCGCCAGAGGTTAATTTTGCTGTCTCTTTATGTTTTGAACCATTTCAAGATGCTTTAAAATGTTATACAAATAGTCACATGAAATACAGCAGTATCAATGCAAATACTGTAAAGAGAAAATAAATCCCTTTTACTGTGATATAGCTGTGATGTGAGGCATTGTTGGGAACCTGTCGTTGGTGCGTCAGGCCTGAAATGGCCTTTGTATTACCCATTGTGGGCGTCGGGGAATCTGAGCATGCATGGAAAGCCTATATCACAGCTGGCTGGATGCGGAATAAATTGTTGTGTGCTTGCATTTTGACTGGTGTGTGTGTGTGGACTTTAAAATTGAAAAATGTTTTGGGCAAGAGATACTCCACCTGTAGTGCATTATGTCTAGAAACAGTTTTTAAATCACATTTTAATGTATAAACTATCAACGTACCAGTTTATTAAAATAATTATAAAATGCAAATAGGCTTTTTAAGTAGCCCCTGATCGGGGTTCTAACGTTCCTGTGATATCGGTGAAGTCCCTCTTTCCAATGGTGCACTGCAATGAGCTTTACTTCCATGTGCTACGTATCGAGAATCAGTCAATATTCATTAATCAAGTGCATCCGCTAGGAAGAACACTTTTATTTTTTTATATTTATTATTTTCAAATTTATCTTGTATAAAAAGACAATACAAATGATACAAATATCGGATACATATACAGATATCTTGCCAAGGCAAGCGGGAGTCATATTGAGTGTCACATAAGATATCATAAAGGGCTCAAACGTGTGTATCCCCTAAAACATTATTCCTCAAGTATTTGAGGGTTTTTACCACATTATTCCCCAGGTATTTGAGGTTTTTTACATCTATACTTAATTCATATATATATATATATATATATATATATATATATATATATATATATATACATATTCCCAATTATTTTTCCTCCTCCTAAGAACCCCTTATCATACACCGATGTCTCTGTAATACAGGCAGGGGGATATGTGTAAAAATATCATGTTGCCCGTCCTTTACATTCTCACACCTTCCTTCTAACCCCTATATGACCCAATGCTCAATACACATACATTAAAGGCAATAAATGCAGTGTGCACCCATACAACATATAATCTTAATAATTTTAAACATTTTTAATAATTTTTAAAAGCACCTAGCTTAGATGAAATAATATTGGAGATTTAGTCACAATATATGGCCATATTTGGCTTAGCCCACCACTACGCCAAAGTACTCCAAACTTGGTGAGTCCTATCTCTAGCTACTTACTTGGAATGAATCTCTCTGACAATCTGTCTTGAACTAGAATTTATACAAATCTCACTGGACACCATATACAGAGCACCTGTGAGTGGGTGAAGTGCACGCCCAAAAGCTGGTCAGGCTTCATAAATATGCAAAAACAATGGTTTGGACAGCACCCCAGAACCGGCATATGTTGCACAGAGCACCACTAAGGCGACCACAATTTTTACAATAAAGGCAATAAATGCAGTGTGCACCCATACAACATATAATCTTAATAATTTTAAACATTTGTAATAATTTTTAAATATTTTTAAAAGCACC
>CM069857.1:109347445-109359945 GCA_036172795.1 Pelodytes ibericus | reverse complement strand
ATATATATATATATATATATATATATATATACATACATACATATATATATATATATATACATACATATATATACATATATATATACATACATATATATATATATATATATATACATACACACATATATATACACACACACACACATTTTATATATACATACACACACACACACACACACATATACATACACACACACACACATATACATACACACACTCGCGCATTAGATGATTTATCAGAAAGCTGACCAGGGTCAAAATCGAACCCTAAGTCAGCAGCCTCAGAATCAGTGCCTAAGCAGTTATCTACAGCAAAGAAAGGGTTAATAGCTCTTAGAAGACCCTATATAGTACTGTAATTCATTACAGTACAAAGAAATGAATTCCTAAAAAATGCAGACAGCAAAAAAAAAGTGTTGCTGACAAGATTACTGCTTATACAATGATCAATGGCAGGGAAGGAGTTAAGACACAGGGATTGGCTTTCATAAAATTGTATTTTAACACTAATACTGATCTGTCTCTTTCCCTCACAAAAATTGTAATTGAGGACAGAAAGGCAGATCCAAATTGATCAGATCAATGTTTACAAATATTGATCTGACCAGGCGAATGGTGATGCTCATCTTAGCAATAACCAAACCGCCTTTGACACTAATTCGCTGTATATATGCGGGTGTAAAAAAAAATAATAATAATATGTCGAACGATAAAAATTCCTTTGGTATCAATATAAATGTGTAAGTAGTGATATATGGCAAGGAAGGGGTTAGTAGCTCTTAGAAAACCTTTTTTAATACTGTAATAAATGACAGTAAAAAAAAAAAAAAAAAAACCCCGAAAAAAATGCACAAACGGCAAACAATGCGCTGATGTGCAAGATCACTGCTTATGCATGATCAATGGCAGGGAACAGGTTAAATGCAGGTAATGGCTTTTATAAAAGCCATTGGGTCTCAATTTTTTTCTTTTTACGGTTTTACAAATGTGAGGAGATGGAGGCAGATCCAAAGTGGACTGATCAATATTTGTAAAATACGGATCTGACCAGGCAGTGGGGATGTTCATCTGAGCATCCCCACTGCCTGCCAGTTACAGATTACCTCTATGATGAGGCAATCGTGTAACTGCTTGAAGAGCACAGGAAGCAGTTACTTTCTGCGCTCTTGCCCTTAGAAGGGCTGCGCCACACAGTGACTAAGATCGTGCTTTTTTTTAGTGCTGCTTACTGCCTCAATCATGGGAAGCAATTCAATTTGCTTCCTATACTCGTTTTTAGTGCCTGTCGCTTTGCCACACAGGACAGACCTAATCAGTCCTGTGTCGGCAAGTAGTAACATGATTTTCTGGTTTTTTTTGCAAGTTGTAGGGCAATAACCAACAGTAGTGTTTTTATTTTTTTGTTTCCTAACCTTTTTACTTGGTCACTGATAAACATTTGGTAAACTAATGAAAAAGCCTGCTAAGGATTCTAGTATTTGTCCTGAGATAGGGAGAACCCGGTGTTTTTAAAATAAGTGCATTGCTTTTTCCTAACCAAATGTTTTTCAGAATACACTATATAGGGACATTGTAGCTCTAACCCCAACACATAAAAAAAAAAAAAAAAAAAATCTGTGGGACTGTGGGTTGCTTTGAGGTTTCCCATGTCCGTAATTACTCTCTCCCTGCCCGATTGCTGTGGCGCAGGGAGAAACAATCTGTCACAACCAGTCCCTTCAATACATCCATGATTGGCTTTCACACTTACCAGATGTGACAGAGGGGACCTCCGCAACCATGGTTGGAGTGCCTTAGTCCCTACGCACTTAGCCATGTCAGTTACAGGCTTATCGTGGCATGCTGATGGGCACAACGCAATTGGAACTGCAGGATGTTCCAGGCAAGTCCATGGTCATTAATAAGACTATTTTGAATGCATTAAAGTACATTTGGTGACTGGAGTGTCCCTTTAAATCATGATTTCTAATTTAGAGATTCCAAATGAAATTAATATGAAAGTAAATTAAATGTAATACATACCATTACCATGCCTCCTGAATTCATTACATTGCCAGTCACAGGGAGAGTGACAGTAACAGTACCCTGACCGCTATTGGTTGTGTTCGTGTTTGTTCCAGCCTGCACAATCTGGGCCCCGGCCAAGCTGGCTGCAGGTATGGTGATCATTCCTGTAACAGGGACTGTCACTTTAGGGAACAAAACAAAAACCAAGAACAAAGAGACAGAGGAAGGGAGTAAAGAATTAATCCCACAGGAATCTCCAGTGCACACCAATGACATGCAAACTAGCACAAATCATACGGTGCAGACAGAGCATGGGAACTAGCCTTGGTCCAAAATAAGACAAAGAGCTAATTAGGAGAGGGTGAAAACCAAATTAAAGTAAAGATTTTGTGCAACTTGACCCAACGTGTACTTGTTAGCAAAGTATGAAAACGGCACATAAGTGATTTCATGTACTACACAGCATTACAAAAATGGCCTTACCTTGCTGCAGGATAGTTCCATCAGCATTTACAGGCTGATACACAATCGTCTGTCCTTCAGCTGTTTGTGCAACCTGCTGTCCCTGGACAGCTATCTGCTGCTGGGTCTGAAAAAAAAGGTATGAAAAGCAAATCAGCTAAAATGTAATTTAAAATCTGTTGGCTCCACAAGGAATACTTGCAAAATTCCAGTCACCTTATTTATTATTTATTCACCAACTAATGGTACCTGATTTTGCCCAGCAGTCACTGCTGTCTGAGGTTGCTGAATGATTATCTGTTGAGGCTGCCCCTGTTGGGCTTGCAGCTGCACAGCTTGTCCACCTTGAATCTGGATCTGTCCTGGCTGTACTAGTTGAATCTGTAAGAAACAGTAGCCAAGATGCAATGAAACCATGTCAAACACTAGATGGCATGCGTATACACCACAGAGCTTAGCAGAAATCCTAGACTATAATGTATAGACACGAAGAATGGCTGAGAACCTTTACAGAAAACATGTGACTGGCTAACATGAAAAGGTGACTAAGCCATTAAACGAGGTTTAACCTTTATGTAACTGGACTTTTTGATAGATAAAAATAATCGTGCTAGACAATGTTTAAACATTTCTGCAGTGTGTGTTTAGCTGTCCTTTTTTAATTCTCTCATTAACTGTACCCACGTAAATTAAACATTGTTTTTTTAAATATAATATAATATCATGGAAAATAAAAATACTTATTCTGACTTTTATTTGAATTTTTTTTTACTCGTCTACAAAAGCTAAAGAATTTACAAGTATAAGTAGCACATTGCTATTCCCAAGCCATTGTTTATCAAAATTACAAGTGACATTGTAACACTGATATCCGTCATGAAACCACAGTATCTCCCCCAACATGTACATATTTTTCAGACATATGCAATCAAGGGTATGTAATTTAGGGTCATACCAAATGTCACATTTGGATAGTTCTCTTACAGTCATTTTGCCACCAATCTTTGCAAAACGTCATTGTAGTAATTTTGTGTGGTTTTGTTCCCCACACACATTGTATTTCAGATATAAATCTATAGGGTCTTTTATGTATTACTGCTGACCACCACCCCAATATATGTTCAGCAATTTCCCCTGAGTATAGTGATACCCACAAGTATAGGTTTGCTATTTTATGTGGAAGGTACAGGGCAAAATTTTGGATACGGTCATTGCCACTTTGAAATGCGGAATATCCCATCATGCTCAGCCAAAAGCCATCTTCACATTTTAGGAAATTTAGTCTATAGTAGGCAACGCAGATCTTTGCTATTCTGCATGGATGAAATATCTAGCTGCTGGAGGCCACTGGCTCCACTAGCAGGCTTTTTTTTTCTTAATAAAACCACTGAAAGTTCTAACATGTCACTGGTAATTTGACCGTTATACATATCCGATTGCATCGGAGGGTGCTTCTACAGGCATGGCTGGAGTGCATCAGTCCTGTAGCACTCTGCAATGTCATTTACAGCCTGATCACGATATGCCAGCAGGAATACCACGATTAGATCTGCAGGACGTGCCAGGCACTTTCATTGCTGTTCATGAGGCAGTAGGATGTAAATACTTTAAGTAGAACATACAGAGCTATACATATTAATATTTATAGGATTGTTTATCCAAGTAAAAAAATAGTTTGCTTTCTAATGGGTCAATAGCAGTAACAAGGATAGGAAAAGTGTGGGCTTGACTGATTTAAGGCTAAACCTAAATTACTATGTTAAAAGTATAGGATATATTTACCTGCTGCAACCCTTGAGACCCAGACACTGGCACTTGCATCAGAGTTTGCCCCTGACCACCCATGGCTTGCACCATGATTGGCTGACCAGTAGAAGTGATAAGTTGTCCTCCACTGACTTGAACCATGAGAGGCTGACCTTGTACCTGTGGAGTGAAAATTTTAAATAAAAACATTATCACAACATGAGACATTAATCCATTCTGTAGATCCCTTGTAAAAACAGAAAGAATATGCATTACATAAATTAGTAAAACAGTAGAGGAGCAAGTATGAAAATATGATGTAAACATTAGATGTAGGATGTACTTTACTCATAACAGAATTCCATGCAAATATTACTGTGCAACCTCATACAAAGACAGATCAACTCTCATTTTGACTTCATGGGGACAATGTTGCACTATAAGATGGTGTTTTTTGTTGTTGTGACTCATGCAGCTATCAAAGGCACAACTACCTGGAGGGTCTGAACTTGCTGACCCGAGGCTGCTCCCACCTGAGCCTCAGTCTGTAACTGAACAGCAGTGACAGCACCCGGCTATAAGGAAAGGAACAAGAAAAGACAGCCTGACCATGAGAGAGAAAGCTAAAAAGCACTTGTACTGACAGAACATGAGAAGTTCATCTTCCCCTGGAAAGTTAAGAGAATAAATTATACCTTTACACAGAAGTTACACATGAGGGAAAGTCTGAATGAAGCAAAATGTGGTGTCTTAGAATTAAAAGGAGTTTACACAAGAAAGGGGGAGACATTGTGGTGTTATTATGGAGAATAAAAAAAAAAACAATTTTCACACAACATTCATCTCTACTTAAGTAGCACATTCCCTCACCCAGGAACCTGTGCTGACCTGCTGCTGGATTTGCCCGGCCTGCACCACAATCTGCTCTGGTGAACCATTGCTGCTTGTCGTGTATTGCTCCATTTTGTGTTAGGTAGAAGAGATGCAGTGCAGATGTCAGGTACCTCCTAAGAGACATTTGAGCAAGAAAGGTAATGATTAGAATATAGCATATATTAGTTTGCATTCATTTGGTCACTTCAGACAAACTAATTTACAAGGCATTTCACAATGGGTTTCTTCTATAGTCTATAATAAAAAAAATATATATATATACACACACACACACATATATATATATATATACATACATACACCTCAAACACAACTGTGTAATCCTTTGAAAACCAGTGACCTAATACACATCCTTCAAATGCACCAGACTGAAGGATATATATATATTTCAGATAAACTAGAAAAGGTAGTTCAAGGACATGTGCAAAAACCACAACAACCAAAAAATCATGATTCCTATAAACACTTATTTGCTAGCTTTTGTTAAGTAATGTAAAAATTTATGGTTGTGTTGGCTCCTGCCAAACCGTGCATAGGAAAATCTTTGATATCAAAGAAACACAAATGCTAAAAAAAGAAAAAAGCAAGTTTATCCACCATAAAAATAAAAAAAAAATAAAACCAGAGAAAAATGGATATGTAAACTTTTTTAAGTGTGCATTGTGGTTTTTAGCCAGTATGTAGAAACATTTATTTGCATAAGTTTAAACAAACCAGCCCAGTGCCACTTCAAATGTTCAAAGACTATAAAGGTTTTCTTTTAGTATTACAAAATTCTCCTGCGTCAGGGAAAACAAATTGGAGAGCTGTTCATTAAGAGATCCAGGTGAGTGGAGATGAACATTTTGGCAATATTTAAAAAAGGCCAGTTCCATCTACAGTGTTCGGGGGGGGGGGGGGGGGACGACATTGTAACCACCGTAACCTAAAAAAGAAATGGGAACAGTGAGAGAGAAAATAAAACCCAATCAGACAGATCGATCTCCCCAACCTGAAAAAAAAAAAAAGTATAATGTCTTAAAGTCTTTGGATGCTATAGTAATAACATTATTCACTTCTCCCAAGACCTCCTTTATGTATTGTAGGACACAGAGCTGGCTTAAACCACATCTCCTCTGCATTGCAAGCAATGGAAACAGCCAAGTTCATCAGCAAGCATTTGATACAAGAATCGCAAAGAGCAACACTTTCTCAGAGACTAGCTTGAAAACTGCTGTAGAGGAAGTCAGCCAGCACAGTTGTACACCCTCCCACTGATGTCACAGATTTTCACACTGATAATATTTATATTATGTAAAACAGGGCTCGACAAACCCCAGGCGCCAGGTCGCCATGGCGACCAGGAAATTAGACCTGGCGCCTGGGTGCTTTCAGCCTCCTGGTCCCCTTGCCGCTGCCATCCGATTTTTCCGCAGTGCGAGGGGGTAAAGTCTGTGCCGATGGCCGATGGCACAGACTGCAAGCTCCGCCCCCTCGCGCAACGCGTGTCTGAGTGCCGGATGTCGTCACGTGACATCCTGGCACTCAGCACGCCGACCAACGGAGTTAAGCTGCAGCGTGAATGTCCCCCTCCCCTGCAGTGAGGTAAAGCAGCAGGGAGGGGGACACATCAAGAAGAAACCCCCAAGAAAAGACTGTGTTAGGTGGGTGTGTGTGAGGGGTTTGTATATATGGGTGTGTGAGGTGTTTATATATATGTGTATATGTAAAGTATGTGTGTTTGTATATATGTGTGTGTGTGAGGTGTTTGTATATATGTGTGTGAGGTGTTTGTATATATGTGTATATGTAAAGTATGTGTGTTTGTATATATGTGTGTGTGAGGTGTTTGTATATATGTGTGTGTGAGTTGTTTGTATATATGTGTGTGTGAGTTGTTTGTATATATGTGTGTGTGAGGTGTTTGTATATATGTGTGTATGAGGTGTTTGTGTATATATGTGTGTGTGTGTGAGGTGTTTGTGTATATATGTGTGTGTGAGGTGTTTGTATATATGTGTATATGTAAAGTATGTGTGTTTGTATATATGTGAAGTAGGCGTGTGTGTTTATGAATTGTGTTTATGTTTGCGTGATTGTCTGGCTCCTAAAAAAAATGTCTGGCTCCTAAAATCAAAATACATTTGTCAAGCCCTGATGTAAAACTACGGGAGATTAATAATTTGTCTTAAAGTAAAAACTACTGGATTGACCATATACATTAAAAAACAAGTACAACATAGAGAAAATTATCTAGGTTGAACTGCCCCTTTGCATTATGCAGAGCCAATGGAGGTCTTCTAGCAGGAGAAACAGACCAGGCTTGTCTCTAAACAAAACCTAGTTAAGTCCATGAGATGCAATGTTTCTCTCAACTGACCTGCAACTGCACTAGTTCCTGTTTGTAGGGTATATATCAGGGCTCGACAAACCCCGGGCGCCAGGTCGCCATGGCGACCTGGAAATAGAGCCTGGCGCCCGGGTGCCGTTGCCCTAATGTTCCCCTTGCCGCTGCCATCAGTCTTTTGCAGCGCGAGGGGACAGACAGCAAGCTCCGCCCCCTCGCGCAACACGTGTGTTAGTGTTCAGCCGAAAGAGCCATGAGGATCGGCTGCGGCACGAATGTTCCCCCTCCCCAGCAATGAGGTAAGGCAGCAGGGAGGGGGAACATTCGTGCCGCAGCCGATCTTCATGGCTCTTTCGGCTAAGTGCTGGGTTGTCAAGAGACGACACCCAGCACTCAGAAGTTAAGAAGGGAAAAAAAAACTTGTGTATGTTTGAGTTGTATATGTGAAGTGTGGGGGGGAGATGTATATGTGAAGGGGGGGTATATATGTGAAGTGTGGGGGGGGAGGTGTATATGTGAAGTGTGGGGGGGGGAGGTGTATATGTGAAGGGGAGGTATATATGTGTGAAGTGTGGGGGGAGGGATGTATATGTGAAGGGGGGGAGGGGATGTATATGTGAAGGGGGAGGTGTATATGTGAAGTGTGGGGGGAGGTGTATATGTGAAGTGTGGGGGGAGGTGTATATGTGAAGTGTGGGGGGAGGTGTATATGTGAAGTGTGGGGGGAGGTGTATATGTGAAGTGTGGGGGGAGGTGTATATGTGAAGTGTGGGGGAGGTGTATATGTGAAGTGTGGGGGAGGTGTATATGTGAAGTGTGGGGTATATATGTGTAAAGTGTGGGGGGAGGTGTATATGTGAAGGGGGAGGGATGTATATGTGGGGGGGAGTTGTATATGTGAAGGGGGGTATATATGTGAGGTGTGGGGGGAGGTGTATATGTGAAGTGTGTGTGTGTATATGTGAAGTGGGTTGGTGTGTGGGGTGTATATGTGACGTGGGTTGGTGTGTGTGGGGTTGTATATGTGTGTGGGGTTGTATATGTGACTAGGGTTGGTGTGTGTGTGTTTATGAATTGCGTGTATGTTTGCGTGATTGTCTGGCTCCTAAAAATTTTTGCTGGCTCCTAGAATAAAATTAAATTTGTCAAGCCCTGGTATATATGCATGTCAGTATAATTAGCGAGAATATATCATATGGCTCATCTTAAAACACTATCTTCATAATTAATTTCTTTGCATATAGTATATATATCAGGACTTGACAAATTTATTTGAGTTTTAGGAGCCAGCTAAAAAATCTAGGAGCCAGACAACGGCACATAAACACAAACACACGCAGTCACATAGTCTGTCACATATACATACAGAATAAAGGATCCTTTATTCTGATTTGGAGGACTAGGGTGAAAGTCCTCTCTGTGCACCCTCCACTTCTGAACGCAAAACACCCCCCCACCCAAACATTCAGTCACA
This sequence comes from Pelodytes ibericus, assembly GCA_036172795.1. Lineage (NCBI taxonomy): Eukaryota > Metazoa > Chordata > Amphibia > Anura > Pelodytidae > Pelodytes > Pelodytes ibericus. Next base: position 109,351,036 of record CM069857.1, on the reverse strand, counting down.
CATACACACACACACACATCCAGTCAGACACATACATACACACACACACACACATCCAGTCAGACACATACATACACACACACACACACACACAAACACATCCAGTCAGACACATACACACACACAAACACATCCAGTCAGACACATACATACACACACACACAAACACATCCAGTCAGACACATACACACACACACACACACAAACACATCCAGTCAGACACATACACACACACACACACACACACACACACACATCCAGTCAGACACATATACACACACACACAAACACATCCAGTCAGACACATACACACACACACACACACAAACACATCCAGTCAGACACATACACACACACACACACACAAACACATCCAGTCAGACACATACATACACACACACACACACACACACACACAAACACATCCAGTCAGACACATACATACACACACACACACACACACAAACACATCCAGTCAGACACATACATACACACACACACACACAAACACATCCAGTCAGACACATACATACACACACACACACACACAAACACATCCAGTCAGACACACACACACACACACACACAAACACATCCAGTCAGACACATACATACACACACATCCAGTCAGACACATACATACACACACATCCAGTCAGACACATACATACACACACATCCAGTCAGACACATACATACACACACACACACACACACAAACACATCCAGTCAGACACATACATACACACACACACACACAAACACATCCAGTCAGACACATACATACACACACACACAAACACATCCAGTCAGACACATACATACACACACACACACAAACACATCCAGTCAGACATATACATACACACAAACACATCCAGTCAGACACATACATACACACACACACATCCAGTCAGACACATACATACACACACATCCAGTCAGACACATACATACACACACACACACACACACAAACACATCCAGTCAGACACATACATACACACACACAAACACATCCAGTCAGACACATACATACACACACACACACACACAAACACATCCAGTCAGACACATACACACACACACACAAACACATCCAGTCAGACACATACATACACACACATCCAGTCAGACACATACATACACACACATCCAGTCAGACACATACATACACACACACACACACACAAACACATCCAGTCAGACACATACATACACACACACACACACACAAACACATCCAGTCAGACACATACATACACACACACACAAACACATCCAGTCAGACACATACATACACACACACACACAAACACATCCAGTCAGACATATACATACACACAAACACATCCAGTCAGACACATACATACACACACACACATCCAGTCAGACACATACATACACACACATCCAGTCAGACACATACATACACACACACACACACACACAAACACATCCAGTCAGACACATACATACACACACACAAACACATCCAGTCAGACACATACATACACACACACACACAAACACATCCAGTCAGACATATACATACACACAAACACATCCAGTCAGACACATACATACACACACACACACACACAAACACATCCAGTCAGACACATACATACACACACACACACACAAACACATCCAGTCAGACACATACATACACACACACACACAAACACATCCAGTCAGACACATACATACACACACACACACAAACACATCCAGTCAGACACACATACACACAAACACATCCAGTCAGACACACATACACACACACACACACAAACACATCCAGTCAGACACATACATACACACACAAACACATCCAGTCAGACACATACATACACACACAAACACATCCAGTCAGACACATACATACACACACAAACACATCCAGTCAGACACATACATGCACACACACACACACACACACAAACACATCCAGTCAGACACATACATACACACACACACACACACAAACACATCCAGTCAGACACATACATACACACACACACAAACACATCCAGTCAGACACATACATACAAACACACACACACACATCCAGTCAGACACATACATACACACACACATCCAGTCAGACACATACATACACACACACACACACACACACACACACACATCCAGTCAGACACACAAACACATCCAGTCAGACACATACATACACACACACACAAACACATCCAGTCAGACACATACATACACACACACACACAAACACATCCAGTCAGACACATACATACACACACACACATCCAGTCAGACACATACACACACACACAAACACATCCAGTCAGACACATACATACACACACACACAAACACATCCAGTCAGACACATACATACACACACACACACACACACACATCCAGTCAGACACATACATACACACACACACACACACACACATCCAGTCAGACACATACATACACACACACACACACACACACACACATCCAGTCAGACACATACATACACACACACACACACACACACACATCCAGTCAGACACATACATACACACACACACACACACACATCCAGTCAGACACATACATACACACACACACACATCCAGTCAGACACATACATACACACACACACACACACACATACACACACACATCCAGTCAGACACATACATACACACACACACACACACATCCAGTCAGACACATACATACACACACACACACACACATCCAGTCAGACACATACATACACACACACAAACACATCCAGTCAGACACATACATACACACACACACACACACAAACACATCCAGTCAGACACATACATACACACACACACACACACACACAAACACATCCAGTCAGACACATACACACACACACAAACACATCCAGTCAGATACATACATACACACACACACACACACACACACACAAACACATCCAGTCAGACACATACATACACACACACACAAACACATCCAGTCAGACACATACATACACACACACACAAACACATCCAGTCAGACACATACATACACACACACACATACAAACACATCCAGTCAGACACATACATACACACACACACATACAAACACATCCAGTCAGACACATACATACACACACACACACACACACAAACACATCCAGTCAGACACATACATACACACACACACACACACACACATCCAGTCAGACACATACATACACACACACACACACATCCAGTCAGACACATACATACACACACACACACACACACACACACACATCCAGTCAGACACATACATACACACACACACACACACATACACACACACACACACACATCCAGTCAGACACATACATACACACACACACACACACATCCAGTCAGACACATACATACACACACACACACATCCAGTCAGACACATACATACACACACACAAACACACACACATCCAGTCAGACACATACATACACACACACAAACACATCCAGTCAGACACATACATACACACACACACACACACAAACACATCCAGTCAGACACATACATACACACACACACACACACACAAACACATCCAGTCAGACACAT
>CM069857.1:109217445-109342445 GCA_036172795.1 Pelodytes ibericus | reverse complement strand
CACATATACACACACAAACACATCCACGCAGACATACACAAGACAGCAGGTTTTTTTTTTTTGGTTGTCGTTTTTTTTAAAAGAAAAAAAAAAGTTCACCTATCAGTGTCCCCCCTCCCTGCGATTACACCTCAATGCAGAGAGGGGGGGGGGGCGCGGTTTCCATTGCAGCCCGGTGGCTCAGAGCAGCTTCCCTGTTATGCTCCCCAGTACTGGATCAGCGCTAGAACGCGGTACGCGAGGGGGCGGAGCAGGAAGTCTGTGCAGCCGGTGCACTCACTCTGCTCCCTCGCGCACCGCTGCTGAAATAGAAGAAAAAAAAAAAAACCCGATCCCATTGCTGAGGACACCTCGCGGGGCTCACGATACCTGGGCGCCAGGTCTGATTTCCTGGTCGCCATGGCGACCTGGCGACCGGGGTTTGTCGAGCCCTGGTATATATTCAATTGAGACTTAAAATCTACATTTAATTTAATAACTCTACTGATACATAACATCAGTGAATTTTGACACAGGCTTTTAAATGCAGCCACCCGTTGTGGAACATAGTTCCACAAAAGAAAGGCATAGTACAATCAACTGACTTTAGATTATTTACTTACAGATTATTCAAATTACACATCAAAAGGTATCTGACTATCTGTGTACAGAGTAACACTTTAGGCATTCAACTTGACCTTCCAGATTATACATTCAGTAGGAAAGCAACACAAAGATAACGTGTTAGTATGTATCCAAAAAGAGGTAGCCACCTGAGTCATTTTTTAAATCGGCCACATAACTTTGCATGATGCTTTGCAGTACGTATAAGTTTTATGTGACCAGAAGCAAATCAATAAACTAATCAAAGAGTGGATCCCAAAAATCTGATTGATTAGTTAAATAAATTTCCTTCTAGTCACATGACCAGATGCAAGGCAGCATGTAAACATTATATGTGACCACTAAAAAACAGCCACGGTGGCAACCTTGGCCTAACACTCAAGTTAAATATGAATAATGTTCAAAAATGTATCAGAGGTTACCAATTCTTTTAAATTTACTTCACTGCATGACATACACGGCTAGTAAAACATCTGGTGGAAGACACGCATAACTTAATTTTACTTCTAGCAAATTATGTTTGCATTTGTGAGTGATAATCTCCATGGATGTGCCTTTTTGGCTTCTACAGAAAAAGTTGTGCTGCCTGATCAGCTACATAACAGCCATACATAAAACGATACAAGAGGAGTCTTTACAGTAAAATTACAATTTATAATACTTTCATCATTAATCACATTAGGGAGTCCAAATGTCACATTTCCAGCAGAAGACTTATAGAAACAAAACTTATAATAACATAGAAGTTATAGGCCTGCATTAAAGACAATGCTCCCCTATAAATTAAATTTGTCTGTCATAAAAAATGAGAAATCTATACACATTTATAAAACAGCTTATACCCATTACATTAGGAACAGAAAAACACCTGGATGTATTAAAATCGCCACTAATCAGTACAATACACTTCTATATGCACCATGAAAGCAGGAAACCCACATTGCTGTTTTATTCAGGGACATATAAAAAATCCACAGAGGTCTACTCGATAAAGAGAGGATTTCAGGGAATTGATACGGAACAAACTGAAGGCCAATACAACTGAATGGGGGAAGGTTTACAACTCAGTTACTTTGGCCTTAATTTGTTTACTGCTGCAACCGTAAAATTGACACCGTTATCATATTACCGATTACAGCCATGGATTATACATTTATCATTAGCGACCCCGGAATAAAAAGGCTATGTAGTCACCCTACGAGGGAAGCCCTAAAAATAGCACCTCTATACAGGGTCCCCCTTGCCAGCCGTAACTATGATGATTAGCTATACGTTATTTCCCTTTCTTATCCCTATACATGTATAGTCGTGTCGGTGCACTATATATTTGAGGTGTGTTGTGAGCATATTTGTTGTGATGTGAATAGTCGGTGTACACAGTGTGTTCGACTTTTTCCCTGTTATTGGCGGGATCTGCCGTGGATTGGCTGTTGGTGTTATTGGCTGTGTGTCTCAGGTCAGGTTTCTCCCTCCCCGCGGTGTTATTGGCTCTCCCCACCGGTCCCTCTCACCTCCTCTCCCGGTCTCGGTTCTTCTCTCCGCTCTGATTGGTTCCAGAACCGGAGCACTAAGCCCAATCAGGGCCTTGGACACTCAAAATGGCGGAAGGACAAAGGCGCCTAAAGGTTGTGCCCACGACGCCTGCGCCATTAGTGTCTCTCGTCATTGAGCATGTGCCACTCGCTGCGTGACCGCCCACTTTGTTGGTTAGGGGGGGCGTTCCACGTCTTCGCTTCCGAAAGTTCTAGTCTCTTTTAACAAAAGGTGAAATAGCTGCACAGTGGGAGTGTCAGAATACCATACGTTTGAAATGTAGATACGTTAGGTATTGACACTCGGATTTTAGTTGTGAAGATAAGTAACAGTAAGATACTCTAAAACACCAGAATGATATGTGTTAAATTACACATCAAACAAGGATTTTAATCTGCCGTTAACCCTCACAATCTAGGCAACATAATTAAAGTGTTCTGGTACATATTTGTTATGCTCTAACGAAGCAATTAAAAATGAAATGGTAAACTAGGTCCTCCGACCGGGATGCTTGAGCATTTTCTGGGTGTGCAATTTGGATGTTGGGGTAAGTCTGTGTCTGCAATGTGGATTCTATGGCATGCCCTGGGTGTGCAATGTGGGTTCTATGGCTTACCCTGGATGTGCAACGTGGGTGCTAAGGGATGACCTGGGTGTGCAGTGTGGGTGCTGGGTCATGTCCTGGTGGGGGGTGCCCAAATTTAGTTGTGCCTGTGGCAGCTCAAAATACACCACTGGGTAAATGAACATTTAATCTCACCAATTTAGCTATGCATTGTGCAGGGACAATCTTGTAAGCTTGGGAGGGGTTTCTCTCTACACAATGTATACCGTATTTGCTCGAATATAAGACAAGGTTTTTTCAGAGCAAATGCTCTGAGAAAGCCACCTCGTCTTATTATTCAAGGTCGTTTTATAATCTGACCTCAAATCGAGGTCAGATTATAAAACTGGGATCCAGGTCCCCCGCAGAGCTGCAGGGGACCTGTATCCCCCTTGCTAACATCTCCTGCTGCCGCCCGGCACGACCGCCGGGACTTCTATGATGAACTTCTGGCTTCATCATAAAAGTCCCAGCGGAAGTGCCAGGCAGAGCTGCTCCACCGGCTTCCTTTACTAGGCACCAAGAAGATTCAGACATCCTCCATGCTGCCCGACACTTCCGTCTATTATGATGGACCGGCTGTCCGTCATAATGGACGAAAGTGTCCGGCAGCACGGAGGATGTCTGCACGTATCGTGCAGATGTCCCCTGGCTGCCCCCACTAGCCACCAGGGGGAGGGGGGAGAACGAGGAGGAGAGAGATAACGCTGGGGGGACAGACAGAGACAACACTAAGGGGGAGAGAGAGCATTGGCACATAAAAGGAAATAAAAGCAAGAAATGCATTTTTTTTATATCATAATTTTTATTAAATATTAAAAGCAATTTACATGTGAATATATACAAGTTGAACTTTTTTCCTATAGGGTAGTCTTATATTCAGGCTTTAAGTTTTTTTTTCTAAAGGAATATCCAAAGTTTGGGGGGGGTCTTCTTATAATCAGGATCGTCTTATATTCAAGCAAATACGGTAATTAAAATGGTGCGATTCAGTTTTCACCACAGCTTTAGTGAATAGCCCCCAGTGTATTATCTACTACTGCATAATCCTGAGGCAAACAACACTTTTCATTAACCAACTGTCATTAGGTCCTATAGATGACTGCTAGGATCAGACACAGACAAAAATAAGAAATAGAGATAGGAAAAACGAGTATGCATATGTGTCAGATGTAGAATGACAATCAAAGAGAATGGAGTTATGAGAGTGTCGAATATATGTGCAAGAATGTCAAAGGATAAACACAGTCAGTGGCGTTGGGGGCTAATGGGGCTGAAGCCCCGGATCTCCCCTCCATAGCCCCAAAAAGAGACTCGGCCCGCCCCCTCACGCTCGGCCCCACCGCCTTCATGCTGAACTCTGGATGCTGAACAGCAGCCCCCTTGCGCTTAACTCCGCCCCTCAAGCTTTGAACATGAGTGTTTGGCAGCGTGTGAGTAGCAGAGTTATGAGTGTGCCTGTGTATGTATGTGAGTGGCAGAGTGAAAGTGCCTGTGACTTGAGTGGCAGAGTTATGAATGTGCATATGTATGTGAGTGGCAGCATGTAAGTGGGTGAGTTTTTGGCAGAGCGTAAGTGTGTGTGAGTGTAAGCATGAGTGGCAGAGTTATGAGTATGTATGTGTGTGAGTGGCAGAGTCTGAGTGTGTATGTGAGTGGTAGAGTGTAAGTAAGTGTGTGAGTGTTTGGAAGAGCATAAGTATGTGTGAGTAAGTGTAAGCATGAGTCGCAGAGTTATGAGTGTGTATGTGTGTGAGTGGCAGAATGTAAGTATGTGTAAGTGGCCAAGTGTGAGTGTGTATGTGAGTGGCAGAGTGTGAGTGGTAGAGTGTGAGTGTTTGGAAGAGTGTGAGTTATGAGTGTGCGTGTATGTGTGTGGTAGAGTGGAAGTGTGTGTGAGTGGCAGAGTGTGTAAGAGTATAAGTGTGAGTAGCAGGGTTATGAGTGTGTGCGTGAGTGAGTGGCAGAGTTATGAGTGTGCATGTGTGAGAGTGTAAGCGTGAGCAGCAGAGTTATGAGTGTGAGTGTGAATCCCAGTGAGATTACTGGGAGAAAATGGGATTAATTACTATTATTCATATTGATTGTGATAATCAAGTGTGAAACAATGCTATCATCTCATATTTAGTGTTGAGCGAACCCAATCCGCACTGTTCGGGTTCGTACCGAACATTACGGTTTTTGGACCCCGGACCCGAACACGGACATTCCACTGTATGTTTGTGTTGGAGTTCGGGGTTCGGCGATTTAATGGTGCATTTTGAAAGGCTGCAGGGCAGCCAATCAACATGCGTTTGACTCGTTTGCCCTTAGAAGCCATCACAGCCATGCCTACTAATAGCATGGCTGTGATTGGCCAGTGCAGCCTGTGACCCAGCCTCTATATAAAAGCTGGAGTCATGTACACGCACATCACATGAGCTCTTCTTAGTGTAGGGAGAGGATGCTGCAGCTGTGAGGGACAGATTAAAAAAATTCTGGTGTTGAATCTGCAAACTACAGCGATTATTCAAATTACAGTGATTATTTTAGTGGGTGCTATACTACATATTTGTACCCTGCCCTGCATGTGTGCCAGGCACATAACTTTAATCCTGTTCTGTTAGCTCAATGGGCAACATCTAGGAATTTTTAAATACTGCAATTTGTTGGTGTTAAATATTACATTTGCGTCCTGCACTTCATATCTGAGAGTCAAATAGAACCGTCAAATACTGTGCTTACAGCGCACTTTGAAAAATTGTAATTGTTTTGGGTGGTAAATAGTACATTTGCATCTTGCGGTGCACTTCATATCTGATAGTCAAATAGAACAGTCCAATTGTGTGCTTACAGTGATTTGGATCAAAGCAAACTTTGCTTTATTGTCTATCTACTCCTTCTAAATTGATCAACTAATGCGCTCTCCCCTAAAAGTAATTCACACCGGAGACAAAGTTTCTGATCAGTGAAAAACCTGAGGCAAACCTTTATTTCTCAGAGTGGGGGATTCCTTTTAAAGCAGGAGTACGTCACAGTACAGTCATAGTTTAAAGATACAATATACGTTCAACAATTGGCTAACAGTTGGAGGGGTCTTCTTTAAGCCCACGCTACAGAATGTGATGTCATCTTTATAGAGTTCTCCCACCCTCATTCCAGCTCCATCTTGGTTACACGATGGGAGGGGGAGTGAGTAGTTACTGAACAAAGAGGGGCTGCAGGGGAAACAGTTACTGTTACTTTAACAGTGATTCTCCATTTTGATTCACGTGGCATGCAATAACTGTTAATTTGTACTAGAGAAAGGGGGAGGAGTTAGTACCGGAAGCTGGTCTTTATAAGAATGTGTTACATGAGACTTGCTCCTTAGCAGGGGGGAAGGGGTAGCTTGGATGGGAGGAGTTTCCATAGGAAGCAGTTATTGAGCACATGTGTAAGAGATTAAACAGACAAAGGATTGCAATGCTTATACGTAAGCATCTGTAAGAAATTATGACCTTTAGGGAAGTGTGCCAAATAAGACATAAACACAAATATATAATAGTAAAAGAGACATTTGTCCATAACAACAGCACACTTTGAAAAATTCTAATTGTTTTGGGTACTAAATAGTACATTTGCGTCTTGCGGTGCACTTCATATCTGAGAGTCAAATAGAACAGTCCAATACTGTGCTTACAGTGCACTTTGAAAAATTCTAATTGTTTTGGGTGCTAAATAGTACATTTGCGTCTTGCGGTGCACTTCATATCTGAGAGTCAAATAGAAAAGTCCAATACTGTGCTTACAGCGCACTTTGAAAAATTCAAATTGTTTTGGGTGCTAAATAGTACATTTACGTCTTGCGGTGCATTTCTTGCAGTCCAATAAACAAAAAAAATTGCCCTTTATGCCTTGGAGGTCATGGCCTGCCCTGCAGCCAGTGTATTGTCTGAACGTGTGTTTAGCACGGCAGGGGGCATTATCACAGACAAGCGCAGCCGCCTGTCCACAGCCAACGAGGACAAGCTCACGTTTATTAAGATGAACCAGGCATGGATCCCACCAGACTTCTCTGTACCTTGTGCAGAATAGACATTTATACCTGCCTCACCCAGTCATTGTTATACTCAAGTGCACTTATTCTTTGTTTTCTGTTGTTATATGTCCCAATATTTTGGGGGCTACCCCAATTTAAAAAAACAAAAACAAATAAAAAACAGTGTTGGCTACCCTGCTCCTCCTCCTCCTCCAGCGCCGCTTCCACCTACACCGCCACGGTCACCGCCTCAACCTATGGGTCACTTAGTATAAACTGAAAGAGAATACCCTGCACTCCAACCCTCTCTCAAATGGATAATTCTGTTGATCCTCCTGGCAGCCATGCTTTAGATTTATGTTCTTCCAAAGCTAAAATCAAAGATTCCATCTAGTGCTATTTTATAGCTCAGCTTATTTGTAATTTGTATGTATTTTATGTTATTTTAAGTTATTTCCCTATCCACATTTGCTTGCAGGGCACTTGTCCTACTCTTACCCACATTTTACTTCATTTTGCAGCCCTCTAGCCCTTTCCAGGACTTTTTTAGAGGCATTTTAGTGGCCAAAAGTTTGTGTCCCCATTGACTTCAATCAGCCTATTTTCCCCAGGTTTTTGACCCCTTTTTACTAAAAAATAAAAAATATATATATTTAAGATGGGCGTGTGAGAGTTGCAGGTTTACACACGTCTGAGTGGCAGAATATCTGTGTGGGAAAGGCCATCTGTGTGTATAAGGGTGTCTGTGTGTAAGGTTGTCTGGATGTGTGTGTGTGTAAGAGAGTTTGTGAGTGTAAGGTTGTCTATGTAAGGGTATCTATGTGGGGGTGTAAGGGTGGGTGTCTCTGTGTGTAAGGGTGTGATATCCCCTATATTATGGCATATAGTTGTTCGTCAACTTTTTTCTCAAAGTCTGGTAAATGGTGTATGCAACGTACACAACATTTTGTATGCTCAGTTATTTTGAATTTGCTCATGTACACGTGTGTGTGTGTGATGTAAGTTGGTGTGTGTAAGTGGGATTCTGTGTGTCTGTGTGTCACCCTTACACACAGAGATGTGTATATATGTGTGACTGTGCAAGTGTGAATGTGTGTGTATATGTGGCTGCATGTGTATGTGTGTGTATTTGTGGCTGTGTATTTATGTGTATAAGTGTTACTTCGAGTAATGTTGTTTTTTTGTGCTGTGAGTCTTATTGTGTATTGTGGTGCAGTAATGTGCAACATGTGTGATACACTCACACACTGCACATTACTGTGAGTTTTATTACTGTGGAGGTAGTCACAGACAGACACACACACACATACAGACAGGCACACACATACAGTCGGTCACAGGCAGACATACAGTCAGTCACACACACAGTCAGTCACAGACAGACACACACACACACATATAGTCAGTAACAGACAGACACACACTTACAATCAGTCACACACAGATACACACATACAGTGGGTCACAGGCAGACATACAGTCAGTCACACACACATACAGTGGGTCACAGGCAGACATACAGTCAGTCATACACACAGTCAGTCACACACACATACAGTGGGTCACAGGCAGACATACAGTCAGTCAAACACACACAGTCAGTCACTCACACACACACACTGTCAGTCACATACACTTACACACAGGTCAGCAATTTGTTGTTGTTTATGATTCAAAAAAAGTACATCTATCAATATGTCCCCCTTCTATCTGCTATACTTCATTCTAGCCTGGTCTGTGCCCTGCTGTTGTTTTTAGATCTGCTGAGCACGTAACACAATATAAAGCAATATAAAGCATTTGACTTCCTTTATTAAAAAGAAAAGAATAAACACAGTAACACAAAATAATAAAAAGAATAAACAGTAAAACAGAATGCAACTTTCCACAGCAATTACTGTCTAGTTCAGGAATATGTCAATAAAAGGAAAAATCAAATTATATGTAAGCAATCATTGTTTGGACCTTGATCCAAATGTGTGGCCTCCTGTTCCTCATATGTCTGTCCAGAGTTGGGTCGTGTTGTTTCGCCATGGATATCTGTGCCACTTGGCGATGGAACAACCCACACACCTTCCCATATATCCTATCTTTAAGATATTTGGCTCCTTGACAGGAAACCTGCACCATCGTTTTTTTGTTGCTATTTTCTTACTCTCTTATCTCATTACCAAAATGAATTTTTTGTCCAAACATTAATTTAGCAGGTTACACCTGTCGTAACAGATGGGGTAAATTTGTAGGTTAATAAAAACCCATCCAAATCAAATTTTCCTGTGATAATAGACTATATTTATAATGTTATGTCTCTCATGGCCTTACTAAACATCACAAGCCTTTGCTGTCTACATTCAGCCCTGAAAAATAAATGTATTGCAAAACTACAGCAGCAAGCCATCAAAGATATGTTCTTTTCTATAAAATGAAGTATAGATGTTAACAGGAGAATGGAATTGAAGATGCCAAGACTTCCATCTCCTCTAAAGTGTTTCACCCGCCAAAGTGGGGTTACTCACGAGTAAGCCCGCTTTAGTTGGTGACATTTGTTTGGCTATGTAGAAGACAACGTTACAAAATCTATTTCATGAAAATCTAAACAATTGTCTAAAAATAGACTACTACATTACTATGACAAGCATAAGTAAGTTCCACGAGGAATCGTCAGGGTTAAAAGAACCCATTGATTGCAGCCATCTCATTGGCCAGAGCATATCCTCTGTACATGTTGTTCTTTTTTGTATTAATAATGATTTACCCTGTATGTTCGCCTTCCAACTTGTTTAAATATGTGTATGTATATATGTATTTTAATCTACTGTTAAATGTGTAATTCCATTCTGGACTGGGTCCCCAAGATATACTTCAAAACGAGTATTCTTCCTGGTAAAACACTTTCTAAATAAAAAAAATACACAAATTTGCCAAGACAGTGATGGTCTTTTGGATCAGAAATTGCAGGATGGCAGAAGATTATTTGTGTGATGCTATATTTGAGACCCTAAGGGTGTGTGCTAAAGGGCATGGCTCCATATGGTATCATATTAGAGTGGAGATGGCATCATGTGGTGTAACGCGTTAGGCGAGGTGGGAGGCGGTGTTTCCTTTATGGCATACTACTATGGATGAATAACAGCTATTTTAATTGTCTACAATGAAAGCTAAGTTTTAAGGTCCAGCCTTTGTGAGTCCATTTATGCTATTCCTCCACGGAAAATACCATTTTTTATTCATAAGTAGCACACCATAAAAGCTACATTTTAAGGTCCAGCCTTGGTGAGTTCATTTGTGCCGCTGATGTTACAACTCCATGAAAAATACTGTTATCCATGTCATCCATAGTAGCACGTCATAAAAAAGAAAAGAAACACCGCCTCCCACACATGATGCCATCTCCATTCTAATATGTAGTCACACTTACATACACATACACACTCTCAAATACACACATAGAGTTACACTTACACAATTACACACACATAGAGTCAGATACACACACTCTCACACATACAGGCAGAGTCACACATACACACATAGAGAGTCACACTTACACAAACAAACACACACAGTCAGACTTACCTAGACACACTTAAACACAGTCAGGCTTAGACACACATATACGGAGTCACACTTACATACACACAGATTGCTTCTTTTTTTTTCTTAAGGAAAAATATTTTATTATGTTTGTCCCCCCTCCTTGCTAATTTCTCTTTTATCTGTAGGGAGGGGGATTGTTGCTTCTACTGCTGATGCCGTCACTGACACCTGGTGCTCCAACAGGGTCAGAGCGAGAGGTGGAGGAGCTTCCTCTCCTCGTGCTGCACAAGTGGTTGGTTCAGAGCCTGCAGCCAATGTCAGTGCGGCTACCACTGCCAATTTTAAGAAGACCGCACCTGTCTGACCGGTGGGCCGCATTTGGCCCACAGGCCACATGTTGGATGCTCTGGTTCTATACAATACCATCTCTGGTTTCTTTCCTCCATATCCTGTAAATTATGGATGTCTACAAGAATAGCAGCTTCATAATATTTCAAAATATTTGGCATTTATAATTATATATTATTAGTCATTAAAGGGACTGTCTAGTGCCCAAAATGCATCTTCCAAATATTAATGCATATTAATGTGCTTTCAAAGTACTTTAAAATGGATGTCTTACATTTTGCATTGCTTAAAATATAAAATATTTACAGCTAGAAGAAATTGTGAAATTACAGCAGTTTGCAAGAAATAAGGACTGACCACACTACATGAGTAAAAGTAATTTCCTTTTTATGAGCTGCAGGAACCAATGAGAATAATGGCATTCAAATGAATGTAATATCCTGTCTCTCTAGTGATATCATCAGATAATGTGTTGCCCTGTTAACAGATCCTACTGTGTACAAGAGCAAGGTCACTCATAGGCCACTCAATAGACTCAATTTGAGGAGGACAGAAAGTGACTATATGAAAAAAAAACTATATCCTCAGTGTCTATAGAATCAGTGCTGCCACACCTGCAGTAAACATGCAGAGTTATCAGCGGGGAGGGCTTGAGTCAAATATTAAAAATATGATTTATACAGAATGCCTGCATAAAATCACACAGGGATAAAAGCCTGTGCATTATACAAGCAGTGATCTTCATCTTGCACCAAAGTGAGTTTGGGGACTAGACTGTCCCTTTAAGTGATTACTGCTTTTTCGTGTTTTTTTGCATCTCCAAATACATTTGTGTACTTCCTATAAACTTTTTTTTAGTTAGATACAAAGGAAGCATTCTAAATAGATAAGTACGTTTTGGAATAATATGTGATCTTATAACAATACAGCGACTAATCCATGAAGCCTCTAAGTTGACCCAATCCTTGAGCAGCTTATTCCTGATGTCCTTAAAAAGCTGTTCAATGTTCTCCTTCATTGTGATTTTAACATCTGCCTCAATTTTGACTCCTAAATAATCAATACTATCAACAGTCCATTCAAAAGGAGAAGTTTTTTTAAGAGTATTGTGTATGCCCAAGTCAATATTTTACGTGCCATGGCCTGAGATTTCTTGACCCCTTTGCAACACATGGTACTTGCGCCCTAGAAGAAGCAAACATTGTTTTTGTGCTCGTGGGCCCAATAACAATGTGATCAGTAGCCAGGGACACAGTGGCAGAGACCCAAATGGCTCTAAATAGACCCTATGGGTCACTGCCAAAAAAACGGCGATACCTTGTGAGTTCATGGAGCCGTGTCATGAACTTGGGCATGGAGCCATTTAGTGAAATGTAGCCGGCGCTTACTTGGAGCGTCAACTACATTTTCATGGTCAGACTGAGGTCACTCAAAGTGGCCTCATCTGACATGTAGGATACTGCGTCAAGTCCCTGCAGCTGGATCCGAGCACAGCTCATCGCTGGCGGCCGCAATGAGCTGTTTTGTGAAGGATGTTCTGTGGTGTCATAGCGTCTTCTGGGACCAGTAAAATAGTGGGTCGACAGGGTCAGTCAGTGTAACCACAACATCATCTCTGTAAATACAGCTTAGATTTGATATCACTGATTTCAATGCCTTTATTTTGTTGTCATCTCTAATACTGATGGCCAATGGCTCAAGTCTAAGAATATAAAGCAACGGGGCCCCAACCTGGTCCCGTTGCCAATCAGTCGGTTTTTGCCACCAGAGATGAATATAGTGACATTATGTCTTAATCTGTCACTGAATTCCAAATCACTCCAAAGTTTCCACCAAAAAAGCCCATCCAACTCGATTGAAGGCCTTCTCAGCTAAAGACTAGAATGTCTTTTGGTTTATAGACTTTCGGTTTATGGAATACATGTAATGCTATTGCTATTCTATAAACCGAAATAGAGTCCCCATTCATACGAATAGGTCAATTGACCTAATCGTATGAATGGGGACACTCACCCACATTTTACTTTATTTTGCAGCCCTCTAGCCCTTTCCAGGACTTTTTTAGAGGCATTTTAGTGGCCAAAAGTTCGGGTCCCCATTGACTTCAATGGGGTTCGGGGTCAAGTTCCACCCCGAACCCGGACTTTTTTCCGAAGTTCGGCCGAACCCGAACATCTAGGTGTCCGCTCAACTCTACTAAAGACTTTTTTTCTGCCTACAAAATCCAATGTGTCAATTACCCTTTTCATCTTATTACTTGCATAGCAACCTTGATAAATCCAATTTGGTCTTGATGTATCAGATTGGGTGTTAGGTGTTTTAGATGGTTGGCATTGATTTCCAATAAAGCCTTCAGATCTGAGTTGATCAGGCAGCACAATAGCTAGCAGGACAAGAGCTTTCCTTCCCCAGTTTCAGAATTGGAGAGACTATGGGCCCCAACATCTCCTACTGCAAGAAAATACCCACTATCTCCTCAATACACATAATCAACATAACTGGAGAAAGCTTATCTTTAAATGTTTTATTTGATAATAGATGTATTTTTATTTGGAGCATATAGGGATACTAAAGTATAGATATTTTTAAATATCAAAATAGAGAATCTGCTCAACTTATCTGTCTCACTATAGATCTTATAAGCAAGAGTTTTCGATATTAAAATAGCAGTACCTCTTTTCTTGTGGCCTACCAATACAGAATACAGGCTGAGTATCCCTTATCCAGACATCCGATATCCAAAATTATCCAAACTTTTTTTCAGATTTTGCCACATGTTGCAAACTGCACACACAGAATACAAGCACACAACAGCTCTCAACAATGCCTCACATCACAGCTACATCACAATAAAAGTTATTTATTTGCTCTATACAGTATTTAAATTGATACTATATTTCATGAATGCGGAGATGCTTTAATATATCTTTTTGGTGAAAGTGATCAGTTATCCAAAAATAACTGTTATCCAAAATACCGTATTTGCTCGAATATAAGACAAGGTTTTTTTCAGAGTAAATGCTCTGAAAAAGACCCCTCGTCTTATATTCGAGGTCGTTTTATAATCTGACCTCAAATCGAGGTCAGATTATAAGACTGAAATCCAGGTCCCCGGCAGAGCTGCAGGGGACCTGGATCCCCCTCGCTAACAGCAGGTGGATGTCTGCGCGATGCACGCCAACATCCCCTGCTGCCGCCCAGCACGACCGCCAGGACTTCTATGATGAAGCCGGATCCTTCCGGCTTCATCATAAAGTCCTGGCGGAAGTGCCAGGCAGCAGCGGAGGATGTCTGCGCTTATCGTGCAGACATCCCCCGGCTGCCCCCACTAGCCACCAACGAGAGACCAGGTGAGAGGGAGGGGGGGACAGACAGACGGGGGCAGAGAGAGACAAGGGGTGGGAGGGGGGACAGAGAGAGGCAAGAGGGGGGCAGAGTGAGGCAAGGGGAGGGAGGGGGGCAGAGAGAGGCAAGGGGAGGGAGGGGGCAGATAGAGGCGGGACAGAGAAAGACAAGCTGGGAGGGGAGGCAGAGAGAGACAAGGGGAGGGAGGGGGGACAGACAGAGCGGGGCAGAGAGAGGCAAGAGGGGGCAGAGACAGGCAAGGGGGGGCAGAGAGAGACAAGAGGAGGGAGGGGGCAGAGAGAGAAAAGGGGAGGGGGGGAAGAGAGAGACACGGGGAGGGAGGGGGGCAGAGAAAGACAAGGAGGGAGGGGGCAGAGAGAGAAAAGGAGGGAGGTGGAGAGAGAAAGAAAAGTTTGGGGGGAGGGAGAGACAACGCTGGGGGAAGGGGGAGAGAGAGAGGCAGCATAGGCACATAAAAGGAAATAAAGACGAAATGCATTTTTTATAATTTAATATCATAATTTTTATTAAATATTAAAAAGCAATTTACATGTGAATATATACAAGTTAATATTTTTTCCTATAGGGTAGTCTTATATTCAGGCTTTTAGTTTTTTTCCTAAAGGTATATCCAAAGTTTGGGGGGTCGTCTTATAATCAGGGTCATCTTATATTTGAGCAAATACGGTACTTCTGGTCCCAAGCATTTTGGATAAGGGATGCTCAACCTTTATACACTCTTTGGATAATGCTTACTTTTGATTAGCCTAACTGAACTTTCGTCGCAATGAGTTTCTTGTAGGATACTTTATTTTCCATTAAAAAGCTCATTATATTTTCACGCTTATGGGGGAATTTGCTTCCTTAACGTTCACGGACAAAAATCGAATCTTGCTATGAGACAGTTCGAATTCCTCCATGCTCTTGTTATAAAACAGCCTCAAAGTGTCCTCATCTGACAGGTAGGATCCCACTGCAAGTCCCTGCAGTGGGATCCGACCACAGCTCATCGTAGGGAGGCGCCATGAGCTGTTAAACGCTGGACGTTCTATGCCGTCCTAGCGTCTTTTAGGACCACTAAAATTAGGACGGTATAGAATGTCCTAGTGTCACGAAGGGGTTCATTTAGACCATCTGCTCCAACAAACAATTTAATATTCAGTTTAAAACATTTCCCAATGCTGATAAATCCAGGTGATAGTCTGTTTATGACTAATTGTCCAAAACTATATTTTACAATGAGGCCTTACAGTTACAAATAGAGTTCTTGAGACTTTGAGAGTTTTCTTGAAAGATTTCACCTATTATTCAGCTCGGTATGTACACACACACATTAACATCCTCTTGTATAGTTTTAGAGCAGTTGTAAAATAATTTATATGGTTTTGTCCCCTTTATTCAGCTTGGTAAATAGGCACAGTAGATTCAGCTTGTTCAGTCTTAAAGCAGTACTTAATGTGTACAGGAATTAAGTGGATGTATAGCCAGTTGTTTCTAGAGTGACCCCTTAAATGAGAATTTCTTAGACCCTGTACTTATTGACTTGGTATGTTGAATCCTTTTATTTCTCCCTTTTCCATCCCTTAGCTTTAAATGTATCATACTGAGCAGTTTATAAATCAGATATTTACAGAGACAATTTCCAGGCGCAGGTGTGTTACTTGGATGTGTTTGGTGTGTTTCCCATATCCAATATCACCTGATTGCAGGTAATAAATATGAATAAGCATGTGTTCACGCGAAACGCGTAAGGCATATCGTTGTGTCCTATGTCTTGTATTGTCCCTGTGAATTTTATTTGGATTTCATCGGATCCTTCTATTAATAAATTCTGAAGTCATATATATTTTTTCATCTGATCTGGAGTGCATACGCTTCTTTTTCCGCTTTTACATTTAGCTTTAATCCTAATAAATAGATAGTAGACAGGGCCGGCCTTAAGTGTTCCCGCGCCTTGTGCGGTCTTCCCCCATGGCGCCCCCCCGTCTCTTTCACCCTCCCTTTGTATGTGTCTCTCTCCCTTCCTATGTTTGTCCCTTTCCTCTTCCTTGCCATGTCTGTCTCTCTCTCTCCCTCTGTTCTGTCTCTCTCCCTCCCTTCCTCTGTTCTGTCTCTCTCTCCCCTCCCCTGTTCTGTCTCTCTCCCCCCGTCCCCTGTTTTGTCTCTCTCCCCCCCTCCCCTGTTCTGTCTCTCTCCCTCCCTCTGTTCTGTCTCTCTCTCCCTCCCTCTGTTCTTTCTCTCTACCCCCCTGTTCTGTATCTCTCTCCCCCCTGTTCTGTCTCTCTCCCCCCCTCCCCCTGTTCTGTGTCGCTCTCTCCCTCCTCCCCCTGTTCTATGTCTCTCTCCCCCCTCCCCCTGTTCTGTCTCTCTCTCCCCCCTCCCCCTGTTTTGTCTCTCCCCCTGCCCCTGTTCTGTCTCTCTCCCCTGCCCCTGTTCTGTCTCTCTCTCTCCCACACTTCCCCTGTGCTGTCTCTCTCTCTCTCTCTCTCCCACCCCTCCCCTGTTCTGTCTCTCCCCCTCCACTGTTCTGTCTCTCTCTTTCTCTCTCCCCCCTCCCCCTGTTCTTTCTCTCCCCCCTCCCCCTGTTCTGCCTCTCTCTCCCCCCCCCCTCCCTTTGCCTGCAGGGAGGGGGCGGAGCTATCCGGCTCAGAGGTGTAGCTCTGGCCCTACATTGTGAAGCAGAGCAGAGTCTGCTTACGGGGAGGCACGGGCAGCAAGAGAAAGTTCTGCTAGGCACTTTCTCTTGCTGCCCGTGGCTTCTCGTGAAGCGCATACAGACGAAGATATATATATATTGTCGGATTATTAATAACCATAAAAATATGAATATGAGTTATTAATTATGAATCATAAAACAATATGAAAATTTATGATTCATATATATGGGTCCGACTAAAAATACCCATATCAAGAATTTGTTATGTATGGGAGAGTTTGGATGACGTTTTTACAAAAAGTAAATACAATGCAACAATTATTAATAAAATAATAATGAATGTATTGAATATAGAATAAAGATCAAACGGTAAGCAAAATAGCATAACAACAAAATATAGTATCAATAGATGTTAATCATAATTCACATGTATGACTTATAACATAAGTAAGTAGGACAAAACATGAATTATGCAGCTCTGTACCTATATCAACATGCATGTAGAATAATTTACTATGCAGTACGTTTCTGACCATAAGATGGCCATGCATTTTATTTAGATACAACCTACATTGATTATGATTAGTATTTAAAATGGTTAATGATAGTACACCATAATTACCTACAAATTACCAACATATACTCTGCTTAGGTAAGGTAATATTACTAAATCATATAACTCCACTAGTGGAGAGGAGGAGACTTGCTGGGATTATCTTAGGACACTGGGACTTATTGTATTCTGCATGTACCCGCTGGATCCTGTTTATTTTAATGTAAGATCTTTTATACTTTGTCTACAATACATTTTTACATCCTTACTAACGTCTCTCCTCTGCTCTCTCATCTTCTGGGATACGCTTGGATCACCTACCCTGCGTGGGCTCCCATGAGGCTTTATGTACTGAGCAGAATACTGCTCAGGGATATGCGAGTGTATTTTCACTTTTTTCACATTCCCTGTTTTTGCACTAAAATACTACACTATATTATTATTATTTTGTTTCTGTTTTTCCCTCCATGTATTTATCAAGTGGATTGCTACCGAATCGAATTGAGGGTAATCCCTTTTTTGTTGTATATTAAGTGTTGGTTAAAGCGCACTTTTTCACTATTTTTGTTGTTTATTGTACCGAACCAGAAGTGAAACACTGGTTGATTGAGTTGCTGCTATTACTATCACATTTTGGCGCAGTGTGTTTCTTATTTTTCTCTATAGACACAGCTGTGTCTTCAGAAATACAATGAGAGTCATAAACCACTAACAATGCCCACCTTATCTGTTCCGGTGATACTAGATAACAGAGTTAGGAATGTGGAGGACTTTCTTTTAGCTTCAGGGACACAGAATAAGATTTTAACACACAGAAGGATGTCCAAAAACTGACACAAAATGGAGGCTGCTGGCATCCATCTTGTTATCCTTGACTTCTGCTTTATTTATATGTACCAGTCTCGAGATTACTGTTCAATACCTCTGACGAATCCCCCTAATTGGAACCAATAATTCTTAAGAAAATGATTGTGTTTCAATTAAGAAGTAGGTATTTGGGACGGGTTAAAATTATGAACTCACAATCTTAAGCGTTAATCTGCAAAGCAAACTCTTTCTTCGTGACTTCAGTCACCAAACAGCTGGAAATATAAAATGTAATGGCCTTGTAGCAACGTGGATTCTTCGGCCTTTGGCTGGTTGACAGCACACTTGGGACAAAGTTTTCCTTGTTTGTCCGGCACTTGACTACAGCAACTTGAGAGCGATGTCTTGCGGCGGCAGGTCTCTTCTGGCGACTTGATATCCGATATGTTGAACCTTTTTTTTGATGGGATGTCGTTGGATCAGACTGCTGGGTACATCTAGAGATGAATCCCCCTTTTCCTTCTGGATAGACCTTGGATTTCTTTGAAAAAGCTTTTGGATGACGAACTTTACATCACGATTCGCTTTGTCCAGAAAGTCCTGTCCCCGTATTAGGATGATCCTGACTTGCGTTATCTTGTCTTTAGTCTTCATGCGATCCACATGAATTTGGGCTTTGATAGATGAACTAAAAATTAAGGAATCAACAACAGTATAAGTACATTTGTGCCAGAATTGAGAATACATATATACCTGACTTAGGCCCGATGACATCTGTCATATACTAGCAAATACTAGATATGGAAAATGCTAGCTTATTCTAGCAAGAAAAATATATAAAACACGGGAGACGTATCTCTACTAGGTTCCCTATATCCTGTATTTATTCCACTTAGGGGATATATTACACATCGGAGTGATCATCTAGGCAGAGTATCTCTGATATTTGTTATAATATGGGTACAAGAAAACATAATGTTAGTAACAGATGAGAGACAAACAAGTGGATTAATAAACCCCTGTTTATACGATACCAATCTGATCTTCATCTGATCTTGTGTTAATGTTTCTTTACTGTACCCGCAGTGGTGTTTACATTTTCTTTCTGGGCATCCCCCTTGTAAGATGGGGTCCTTCCAGCATAGGAACAAATGATTAGCTGTTAGATTACCTATTAAGATAAACAAAAAGAACACTGCCCCGCAAAGTTGTTGAAAAAAACAAAACAAAAACAACTCCAGGTCAGTGTCATTATAATAACCTGTAAATAAAAATGTGTTAAATTAAATTAAACATAAATTATGTTTAATTAACCCCTTGACGACAAAGGACGTGCCAGGCACGTCCTGGGAGAAACTCCCTTAACGACAAAGGACGTGCCTGGCACGTCCTGCAGTGAATGAAGCGGTTTTCAGTGAATGAACCGCTTTAACAGTGCTGGTCTATTGCCTCGACATCGAGGCAATAGCCAGCACCGAAATTTCTATTTTGGGACCCCCACGATCGCCCCACGGAGCGATCGTGGGGAGCCATATTGACGGAGCATGCTGCTCCGTCAATATGGCTAAGCCCTCTGCTGGTCTGAGCTTCGGAACTGAAAGTAACTTCACTTACGTCGCTCTGAATATGCTACTTGACTGCCCCTAGTGGTAGTTTAGTAGCATTGCAATGGAAAATATTTAAAATACATATTTAATTAATTAAAAACAGGTTATTTAGCTATATTAGCCTATAGGGTTAAAATTAAATATTTTTTAGCATAAATGATAGGGTTAAAATTAAATTAAAGTTAAAAAATATTAAGGGATATAATAAGGATTAGAGTTGGGGTCTAATTTAGTGTTAGGGTTAAATTTTGGGTTCGGGTTGGGGTCAAAAGTTCAATATAGGAAAAAAACAAAAAACACTATTTTTGGTTTTTGCCCCATAACACGCAAAAAATACCGAAAAATATGGAAACATGCATATTTTTGAACTCGGGAGAACATTTAGAAACTATTTAGACGGGGTCTTTTTTAATGATTTTATTTGCGTAAATTATATTTTAGGTCAAAGTTAGAAAAAGTGGGTTTTTTAAAATTTTTCATCACATTTTATGATTTTGTTTGTAGTAAATTATAAGATATGATGAACATAATGGTATCTAATGAAAGCCCTTCTTATGACGATAAAAACCACATATCATTTGTGTGGGTACTGTATGTGAGAAAGAAAACAATTACAGCTAAACACAAACACCCTAGAAATGTCAAAACAGCCATTGTCACCAAGGGAAAGTCAAGGTGAAAATGTCTTGTCACTAAGGGGTTAAATGATCTTGCTTTAGGTAGGTAGTTAAAGTGTGTTGGCTTCTTCTATCATCATGCTATCTTTATGGAGATGAGTTCACTATATGTGAGTAAATTTTCACTCTTTGACCTTTCTGCAGCTTCGTGACCCTTTGGAAAGAACCGACAGGCATTAACCACTGGCCCCCCTTCTCAGGGGCTTCTTGATTGCAGCATCTCGCTGACAATTTGTGACTAACCCTTTCAAGGCTGAATCCTAAAGATTCAATCACTAGGTAAACGCACACGTTAGGAAGTGAACGATCTTAGTCCTGGATAGGCTGAAAAATAGATGAGAAGTTAGATACACAAATTCACCATCTAGTAAAAGGGATGGTTTAAACATTTAACAACATTTTAGCAATAGGCTTATGGTCTTAACACTGTAAAATAAAACTTTGGTTACAATAGACATTACAGGATGCAATTTAACAACTTGATTACTTAGTGTTAATTTTTTTTTTTGTAATTCTTTATTTTTAGACATTTTCAATTTTTCAATGACAGTTAACATGTGAGTGAGCTGCAAGCTCATATTTCATGTGTAAAACATACTTCTCAATATATAGAAATAACAATGTTAAATATAGGGTCAAGGAAAAGTGCGGTACAAGAAGATTGCGAATCAACATTATAATCCAATAAAGATGTATCTCGGGGTACAGTCGGCCGATGCATGAGTAGATGGTGCAATGAGATAAGGGCAGCATGTGTATAAGATAGCCACAGTATCTCGTACCACAATACCGTATTTGATCGATTATAAGACGACCCTGATTATAAGACGACCCCCCCAAATTTGTACATTCCTTTAGGAAAAAAACTAAAAGCCTGATTATAAGACTACCCTATAGGAAAAAAGTTTAACTTGTATATATGTAAATTGCTTTTTAATATTTAATAAAAAGTTTATATTATACAAATGCATTTCTTGTTTTTATTTGCTTTTATGTGCCAATGCGGCCTCTCTCCCGCTCCCCCAGCTGTCTCTTTCCCCCCCAGCTGTCACGTTCAGGAGTGAGGTTGGAACCGCTTTGCAGAGAGATAGAGGTTAGTGCAACGAACCCCGGTAATAGAACAGAATTCTTCCGCCTGAAGGAAGTCCACCTTATGGTTGAGCCTCAGGTTTCGTTCCCCCTGGTCTTTTGCACTCTGTACTACTACCAGAGTATCGAAGCTGAAACCAAGGTACTGGACTGGAAGCTGTAACAGGACCGAAGCGGTGGTGCAGAATAGGATGCTGAAACAGGACCGAGGCGAAGGTAACAGGGACACAGGCAAAAGAGTAGTCAGGCAGGCGATAAGTCGAGGCTGGCAGAGTTCAGGCAAAGTCAAAACAGGCAACAGATCAGGACAGGCGGCAAACAGGCAAGGTCAGGTAGCAAAGTTCGGCAACAGTGATATAGAATAGGAAGTACAAAAACGCTAGTAAAGGCTCAAGGCACTATCACAGGCAAAGGTTGAATGCAGACTGAGCCTTTAAATATCCCTCCAAGGCAAGTCTCCGCCTCTGGGATGAAAATGAGGCTTGGAAAGCAAACTAGGAAGTAGCATATAAAACCAAGAAGTCTCCGCCTCTGGGATGAAAATGAGGCTTGGAAAGCAAACTAGGAAATACCAAGATGGCGCCGCCGTGTGGAAGGGACTTCTATGGCAATAGCTAATTCTTAGGCAGCGTATAGTGTGGAGGAGTATGCGCTGAACTGCGTAAGCGCATGCGTACATTTTCTGGAATCATAGCAGCGGATCCGGGACAGGACGCAGAAGAAGCGCGTGTCTCATGCGGCGGCTAAGGTAAGCAGGACGTGTCCTGCAGCGCGACGGCACTGATGTGACACCAGCGTTGTCTCTCTCTCCCCCCAAAACTTCTCTCTTGTCTCTATCTATCCCCCCCTCCCCTTTTCTCTCTGTCCCCCTCCCTCCCCTTGTCTGTGTCTCCCCCCTCCAACCCCTGTCTGTCTGTGTCCTCCCCCTCCCTTTGTCTCTCTCTGTCCCCCTCCCTCCCCTTGTCTGTGTCTCCCCCCCCCTTGTCTGTCTGTGTCCTCCCCCCATCCCCCTCCCTTTGTCTCTCTCTATCCCCCCCTCCCCTTGTCTGTCTGTGTCCTCCGTCCCCCCCTCCCCCTTACCTCGATCCCTGGTGGCTAGTGGGGGCAGCCGGGGGATGTCTGCACGATTAGATACGTGCAGACATCCTCCATGCTGCCCGACACGGCAGTCTATTATGACAGCTGGTCCGTCATAATAGACTGCCGTGTCGGGCAGCATGGAGGATATCTGCACGTATCGTGCAGACATCCCCCAGCTGCTCGATTCTCCCTGGTGGCTAGTGGGGCAGCAGAGGATGTCTGTGCGACGAGTGCAGACTCCCCTGCTGCCGCCCGGCACGCTCGCCGGGACTTCTGTGACGAAAGCGGAAGTACCCGGCTTCTTCACAGAAGCCCCTTGTTAGAGAGGGGGATCCAGGTCCCCTGCAGCTCTGAAAAAAACCTTGTCTTATATTCAAGCAAATACGGTATATTGAAGTATCTGTATACGAGCTAGGTGCTAGGTGATATATAGGTACCAGGCAAAAACCTGGACAGACGAACAACAAATAACAAATAACAACAAACGGGTATCCCATAAGTGGCCAAAAACAAAAACAACAAACAAACAAACAAAGAGAGAAAATAAAAATAAAACGAAGAAGGGGTGAGGACGAGATGAAGAGAGAGGCGGAAAAAAGGAAAAGAGAGAAGGGAGCGGTGTTTCGTACAGCCAGTAGAGATCAGTAGGTCAGGCAAGAATATCCATGTCCTATTCCCGAGACCTATGGGTGATCCCAGTGGGAAGCCAGCAATCCACGGGTCCCAAACTTTATGGAAGCTTTTGTAAGTATCATGTAAAAAGGCGGTAAGCTGGTCCATGTTTCTTACTTCATGTAGCATGTTAAGTACAATAGAGAACTCTGGTATCGTTGGTTGGTTCCAGACCGTTGCCAGTGCCCTTCTGGCTGCTAAGGCTATTCTGGAGATGAGTTTATTCTCCACTCTGGTAGAGCCATCATGTGGCTTGGAAAGTAGAAAGACCGTCGGTTCCGGTGAAATGGGTTTGTGTAGCACTTCTGTAATAAGATCGGACACTTTCTTCCAGTATGGATTCAGCTTCGGACATGCCCACCAATAGTGAAAGTACGAACCTTGCTGGCCACATAGTTTCCAACAGTGGGAAGATGGAAGATGACGCATGTGTGCCAGCATCTCAGGTGTGTAATACCACCGAAGTAGGGTCTTGTATCCCTGTTCTTTGTGGGTCACACAAATGGAGAGCTTAGCTGTGGCCTCCCATATATCAGTCCACTCTTCAGGTTCGAGGGTCTGTCCCAGATCCCTCTCCCATCTTCGTACATAGGGAAGTTGATCTTGAGGACTAATACTTGTAAGTTCTATGTAGATCCTAGAAATGGTGCTTTTAGAAACAGGGAGCGTAAGACAACGGTATTGGAACCATGTTTTGTAGGATAGGCCCGCCTCTTTGGTTTGGGCTTTATGGGAAAAGTCTCTGAGTTGAATATATCGAAAGAAATCTCTGGTAGTGAGCGGGGCCACTTTCTTAAGATCATCGAAAGTTTTGACTTTGGAGTCAGAGTAGAGGTCAGCGTATCTCCTTATACCGTGTGAGTAGAAGTTGTGAAATTGGGTATTTGCAATTCCAGGGGGGAAAAGTCAGTTCCAAAAAATCGGGGTCAGCGGTGAGGGCTGAGAGATAAGGGAGTATTTGATTGAGAGTTTGTCCCAAGTGTATAGGGAATCGAGTATTCCAGGGCATTGTGTTTTGAGCATAGGTCTCTGATCTTTGGTGATCCATATTGTGACAAACGTACTTTCCTGTGTGTGTTTGTCCAGGATCTTTTGGCAACCGCACAGCCCTCTAGGGTAAGAAAACCAGGTCCAGACAAAGTCAAGTTTCAAAAAGGCCTCTGGCCTGTTTATTTTCTGTTGTTATGAAGTCACTGGATACAAAAAAAACAGCAACCTTCTTTCTCCACAAAGCACTTCCTTTCTCCTCCAAACCACTTCGTGTCTCCTCCAAAACACTTCCTGTTTTCACTCTGCTTTAACTGCAGTTATATAGCCGCTCACAGTCCCTACAGGTGAGGCTAATGACCTCGTTAGGCAGTGAGCCAGAACTCTTTAGAAAACCTGGGCTGGACTCATGCACAACCACTCTGACAGTGGGTGGAGAATCGGCCCACCCTGCACTTCCAAATACTCCACCCCAGGCACCAAAAATAACAACAGAGGAAAAAAAAACTACATTTAAACTTAACTTTCCCTGGGGCTGCATGTGCTTACCCACATGTCAGGATAGTGGCTGTGCAAAAGTCTGGGTGCCAGATATACACCCCTGACCACCATCCCCAACACTCTGTTACAATATGTATTGAGAGGGTGAATCCGGGAGCATCAGTTCATGTTCAAGATCTACCCAGTGGATGGTGCCTGGGGGTACATGCCAGGAAATAACTTGGGCTAGTCTGGCTGCTTGGTGATATTTTAGAATGTTCGGTAGGCCTAGACCACCCTTTCTAGAAGCCAATTGTAGGACTTGTTTACCAATCCTAGGTTTCTTTTTGGTCCATATGAAACTGTCTATTGCCTGTTGGAGGCGTTTAAAGTCTACAGTCTTGATTGGGATAGGCAGGGTCTGAAAGAGGTATAAAAGACGTGGAAGTAGGTTCATCTTAACTGAGGTAATCCTCCCCATCCAGGAGATTTGAAGCTTGTGCCACGACCGTAGATCTTTGTGTAGTTGATTTAAAAGAGGAGTATATTTGATTGAGTACAGCTCTTCTAGCTTGTGAGGAATCTGAACTCCCAGATAGCGGAGTGGGCTTATGGTAGATTGAGGCTAAACAATTCTGGAAGTTAGGTTGACAGCCCATATGTTCTAGTGTTAGGCGAAGAAAAGACCAGTTGACACGGTCGAACGCCTTTTCAGCGTCTAGTGATAGAAACAACGCCGGCGTTTGGGTTTGTTTGGAAAGCCAGACCAGGTCGATACAGCGACGGGTATTGTCCAGAGCTTGACGGTTAGGTATGAAGCCTACTTGGTCCGGACGTATCAGTCGGGATAGAACTTTGTTAAGTCTGTTAGCTAGGACTTTCGAGAATAGTTTATAGTCTCCATTGAGCAGGGAGATTGGTCGGTAGTGGGCCGGTAATGTCTTGGTTTTGCCTTCCTTGTGAATGAGGACATGTTAGCCGATTGCATGTCCTCCGTCATGTAACAGCCGTCCATGAGACCGTTGAAAAGCGTGACCAGATGAGGAACCAGAATAGTGGCAAACTGTTTGTAGTAAATGTTCGTGAAGCCATCCGGGCCAGGGGCCTTGTTTGGTTTTAATGTTTTTATGGCTGACTCCACTTCTTCTTGTGTGATAGGTTGATCAAAGTATTCGCTGTCTTTGGGATATAGTTTTTGTATTCCACATTTCTGTAAGTAGTCATTGATCTGCTGAAAATGGGTACCATTAAGTAATGACTGTTCTGGCGAGTGATTGTATAGAGATGCGTAAAATTCCCCAAATTCTTGAGCTATCATATTAGGGTCAGAGGACAATGTTCCTTCAGATGTCTGGATGGAGGAGATCATTCTATCTGTTGTAATCTTGCGAAGTTTAGATGCCAGGAATCTATCTGCCTTGTTTGCTTTCTCGTAATAATTTTGGTTGGTGTATTTCATTGCTCTAGCTGTATCCGATAATGTGAGAGCACAAAGTTCATTTTGTACTTTAGCTAATTGGTCTGAGACATTCGCTGTCGGGTTTTGTTTGTTTAAAGTTTCCAGTTGTTGTAGAGATTTTAGTAAGTATACTGACTTGGCCTCCCTATCTTTCTTTCTTTTGGTTGCTAATGAAATGAGTTAGGCCCCTGACCACAGTCTTATGTGCTGCCCACAGGGTCGCCGGGTCTTCTACAGATCCTGAGTTTATGCTGAAGTATTCGGTAATAGATTCCGAGATTAGTAGGCGGTCAGAAGGGTGAGATGCCCTAGTTTGTGAATTATCTGTACGGTCGACACTGGGGCATATTACTGAGTTATAATCGCCCCCTATAATTAATCTTGTTGTCGGGTGTTTTTTAAGGAACACACTGAACTGAGGCCAGAAGGTTGGGTCTGGCACAGAGGGGGCATAAACATTTACAATTGTTAGAGGAGTTTTAGCTATATGACGCGTCAGGGCCAAATAACGGCCTTCAGAGTCTGTTTTTACTGATTTTATTGTGAAAGGGCAGTTTCTCCTCAGTAGGATAGCCACTCCCATCTTTTTGGACTTATAACATGAAACGTAACAGGTTCTATAGTAGTGGTCCCTCAGCTGGGGGTACCATTATTTGCAAAGTGATTTTCTTGTATTAAAGCTATATCGGCATGTCTCTTTTTAAGATGGCATAATAGAGTTCTCCTCTTTTGCGGGGAATTGAGGCCATGAGCGTTCATCGATACCAGACATAGAGTGGTAGGCATTGTGAGTCTAGTATGTTGCTGTTCTACTTCTCTTTCCCTTCCTTTGTTCCCTCGCTCCGTCTCTCAAGGGAGGGGGAGTGAGGGAAAGGACCGCTCTATGAAGGGTTAATTTGTGAGAAAGGCACGAAGGGAACAGTAGAGAGAGGAGAGAAAGAAAAGAAGAGAAAAAAACCCACACACAAACGGACCGATACACACACAGACACGAACTGTAGGCTGGTCTTACATAAATTGCCAGGCTTTAAAAGGAAGAGGTTCTTATTTTACCAGTTAGAATGGTGTCTTGTGAAAGTGTAATACATAACCGTGGCTTTGCTAAGCCAAGAACAGCAGCATGCTTAGATAAACAATACAATAAGTATACAATTATTCATATAATGGGAGCGGGGGTAACCGGCAGGCAGGTCATATTTTGCCGCTCCTCCACTCTTACACCCTCCAAACCAGATTAGGAAGCAGGGTACTCCAAATGCTTCCTATTCTGTAGTACTAGTTAGAGATTAAGTTGTGTGAGCAAGGGAATCCTTTCGGATTTGTTATACACAATAAAGGCGTAATGCTGATAAGTCATTCGCCCACATAGAAAAAATGATCGTAATATACAGTTTCAGGTCGTAGGGCTCATTAACCTAGGTAGAGTACATACAGATAAATGAGAGATGCCTCAAAGGCACACTTGCAGGGGAGGTTCACTTAACCCATAAGCACTAAACATAACATGTGAACTCTGGACTTGTCGTCAGTAAATTTCTTTAAACATGTGCAGTGGATCTTATGTACTCACGGCCCTTGGCCCAAGAGGCAGCTAATAAAATGTGTGTACCAGGGAATCTTTTCGGATTTGCAATACACAATAAAGGCGTAGCACTGACAAGTCCTTCGCCAACATAAGAAAATGGTCGTAATATATATTTTCAGGTCGTAGGGCTCATTATCCCGGATAGAGTATATACAAATAAATGGGAGATGCCCTAAGGGGTAACGTAAAATGCATAGTATCAGGGGAGTTTCACTTAACCATTGACCATTAAACATAACATGCGACCTCTGGACTTGTCATCAGTTAATTTCTTTAAACATGTGCAGCGGATCTTTTGTACTCACGGCCCTTGGCCCAAGAGGCAGCTATTAAAATGTGTGAGCCAGGGAATCCTTTCGGATTTGCAATACACAATGAAGGCGTAGCACTGACAAGTCATTCGCCGGCATAAGAAAATGAACGTACTATCCAGCTTCAGGTCACAGGGCTCATTATCTCGTATAGAGTATATACAAATAAATGTGAGGTGCCCCAAGGGGTAAAGTGAAAGGCACACTACCAGGGGAGTTTTCACTTAACCATCAATCATTAAACATAACATGTGAAATCTGGGCTTGTCGTCAGTAAAGTTCTTTAAACATGTGCAGCAGTTCATATGTGCTCACGGCCCTTGGCCCAAGAGGCAGCTATTAAAGTGAGTGAGAGTATATACAAGTAAGTGAGACGTGCCCCAAGGGGTAAAGTGAAAGACACACTATCAGGGGAGTTTCACTTAACCATTAAGTATTAAACATAACATGTGAACTGTGGACTTGTCGTCAGTAAATTTCCTTAAACATGTGCAGCGGATCATTTGTACTCACGGCCCTTGGCCCAGGAGGCAACTATAGTTCAAGTCCGGTAAGCGATGTACTGTGGCAGGAAACCTTGAAAAATTTCACAACAGATTCAGGTAAGTCTCGGTGTTACCGCGAGTACTGCGGTGATCCTCTAGGAGAAACGGTCGACTGTGCCAGAAGTTCCAGATGATCCACAAATGCTTGTAGGTCTTCGTAAGTATGAAATACCTTCTGTTCACCCTCATATTTAAAGGCAAGGCGGAAAGGAAAACCCCAGGCATATTTTATTTCAGCTGCCCTAAGTTTATCTGTCAGGGGCTTCCACTGTCGTCGCTTATATAGTGTATAAGGCTATAGATCTTGGTATAGTTGCAGCTTCGAGTTCAGAAACGTTGGTGCCGTTTTCCAGCTTTTTTGCATGATCGCTTCCTTGGTGGTGTGGTAGTGGATCACCACATCCCTCGGCCTTGAACCTGGAGGGCCAGGAGCACGCAATTCCCTATGGACCCTGTCCAATTGGAACCGTGCAGCAGGTAAGTCCGGGAGCATGGTTTGAAAGATTTCGGTTACCGTGGAAGCCAGAGTCCCCGTCTCCATCGTAAGCCCCCTCAGCCGCACATTGTTCCTTCTTGAGTGGTTGCCGAGATCTTCAAGGGATAATTCCACTTGGGTAACGCGGTGGTGAAGATCTAAGGTGTCGTCTGCCAGCTGATTATAATCGGTAGTGATGGATGCCACTTGCTCCGCTTGAGTATTCAAGTCCGTGCGCATGGTGCGTATCTCTTTATTGAGGGTCGCAAGATTTGTAGAAAGTTCCTCCTTGATGAAGCCTCGGAGCTTAGTGTACATATCTTCCAGATCCTGTTTAGTGAGGGCTTGTCCCGCCGAAGGTGTAGGAGTCGCCATGTTTGGGTCTTGTGAGGCCTGTTACCGTTTTGGCGGGAGTTCTTGCCTTGAAGATAGGAGCCAGGTCCGAGGGTTGTTGCTTCTGTCGGCGACGTGTGGCTGACGGGGGGCCCATAAGAGCTTTCTTGCGCTTAGTATAGGTGCAGTTTGGGGGGATCAGACTACTGTAGATAGCCAAAGTTCGCTAGCCTGCCGGGGAGCGGGAGTCTCACGATGCCATCTTGGTTCAGGAAGCCACGCCTCTCTCCCTAGTGTTTAATTTAACCTCTATTGCTGAGTTTTACTGGGTCATGCTGGGTGTTGCAGGGTTATTTCTTTATCCAGCCACAATTTGAGCTAGTTTATTTACCTGTTCTTGTAAGAGTACCATTAGATCATCCAGGTTATTCACCTGAGTATATATTTAATTTCCAGGTTTACGGCTATGCCTCCAAGTATTGGAGGTAGATGGCTGAGCTTGATGGGAGCTATAAGAGTCAGTATCTCTGTCCCCCCTAGGCATATCAGACCTGTGGCCCCTCCCGTGATTACCCTTATGGGGATGTGGGTGGCTGAGTCTGTGGGGAATTATCAGGATCAGTGTCTCTGTACCCTCTAGGCAGACCAGACTTATGGCCCCTTCCATAATTATCCTTATAGGATGTGGGTGGCTGAGTGTGCGGGGGAATTATCAGGATCAGTGTCTCTGTACTCTAGGCAGATCAGACTTACAGACCCTCTCTATCCTTATAGTAGGTATAGGGCTTAGCTTTATGAGAGTTATTAGATTCAGTGGCCTGATTCAGCCAAGGCATGATAGGCCTTTGGCTGCTATATCTGAGGATGCCCTTAAGATTAGGATACTGTTACTTAACAGGGGTGAGTTTAACTCTTTCCTGTCTTGCCAGCTTAGGAGACTTGGCTTCTTGTGCATAGCTCACTTTCTGGGGTTTAAATCCCAGATGGGGTCTACATTGGGCTCTACACCATCTGCTTCTTAGGCCGAATCCTATGTGGGCCAAATTCTAATGTGACCTCCTGGATTACCTTATTGCAATTTTGGAAATTCCTATTTATCATAGCTCTAAAGAAATTGTGGTACTTACTAT
Source organism: Pelodytes ibericus (assembly GCA_036172795.1). Lineage (NCBI taxonomy): Eukaryota > Metazoa > Chordata > Amphibia > Anura > Pelodytidae > Pelodytes > Pelodytes ibericus. The sequence continues at coordinate 109,312,029 of CM069857.1, read as the reverse complement.
GAAAGACCCATGTTAGTAATTTAATGTTATCTGAGTCTGAGTACAGATTCAGAGATTACAACTCAATATGGTTAATTATATTAGTTAACCCTTCCAGGTTAAATTTGGGACCTGGGAATAGAGAATTGTGTGTTAGCCTTGTCTGTGGGTATTTGCTTGCAACTCCTTGTGGTGAATACACTGTATTGGGAGTGCCACTTATAGGTGTGTCTACCTGCCAGGGGTAAGCTAGCCCTCTGGGGCAAGTAGTACCTGTCCTCACTGACCTCAGTTTGCACACCATCAGAGAAACTATCCTTATCAGAATCTCCTGATCCCATGCTGCTGGCTTGATCATCAGATATCCTGATGTTAACCCTTTGGGGCTAGCCTGCATGAACTTGGGATATATTAGCTTTAAGAGGGTTTGGGTCACCTATGTTTTTCTAAACCAGTACAAATGAATGCATTTGATTTATTTGGTTCTTTATTGCCTGCATTTGCATATTAATGCTCTCTTGCAGGGGATTATCTGTGACTCTGGTGGGTTTAACCCTTTCAGTGCCAGATCAGTGATTTTCCTGAACATGGGACACATTATTTTGGGGCTTTTGGCATGTCTTACTCTCCATTAGACATGTGCAAAACTAAAATTTTAGTTTCGTTTTCGTCCATTCGGACGAAAATGTTATTTATTTCGTCTAAAACGAATTTAGTTCATTAATGCATTCGTTTCAGACGAAATTCGTTCATTATTTTCGTTTATTATTATTCGTTCGTTTTATAGAATACAATGTAATACTATTGGCTTTCTATAAACCGAACGAGAGCCCCATTCATAAGAAATTCTTATGAATGGGGCTCTCGTTCGGTTCATAGAAAGGCAATAGTATTACTTGTATTCTATAAGCCGAAAGTCTATAAACCGAACGACTTTCGGTTTATAGACTTTCGGCTTATGGAATACATGTAATCCTATTGCTATTCTATAAACCTAACGACTTTCGGTTTATAGAATAGCCATAGGTTTACATGTATTACATAAGCCGAAAGTCTATAAACCGAAAGTCGTTCGGTTTATAGGCTGTCGGCATTTAACTATACAGAGACAGAGTCTCCATTCATAAAATTATGAATGGAGACTTTGTCTCTGTGTAGTAAAATGCCGAAAGCCTATAAACCGAACGATCGGTTTATAGACTTTCGGCTTATGTAATACATGTAATCCTATGGCTATCCTATAAACCGAACGTTCGGTTTATAGAATAGCAATAGGAATACATGTATTCCATAAGCCGACAGCCTATAAACCGAACGTTCGGTTTATAGGCTGTGGGCATTTTACTACACGGAGACAAAGTCTCCATTCATAATTTTATGAATGGAGACTCTGTCTCCGTATAGTTAAATGCCGGCTTTTAACTATACGGAGACAAAGTCTCCATTCATAATTTTATGAATGGAGACTCTGTCTCCGTATAGTTATATGCCGGCTTTTAACTATACGGAGACAAAGTCACCATTTATAATTTTATGAATGGAGACTCTGTCTCCGTATAGTTAAATGCCCACAGCCTATAAACCGAATGTTCGGTTTATAGGCTGTCGGCTTTTAACTATACGGAGACAAAGTCTCAATTCATATGAATGGAGACTCTGTCTCCGTATAGTTAAATGCCCACAGCCTATAAACCGAACATTCGGTTTATAGGCTGTGGGCATTTAACTATACGGAGACAGAGTCTCCATTCATAAAATTATAAATGGTGATTTTGTCTCCGTATAGTTAAAAGCCGGCATATAACTATACGGAGACAGAGTCTCCATTCATAAAATTATGAATTTTATATTTTTATAGTTTTTTTTATAGTTAAAAGCCGACAGCCTATAAACCGAACATTCAGTTTATAGGCTGTCGGCTTTTAACTATACGGAGACAAAGTCTCCATTCATATGAATGTAGACTCTGTCTCCGTATAGTTAAATGCCCACAGCCTATAAACCGAACGTTCGGTTTATAGGCTGTCGGCTTTTAACTATACGTTTGTCTCCATTCATAATTTTATGAATGGAGACTCTGTCTCCGTATAGTTAAATGCTATTGTATTCTATAAACCGACTCTATTTCGGCTTATAGAATGCAATAGTACTACGAATGAACGAATGATTTTCGTTTATTAACCATTCGTTCATTCGGCTTTCTTTAGCTTAGCATTTTCGTTCTTCGTTTTTCGGGCGAATGGACGAAAATGCAATTTTCGGACGAAAATGCATTCGTCCGAAAACGAATGCACATGTCTAGTATATATTCACATGTAAATTGCTTTTTTAATAAAAAATTATGAAATAAAAAAATTCTTGTTTTTATTTCCTTTTATGTGACAATGCTGCCTCTCGCAGACATCCCCTGCTGTTAGAGAGGGGGATCCAGGTCCCCTGCAGCTCTGCTGGGGACCTGGATCCCAGTCTTATAGTCTGACCTCAATTCCTTCTGCAGAAAGGATGCCAGATAAACACCAGGCTAAAACATATAGATCCCAGAAATTGGGGGATTTAAGTTACCTTGCCCCCAGATTTGTCGCTCTCCCCCCCTTAGTGTTGTCTCTCTCTCACCCTCCCTTTGGCTCCCCCCTCGCTCCCCTTGTGTCTGTCTCTTCCCCCCTTCCCTCCCCCTGTTTCTCTCTGCCCCCCTCCCCTTGTTTCTGTCTCTTCCCCCTCCCTCCCCTTGTTTCTCTCCCCCCCCCCCCCTCGTTACTCTCCCCCCCCCCCTTGTTATTCTGTCCCCCCCCTCACCTGTTTCTTGCTCCCTGGTGGCTAGTGGGGGCAGCCGGGGGATGTATGCGCTATACATAATAGACGGAAGTGTCGGGCAGCATGGAGGTTGTCTGCACGATTCGTGCAGACATCCCCCAGCTGCCCGATTCTCCCTGGTGGCTAGCGAGGCAGCGGAGGATATCTGCGCGATGAGCGAGACCTCCCCTGCTGCCGCCCGGAACGACCGCCAGGACTTTTATGAGGAAGCCGGAAGTACCCAGCTTCATCATAGAAGTCCCGGCGGTCATGCAGGGCGGCAGCAGGGGAGATCTGCGCTCATCGCGCAGACATCCCCTGCTGTTAGAGAGGGGGATCCAGGTCCCCTGCAGCTCTGCTGGGAACCTGGATCCCAGTCTTATAGTCTGACCTCAATTTGAGGTCAGATTATAAGACGACCTCGATTATAAAAGGGGTATTAACACTTCCCTTGCTGATCACAGTTTCTTTTTACTGTGATCCGTTTCCTTCCAAGTTCATGGACCTCATTTAGTTTTTTCAAAATAAATTTTATTTTGTACATTTTTACTATATTACTTATATTCTTTTCATGTATTAATGTAATTACAGTTAACTCCTACAAGCCTGTGCTGTGATTATGACCAGAGCAAACGTTAACCCATTCGTGACGTTGGGACGTTCTATGCCGTCCTGATTTAAAGTCCCTTAAAGTCGTTAGGACGGCATAGTACGTCCTGTGTTAAACAGCTCATATCGCGGCTCGGATCATGCTGCAGGCACTTGCAGCGGGATCCCACCTGTCAGATGAGGCCATTTTAAATGGCGACAAATCGTGACGTTTTGGTGCTTAAGTCATTTGGGACGCAAGCACCATGCATCACAAAGGGGTTAAAACTCTCCACTTTTTTCAATTTATTTTTTAATACTAAATTCAAATCATTTCATGCTATTGGCAATTCTATAAACCGAAATAGAGTCGGTTTATGGAATACCAATAGCAAAATAGCCATTACATAAACCTACATAATGAACGAATTTCGGTTTATGGAATTGGCAATGGCATTCTATAAACCGACTCTATTTCGGTTTATAGTAATGCCATTGCAAATAGCATTACATTATACATTCCATAAACCGAAAGTCTATAAACCGAACGTCGTTCGGTTTATAGACTTTCGGCTTATAGAACAGCAATAGCATTACTATAAAAGCATTCTATAAACCGAACTAGAGTCGAGTCCCCATTCATAAGAAATTCTTATGAATGAGGAGGGACTCTAGTTAGGTTTATAGAATGCCAATAGTATTCTATAAGCCGAAAGTCTTTAAAACTAACGACGTTCGGTTTATAGAATACATGTAATGCTATTGCTGTTCTATAAGCCGAAAGTCTATAGACTTTCGGCTTATAGAACAGCAATAGCATTACATGTATTCTATAAACCGAACGTCGTTCGTTTTAAAGACTTTCGGCTTATAGAATACATGCAATGCTATTGGCTTTCTATAAACCGAAAGAGTCCCCATTCATACGAATAGGTCAATTGACCTATTCGTATGAATGGGAACTCAATTTCGGTTTATAGAAAGCCAATAGCATTACATGCATTCCATAAACCTAAAGTCATTCATGTCGGTTTATGGAATGTACAATGCTATTGGTATTGTATAAACCGACTCTATTTTGGTTTAGAATGCCAATAGCACGAATGGACGAATGAACGAATGATTTTCGTTTATTAACCATTCGTTCATTCGGATTTTGTTAGTTAATATTTTCGTTATTCCTTTTTCGGACGAATGGACGAAAATGCTATTTTCGTCTGAAAATGCATTCGTCCGAAAACGAATGCACATGTCTACTTTACATTTGGAGAGAGCTGTACAGGTCTCTGTACTTTTTAAAGCTCTTCTATCTCTTTACACAAATTCTGATTATGTTTTTTGAGAGTCAATCTGCTCTTAACAAAAACATTTTGGACAGGGTGCCAAATTGGCCTGTAACACAGTTATGTGACTACATTTCCCTTCTAGCTGTGTTGTCAATAAGCATATCACATTTATGAATACATTTCTTTTAACATCTTTTTCCTCACACATGCACGTCAGAAAACTTCTAAACAGAGTATCATCATTAAAGTTCTCTGTCTGAATGTGGATTTCTTTAATCCCTTTCTTGATATCTGACTGACGATTTAAGTCTTTGTGCATGTTTAAGATACTGGATATTTTACTGGGATTCTCTGTTACAGATTTATTTCCCAGTGAGTTACTAAATGGCTACTCATATTGATCTTATTACAACAATATATAGCAATGTAATTCCAATACCTGATTCAGTACTATGAGCCCATAGAATGAAGTTAAACAGTGTACTCTGGATTACAATTAATTTACAGTTTGTAAAAACGCATCAAATCTTAAATACATCCCAGCAGTGCCTCCATAAAATGTCGGATTATTAATAACCATAAAAATATGAATATGAGTTATTAATTATGAATCATAAAAAAAATATGAAAATTGATGATTCATATATATGGGTCCGACTAATAATACCCATATCAAGAATTTGTTATGTAGAGAGTTTGGATGACGTTTTTACAAAAGTAAATACAATGCAACAATTATTAATAAAATAATAATGAATTTATTGAGTATAGAATAAAGATCAAATGGTAAGCAAAATAGCATAACAACAAAATATAGTATCAATAGATGTTAATCATAATTCACATGTATGACTTATAACATGAGTAAGTAGGACAAAACATGAATTATGCAGCTCTGTACCTGTATCAACATGCATGTAGAATAATTTACTATGCAGTACGTTTCTGACCATAAGATGGCCATGCATTTTATTTAGATACAACCTACATTGATTATGATTAGTATTTAAAATGGTTAATGATAGTACACCATAATTACCTACAAATTACCAACATATACTCTGCTTAGGTAAGGTAATATTACTAAATCATATAACTACTCAAGGTGGCTATTTCTTAATCTGCTCGGTAAATGATAATGTATGTATTCTAGCTTAGACTTTAAGAATGAGATTCTTAGATAATCTCTGGAGATTAGATATGACATATTTGGGTAAATAGCTAGACTATAAGAATTCATGGTTCTTTTGTTAATATCTCTAGGATATTACTCCGGCTTCCTTCTGCAGAAAGGATGCCAGATAAACACCAGGCTAAAACATATAGATCCCAGAAATTGGGGGATTTAAGTTAAATTTACCCAAATATATATGCTAATGACATCCATAAAAAATGAGATTATGCTAGAAACAAATTACCACATTTATACATTACCGGCAGAGGATGGTTTGCAGTTGAGACTCCTTCCACTGAAGAATTGAGTGATGGGAGTTACTCCTGGGAATGGAGATTTCTATTGTTATAGTTAACATGTGCTATTAAAAGCCTCATATTCCTGAGTTCTCCCCAGAAGGAGAGAGACTCAGCCCTTTTCTAAAACATTCCCATCTCTCACCCCACTAGTGGCAGCTCTCCCCAAAACAGTCTCCCCAGGTCTTTTCAGGTATCTCAGGCCTCTCTCTCAACCTCCAGTATCCACTTATCAACCAAACCTTATCTCAGACTCACACCCTGTTTCTGTAACTTCTAGCCAATTGAATGGATGGGTGTGTTTAATTTAAATGAGATGATGTCATGATTTATAGCTATACCTGGATTGTGAGTATAATGTGAGAAAATATATATGTTGAAATATAGAAGTGTTAATATAATTTCAAATTGGAGTAAATATTCTTAGCAATATTCTTATCATTTCACATTAGATAAAAACTTATAATAAAATGTATATCACACTAATAAAACAATAAAAACAATATTCTAATTAATATGTAGGATTAATTATACTTTACATATTTATTAGTGAAGGTGTGATATAATTATATCTTTTAATGAGCGATTAGAATCAACTGGGTGTGTTTATAATAACCATTATTATATTCTTCAAATCTAAAATCCAAGTAATCTCAGTGTGTCTGTGTCTGTCAGTTTGGGTGGGCTAGCAAGCTTAAGAGAAGCTTCACCTCTTGTATGTATATAGACACAGCTGTGTCTTCAGAAATACAATGAGAGTCATAAACCACTAACAATGCCCACCTTATCTGTTCCGGTGATACTAGATAACAGAGTGAGGAATGTGAAGGACTTTCTTTTAGCTTCAGGGACACAGAATAAGATTTTAACACACAGAAGGATGTCCAAAAACTGACACAAAATGGAGGCTGCTGGCATCCATCTTGTTATCCTTGGCTTCTGCTTTATTCATATGTACCAGTCTCGAGATTATTGTTCTTTACCTCTGACAATATAAATATATATATATATATGTCTGTATAGTACTGACCGTATGTGTGTGTCTGTCTGTATAGTACTGACTGGATGTGTGTGTGTCTGTATAGTACTGACTGTATGTGTGTGTCTGTCTGTATAGTACTGACTGTATGTGTGTGTGTGTGTCTGTATAGTACTGACTGTATGTGTGTGTCTGTCTGTATAATACTGACTGTATGTGTGTGTGTGTCTGTCTGTATAGTACTGACTGTATGTGTGTGTGTCTGTCTGTATAGTACTTACTGTGTATGTGACTTCATGTGATTGTGTGTATGTGATGTTCTCTGGCTACTAGATTTTTTTGCTGGCTCCTTAAAAGTTAAATATGTCAAACCCTGTTATATATAATTTTAACAATAAATGCATATTTATACATGATTGATATGCTTATGCCAATGAGAAATACCGTATATTTGCTCGATTATAAGACGACCCTGATTATAAGACGACCCCCCAAACTTTGGATATTCCTTTAGGAAAAAAACTAAAAGCCTGAATATAAGACTACCCTATAGGAAAAAAGTTAAACTTGTATATATTCACATGTAAATTGCTTTTTTAATAAAATATTATATAAAAAAATGCATTTCTTGTGTTTATTTCCTTTTATGTGCCAATGCTGCCTCTCTCTTTCCCTTGCCCCCAGCTTTGTCTCACTCCCCACTCCCCCCTCGCCTGTCTCTTCCCCCCCACATGTTTCTCTCTGCCCCCTCCCTCCCTTTGTTGCTCTGTCCCCCCTTCCTCTGTCTCTCCCCCCCCCCTTCCTGCTCTCTGCCCCCCTCCCTCCCTCCCTCCCTCCCCCTGTCTCTCTGCCACCCTCCCTTCCCCTTACCTCGATCCCTGGTGGCTAGTGGGGGCAGCCGGGGGATGTCTGCACGATACGTGCAGTCATCCTCCATGCTGCCCGACACGGCAGTCTATTATGACGGACAGCTGGTCCGTCATAATAGTATGCCGTGTCGGGCAGCATGGAGGATGTCTGCAGACCTCCCCTGCTGCCGCCCAGCACGCTCGCCGGGACTTCTGTGACTAAAGCGGAAGTACCCGGCTTCTTCACAGAAGCCCCGGCGGTCGTGCCGGGCGGAAGCAGGGGAGTCTGCGCTCATCGCGAAGACATCCCCTGCTGCTAGAGAGGGCGATCCAGGTCCCCTGCAGCTCTGCTGGGGACCTGGATCCATGTCTTATAATCTGACCTCAATTTGAGGTGAGATTATAAGAAGACCTCGATTATAAGACGAGGGGGATTTTTCAGAGCATTTGCTCTGAAAAAAACCTTGTCTTATAATCGAGCAAATACGGTAGTTATATATAATAGTTATATTATAAGCAATGAGCAATAAAACATAAATGATGTATATGATGTAAATGAACAATATATGCAAGGCTTTACACCAAAATAAATATCTAAATGATTGGGGGTATGTTATAAAGGCTCCAGCAGTTTATAGTTATGCCTCTGCCAGAACTGGATGTTCCTAAGGGTTCAGTAACATTAGTACCCACACGCTGTCTCACACACTGTCTTTCTCACACACACTGTCCCACACAGACACATAACAAGCACGCTGTCTCTCACAGACACACATAACAAGCACGCTGTCTGACACAGACACACATAACAAGCACACAGTCTCACACAGACACACATAACAAGCATGCAGTCTCACACAGACACATAACAAGCATTCTATCTAACACAGACACATAACAAACACACTGTCTCACACAGACACACACAAGCATGCTGTCACGCACACACATATGCTGTTGCTCTCTCTCACACACGTGTCTCACACACTGTCTCCAACAGACACACACACACAATCACGCTGTACCACACAATCTCATACAGACACACTTTCTCTCACACACAGTTTCTCACCAGTGCCGGTCCATTGTGCTGCCGGGGTCAAGAATTGAAATGCTCTCCCCCACGAGCACACACACACAGTCATGCAGGTACCTACATAAAACATAGTCTCACACAGAGACACAGAAGTGATCCAGCAATGTGTTTTTAAAATTTTAATATTTTAAAAATACAACACTATATAATAAGTGTGTAAATTAAAAATCATTCATTTAAAATAATAAATATAAAATCAAAGTTATCCAGTCACCAATATTGTGTGTATAAAATACCAAACAGTATAGAGAGGGTTAAATAGACTCCCTATTAAAGAATAGCTGTTAGTGCGGCAACAGAATACCTGCTTAGAAAAGATTAGCCTGTAAGCGAATAAAAAAAAAACTTCAGACAGAACTTAAATATACACAATGTCTAATATTTCAAATGTGCATATAATAATTTAATACATATATATAAAAGATAATAAATTAAAATATACACAAGAATTTGACAAACAATTAAATAAACATATGTTCTCATGTACTAGCAAATACATAGATTACCAACAGACCATCAAAATACATAGACATATAAAACACTATCTATAGACCACTAAAATAGCTGATAAAAATCCAAATAGAGAAAATACCTTACCTGATAACTGTATGGGCTCCATGGGTGAGATCTGGCCACAGGCCCCAGCACTAGCTGTCACCACAATCTCCAGGGAAACGTTGCATGTGGTCCCGCGAGGATGAGCCAGGCTCAGGTCACAAGGAACAAAGATGGCAAGTATAGCCTACAGGGGGTGAGGAGAGGTGCGTGTGCCCACTGGCTACACAGTGCTTCTGGGAAAGCACTTACCCTGGCTTTTTTTTTTTGCGAGCCGGGTGTCATAGGGCAGCTTCCAAGGTGGCAGATCAAAACACCCTCATTATTAGGTTAGGTTGCGTGCAGTCCAAGCACATCATGGGACCCCACTTTAAGCAGCCGGCTCTCACTATCACCCCTGCAAGCAGTGGCGGAACTAGAAACCACAGAGCCCATCATTCTACCCTAACGGCTTGCCTTGGGACTTCCTAATTATGTAAGCATAATAATTATGCCAGCGCTTCTATGTTGGTCACCATGGTGACCCGAACCACTTCCTCCTCCAAACTGGCTGACACCCTGCGGCAGGAGTGTTCAAGTTTCTCTGTAGTGGGCCACTTCACCAAAAATGTATGTGTGCATGGGCCACATTCATTTTTCATTTTGAGAAAATTACGTTATATATATTCATATATAAAATTCCCAATAATGTGCATTGTGTGAGTGTATCACACATTACTATATCACAATACACCATAAGACTCACAACAACAACAAAAATCACATTAATTACTCTTATACACATACTTACACAGCCACAAATACTCAAACATATACGCAGCCACACATTCACACATACACCAGTCACCCTTACACAAACACCCACCTACATACAGAGAGATTTATTTTCCTCCAATCCCTGCAGCTGGTGTTCTATCAACAAGTTCCCAAGCCTTCCGGTGCTCTTACAGTATCAGAGCGCGAGAGGTCAGAGCATGCACCCCTTGCGCTATTCTCTGCTGCATGCGCCCGACTTTGCAACTGCTCTAATACTGTACCCACAGGGAACTGGCCTTGTGCCATCTGAGCCCAAACAGCTTGTAACACACTTACAGACATACACACACTCACTCGGACACTCACTCACATGGACACTCAGCCAGCACACTCACTCACATGGACACTCAGTCAGCACACACACTCACATGGACACTCAGTCAGCACACACACTCACATGGACACTCAGCCAGCACACACACTCACATGGACACTCAGTCAGCACACACACTCACATGGACACTCAGCCAGCACACACTCACACATGGACACTCAGTCAGCACACACACTCACATGGACACTCAGCCAGCACACACTCACATGGACACTCAGCCAGCACAAAAACTCACATGGACACTGAGCCAGCACACATTCACATGGACACTCAGCCAGCACACACTCACTCATAGACATACTCACCAGACCACACTCAGCCAGCACAGACACACAGCCAGCAGTGACACTTCAGCAGATTTTTTAAAAACTAAATTACCAGCTGCTCAGGGAGAGTCTTCTTTCATTAAAGTATAAAGAGCAAAGAGCAAAAAAAAAAACGTGTTGCAGTGAGGGCGGCATGAAGTTCCGGCTCAGAGGGGAATTACAAGTTCTGCCTGCAGGGCAGGCTCTGGCCGCATCTTTGATGTCTCTGCACTACACGCAGCCAAACACACAGAGGGCTGCGTGAGGGCTTGATCACCACGCCGGATATGAACTTACATCATATCCGGCGTGTAGGGAGGAAAAAAACCAGTATCGGAGACTCGGAGCTAAAGCATACTTTAGCCCCAGAGTCTCCATTCGGGGCTTTGATCTGGAGATTCGGGCTTCAGCCCCAGTAGCCACCCCCTAGCGACGCCTCTGACCCACAGCACTTGTCATGCACCTATATTGCACCCACACCACTTGGCTTGCACTCATATTGCACCTACATGATTTGGCATGCCACAGTGTCGATGTCCCATAGAACATACCACTGTGTCACTTTGCCCAACAGAACTGTCCCTGCAGAACAAGCCAGTGTCACTTTCCCCATAGTACATATTATTTTGCCCTACAGACCATGCCACAGCATCACATTGCCAATTAAAATAAGCCACAGTGGGGGACATTACCAACTGAGGCCACCAGCAAAGGTGTGTCACATGGGCTTTCTCCTGAAAGTGCAAAAATCAATGATTTGGGAAGAATTTACCCACAAATATTCTACCAATTGGTGCTCTGATACCCTTTATAAGAAATGGGATGAAAACCTAAACAGTTTGAGAGGTCCCAGAAGACGAAGAGCCAAAATATCGGGTCACTCCTGTTTAGGCCTCTACAGCCTGCCTCGAGTTTGGCCCCAGCGACACCAACATATGCCCAAACTGACTCTGAGGATTCCTCAGAAGACGATGGACATGCACTTATGCAGGGGCATAAGGAGGCTCAGGAGAGGCCAACAACTTCTAAGACCTCGAAGCAAGCCCCAGAAATGAAAGCAGACATACAAAAGTTGTATCTGGACCTACAAACGGTGATTAAAGCTCAACTGGCCAGTATCTGGGCGGACGTCTCAACACTGTATACCAGAGTGGCCTTGCTAGAAACTTTGGAAGCGAAGGCCGCTAGCAACACATCCAAACTTACCCTGCAGATGGCTCAGTTCCACAAACAGGTGGCTGTCCTGGAGGGTAGGTCACGCCAATTGAATATCAAGGTACAGGGGGTGGCGGAGGATGTAGGGCCTCAGGCCTGCCATCAGGGGGTGACGGGCGATACTGGTGTCCTAGGCCCGACGCACTCCTCTGTTAAGTCGGTCCACGGCTGTGAGGGAAGCGTTCTGCGTTAAAAATATATATATTTGCCATTAAATATATGCCAATATTTTGCCATTTAATCTATGCCAGTATTTTGTTATTTAATATATGCCAGTATTTTCCATTTAATATGTGAGTATTTTGTCATTTAATATATGCCAGTATTTTGCCATTTAATATATGCCAGTATTTTGCCATTAAATATATGCCAGTATTTTGCCATTAAATAAATGCCAGTATTTTGCCATTAGTATGCCAGTGTTATTGTGCTCATTATGCCCTATTTGTATGTGTCTATTGTGATAAATCTAAAGCGTTTTTCATTTGCTATTCATAGCATTTGACCTAATTTGTGATTGTCTTATCTTATGGTTTATTAACAATTATTTATACAACATTAATATGCCACAGCCAGTATGCCCATTAAGATTCCACTCGTTGCCCATTAATATGCTACAGCCAGTATACCCATTAATATGCCACTCTTTGGCCATTAATATGCCACAGTCAGTATGCCCATTAATATGCAACCGTCAGTATGCCCACTAATATGCCACAACCAGTATGCCCATTAAAATGCCACTCTGTCCATTAATATGTCACAGCCAGTATGCCCATTAATATGCCACTATTTTCCCATTAATATGACACAGCCAGTATACCCATTAATATGCCACTCTTTGTTCATTAATATGCCACAGCCAGTATGCCCATTAATATGCCACAGTCAGTATGCCCATTAATATGTGACAGCCAGTATGCCCATTAATATGACACAACCAGTATGCACATTAAAATGCCACTCTGTCCTTTAATATGTCACAGCCAGTATGTCCATTAATTTGCCACTATTTTCCCATTAATATGACACAGCCAGTATACCCATTACTATGCCACTCTTTGTTCATTAATATGCCACAGCCAGTATGCCCATTAATATGCAACAGTCAGTATGCCCATTAATATGCCACTCTTTGCCCATTAATATGCCACAGCCAGTATGCCCATTATTATGCCACAACCAGTATGCCCATTAATATGCCACCCTATGACCATTAATATGGCACTCTATGTCCATTAATATGCCACAGTCAATATGCCATTCTTTGCCCATTAATATGCCACTATTTGCCCATTAATATCCCACAGCCAGTATGCCCATTAATATGCCACCCTATGTTCATTATTATGATACAGTCAGTATACCTATTAATATTCCACAGTCATTAGGCTTATTAATTTGCCACCCTATGTCCATTATTATGATACAGTCAGTATACCTATTAATATTCCACAGTCATTAGGCTTATTAATTTGCCACCCTATGTCCATTAATATGCCACAGCCAGTATGGCCATTACTATGCCACTCTATGTCCATTAATATGCCACAGTCAATATGCCCATAAATATGCCACAGTCAGTATGCCCATTAATATGCCACTCTTTGCCCATTAATATGTCACAGCCAGTATGCCCATAAATATGCTACCCTATGTTCATTAATATGCCACAGTCAGTGTATCTATTAATATGCCACAGCCAGTAGGCTTATTAATATGCCACTCTTTGCCCATTAATATGCCACAGCCAGTAGCCCTAAGTTAATTAATATGCCCCAGCCAGTATTCCAATTAATATGCCCCAGCCAGTGTGCCCATTAATATGCCACCCTATACCTATTAATATGCCAGTCAGTATGCCCATTAATATGCCACAACCAGTATGCCCATTAATATGCCACTCTTTGCCCATTAATATGCCACAGTCAGTATGTCCATCAATACGTCACAGCCCGTATGGCCATTAATATGCCACCCTATGTCCATTAATATGCCACAGCCAGTATGGCAATTAATATGCCACCCGATGTACATTAATATGCCACTCAGTATGCCTATTAATATGCCACAGCCAGTATGCCTATTAATATGCCACTCTTTGCCCATTAATATGTCACAATCTGTATGCCCATTAATATGCCCCAATCAGTATGCCCATTAATATGTCAAAGCCAGTATGCCCATTAATATGCCATAGTCAGTATGGCCATTAATATGTCACATTATGTACATTAATATGCCACAGTCAGTATGATCATTAATATGTCAAAGCCAGTAGGCCCATTAATATGCCATAGTCAGTATGGCCATTAATATGACATAGCCAGTATGCCCATTAATATGTCACTCCTTGTCCATTAATATGCCACAGTCAGTTTGCCCATTAATATACCACAGCAAGAATGCCAATTAATATTCCACTATATGTACATTAATATTCCACAGCCTGTATGCCCATTAATATGCAACTCTATGTCCATGAATATGCCACAGCAAGTATGCCCATTAAAATGCCACTCTTTGCCCATTAATATTCCATTCTATGTCCATTAATATACCACAGTCAGTATGCCCAGTAATATGTCACTATGCTCCCGGCATACTGATCTGGTTTGAGCACCAGAAGGTCATGTGACCCTGACGTCAGATCAGTGCACTCACAGTGTGAGAGAGACAGCATGGAAGCATGTCTGTGCATCAAGACACCTTGCTGCCTTCTTCACGTGGAGATGCTGGTGAGGGGAGAACTTTTGATCTCCCCAGTCAGTGTCTTTGCCGGCATGGGGTTTGTTTGTTTTAACCCGCAGGCATGGCTGCTTTAAGACCCTTGTGGGCCATGGGAAAAGTCTTTAGCAGTGGGCCCCCCTTGACCCAATTTTTCCAACGTCACATTGTAAAAAAACTGTATGTAAATGTAAACTTTTTAATATATGCAACTATTCTCATATCACATTCAAATATTTGTAAATGTAATAAAAATGTTATGGAAAAATTGCATTTCTTGTTTTTATTCCCTTTTTCTGCACCCACATTGCACTTAAAGGACTTAACACAGCACCATACAGTACCCACAGCACTTGACTTGCACTCATAGTGTACCCACACAATTTGGGATGCCACAGTAACAGTTCTTTGAACCAAAGAACAGACCACAGTTTGTCCAACAGAACTGCTCCTGCAGAACAAGCCACAGTGTCACTTCCCACCATAGTACATGTTATTTTGCTCCACAGAACCATAGCATCACTTTGCCAATTAAAATAATCCAGTGTCAGGTACCAATTAACATGCCACAGTCACTTCGTCATTAACATATGCAACAGTCAGTTTGACTATTAAAATATGCCACTGTTTGTCCATTAAATATGCCACAGCTTGCTCATTAATATGCAAGTGATATTTTACCATTAATATGCCACAGCCAATTTGCCCATTAATATGCCAGTATTATTTTGTCATTAATACGCCACAACCATTAATATGCTAGTATTATTTTGCCATTAATATGCCACAGCCAATTTGCCCACTAATATGCCAGCATTATTTGGCCATTAATATGCCAGTATTATTTTGCCATTAATATGCCACAGCCAATTTGCCCATTAGTATGCTAGTATTATTTTGCCATTAATATTACAGTATTACTTTTGCCATTAATATGCCAATGTTATTTTGCCATTAATAAGCCACAACCAATATGCATAATAATATGCCAGTATTATTTTGCCATTAATAAGCCACAGCCAATTTGCCCAATCACATGCCAGTATTATTTTTCCCATTAATATGCCACAGCCAATTTGACCAATAATATGCTGGTATTATTTTGCCCTTAATAAGCCACAGCCAATTTCCCCTCTAATATGCCGGTATTATTTTGCTCTTAATAAGCCACAGCCAATGTAGCCAATAATATACCACCCTGTTCCCCCCTTCCCCAGTACTCACCTCCTGACTGCTCACTGTCTCCGGTCCACTCCTCCGTGCCGTCTTCTCTCCGGCACAGAGGAGGGAAATATAGTCATCAGATATGACGTGATGTCTAGTGTTGAGCGAACCCGAACCGCACTGTTCGGGTTCGTACCGAACATTACGGTTTTTGGACCCCGGACCCGAACACGGACATTCCACTGTATGTCCGTGTTGAAGTTCGGCGATTTAATGGCGCATTTTGAAAGGCTGCAGGGCAGCCAATCAACAAGCGTTTGACTCGTTTGCCCTTAGAAGCCATCACAGCCATGCCTACTAATGGCATGGCTGTGATTGGCCAGTGCAGCATGTGACCCAGCCTCTATATATAAGCTGGAGTCACGTACACGCACATCACATGAGCTCTTCTTAGTGTAGGGAGAGGATGCTGCAGCTGTGAGGGACAGATTTAAAAAAATTCTGGTGTTGAATCTGCAAACTACAGTGATTATTCAAACTACAGCGATTATTCAAATTACAGTGATTATTTTAGTGGGTGCTATACTACATATTTGTATCCTGCCCTGAGCCCAATGCCACAGAGAGTGCAGTGCACTTGCAACTGTATGTGTGCCAGGCACATGACTTTAATCCTGTTCTGTTAGCTCAGTGGGCAACATCTAGGCATATTTAAATACTGCAATTTGTTGGTGTTAAATATTACATTTGCGTCCTGCACTTCATATCTGAGAGTCAAATAGAACAGTGAAATCCTGAGCTTACAGTGCACTTTGAAAAATTCTAATTGTTTTGGGTGCTAAATAGTACATTTGCATCTTGTTGTGCACTTCATATCTGAGAGTCAAATAGAACAGTGAAATATTGTGGTTACAGTGCACTATGAAAAATTCTAATTGTTTTGGGTGCTAAACAGCACATTTGCGTCTTGCGGTACACTTCATATCTGAGAGTCAAATAGAACCGTCAAATACTGTGCTTACAGCGCACTTTGAAAAATTCTAATAGTTTTGGGTGGTAAATAGTACATTTGCGTCTTGCGGTGCACTTCATATCTGAGAGTCAAATAGAACAGTGAAATACTGTGGTTACAGCACACTTTTAAAAATTCTAATTGTTTTGGGTGCTAAATAGTACATTTGCATCTTGCGGTGCACTTCATATCTGAGAGTCAAATAGAACAGTGAAATACTGTGGTTACAGTGCACTTTGAAAAATTCTAATTGTTTTGGGTGCTAAATACCGTATTTGCTCGAATATAAGACGAGGTTTTTTTCAGAGCAAATGCTCTGAAAAATACCCCTCGTCTTACATTCGAGGTCGTCTTATAATCTGACCTCAAATTGAGGTCAGACTATAAGACAGGGATCCAGGTCCCCAGCAGAGCTGCAGGGGACCTGGATCCCCCTCTCTAACAGCAGGGGATGTATGCACGATGAGCGCAGACTCCCCTGCTGCCGCCCGGCACGACCGCCGGGACTTCTGTGAAGAAGCCGGGTACTCACAGAAGTCCTGGCGGTCGTGCCGGGCGGCAGCAGGGGAGGTCTGCGCTCGTCGCGCAGACATCCTCTGCTGCCCCGCTAGCCACCAGGGAGAATCGGGCAGCTGGGGGATGTCTGCACGATACGTGCAGACATCCTCCATGCTGCCCGACACGTCAGTCTATTATGACGGACCAGCTGTCCGTCATAATAGACTGCCGTGTCGGGCAGCATGGAGGATGTCTGCACGTATCGTGCAGACATCCCCCGGCTGCCCCCACTAGCCACCAGGGAACGAAACCAGGTGAGGGGGAGGGGGGAGGACACAGACAGACAAGGGGAGGGGGGGAGAAAAGGGGAGGGGGGAGATAGATAGAGACAAAGGGAGGGGGATGGGGGAGGACACAGACAGACAAGGGGGGAGGGGGGAGACACAGACAAGGGGAGGGAGGGGGACAGAGAGAAAAGGAGAGGGGGGATAGACAGAGACAAGGGGAAGGGGGAAGAGAGAGAAGTTTTGAGGGGAGACAGACAACTCTGGGGGGGGGGAAAGAGACAGCTGGGGGAGAGAGGCCGCATTGGCACATAAAAGGAAATAAAAACAAGAAATGCATTTGTATAATATAAATTTTTTATTAAATATTAAAAAGCAATTTACATATATACAAGTTAATTTTTTTTCCTATAGGGTAGTCTTATAATCAGGCTTTTAGTTTTTTTCCAATAGGAATGTACAAATTTGGGGGGGGGGGTCGTCTTATAATCGAGCAAATACGGTAGTACATTTGCGTCTTGCGATACACTTCATATCTGAGAGTCAAATAGAACCGTCAAATACTGTGCTTACAGCGCACTTTGAAAAATTCTAATTGTTTTGGGTGCTAAATAGTACATTTGCGTCTTGCAGTGCACTTCATATCTGAGAGTTAAATAGAACAGTCCAATACTGTGCTTACAGCGCACTTTGAAAAATTCTAATTGTTGTGCTAAATAGTACATTTACGGGTTGCACTCCATATCTGAGAGTCAAATAGAACCATCAAATACTGTGCTTACAGCGCACTTTGAAAAATTCTAATTGTTTTGGGTGCTAAATAGTACATTTGCGTCTTGCAGTGCACTTCATATCTGAGAGTTAAATAGAACAGTCCAATACTGTGCTTACAGCGCACTTTGAAAAATTCTAATTGTTGTGCTAAATAGTACATTTACGGGTTGCACTCCATATCTGAGAGTTAAATAGAACAGTCCAATACTGTGCTTACAGCGCACTTTGAAAAATTCTAATTGTTTTGGGTGGTAAATAGTACATTTGCGTCTTGCGGTGCACTTCTTATCTGAGAGTCAAATAGAACCGTCAAATACTGTGCTTACAGCGCACTTTGAAAAATTCTAATTGTTTTGGGTGCTAAATAGTACATTTGCGTCTTGCAGTGCACTTCATATCTGAGAGTTAAATAGAACAGTCCAATACTGTGCTTACAGCGCACTTTGAAAAATTCTAATTGTTGTGCTAAATAGTACATTTACGGGTTGCACTCCATATCTGAGAGTTAAATAGAACAGTCCAATACTGTGCTTACAGCGCACTTTGAAAAATTCTAATTGTTTTTGGTGCTAAATAGTACATTTACGGGTTGCACTCCATATCTGAGAGTCAAATAGAACCGTCAAATACTGTGCTTACAGCGCACTTTGAAAAATTCTAATTGTTTTTGATGGTAAATAGTACATTTTCGTCTTGCGGTGCACTTCAAATCTGAGAGTCAAATAGAACAGTCCAATACTGTGCTTAAAGCGCACTTTGAAAAATTCTAATTGTTTTTGGTGCTAAATAGTACATTTGCGTCTTGCGGTGCACTTCATATCTGAGAGTCAAATAGAACCGTCAAATACTGTGCTTACATCGCACTTTGAAAAATTCTAATTGCTGTGCTAAATAGTACATTTACGGCTTGCACTTCATATCTGAGAGTCAAATAGAACCGTCAAATACTGTGCTTACAGTGCACTTTGAAAAATTCGAATAGTTTTTGGTGGTAAATAGTATATTTGCGTCTTGTGGTGCACTTTATATCTGAGAGTCAAATAGAACCGTCAAATACTGTGCTTAAAGCGCACTTTGAAAAATTCTAATTGTTTTGGGTGCTAAATAGTACATTTGCGTCTTGCGGTGCACTTCATATCTGAGAGTCAAATAGTGTGCTTCACCACCAATGAGTGGGCCTCCATGCGAGACCTGTGTGCCATTTTGCACTGTTTCAAGTACTCCACCAACATGGCCAGTGCCAATGATGCCGTTCTCATCCTTACTATCCCGCTTGTATGTCTCTTTGAAAAAACGCTTAGGGTGATGATGGAAGAGGATGTGGCACAGGAGAAAGAGGAGGAGGAAGAAGAGGGGTCATTTCCACGGTTATCTGGCCAGTCATTCACAAGTGGCTTGGAGGGTGGGTTCCTGCACCAACATAGGCCAGGTACACAACTGTCAAGCCAGGGCACAGTTTTTGAGGATGATGAGGAGGAGGAGGAAGAGGTCGCCAACGCAGCTGGGGCACCGCCAGCACCTCAGAAGGCAGGGTTAGCATGGCAGAAATGTGGAAAAGCTTTGTCAGCACGCCACAAGAAGCAGCACCACCATCTGACATGCAACGTCTTAGCAGGAGGCTGCATTTCAGCAACATGGAGGAACGGTATGTGTGCACAGGCCTACACGTACTGACTGATGGGTCTGCCCCATTCAACTTCTGGCTCTCCAAATTGGGCACATGGCCTGAGCTTGCCCTTTATGCCTTGGAGGTGCTGGCCTGCCCTGCAGCCAGTGTATTGTCTGAACGTGTGTTTAGCACAGCAGGGGGCGTTATCACAGACAAGCGCAGCTGCCTGTCCACAGCCAACGTGGACAAGCTCACGTCTATTAAGATGAACCAGGCTTGGATCCCACTAGACTTGTCTGTACCTGGTGCAGAATAGACATTTATACCGGCCTCACCCAGTCATTGTTATACTCAAGTGCACTTATTCTTTGTTTTCTGTTGTTATATGTCCCAATATTTTGGGGGCTACTCCAATTTAAAAAACCTAAAACAAAGAAAAAACAGTTTTGGCTACCTCCTCCTCCAGCGCCACTTCCACCTATACCACCACGGTCACCGCCTCCTCAACCTATGGGTCACTTAGTATAAACTGAAAGAGAATACCCTGCACTCCAACCCTCTCTCAAATGGATAATTCTGTTGATCCTCCTGGCAGCCATGCTTTAGATTTAGATTTATGTTCTTCCAAAGCTAAAATCAAAGATTCCATCTAGTGCTATTTTATGGCTCAGCTGTATTTGTAATTTGTATGTATTTTATGTTATTTTCCTATCCACATTTGCTTGCGGGGCACTTGTCCTACTCTTGTCAACTCTAGTGATGTCATATCCGATGGCAATGATTTTTTTTTTCTTTCGGCAGCTGCATCCAAAAGAAAATGCGCGGTGCCAGCAGCACGTGGTCATCCCTGCTAGGAGACATCCGTGGCCAGCATGGGCACCCTTAACAAGTGGGCCCTGGGCAAGTGCCCACTTTGTCCATTGATTAAAGCGGCCCTGCCCGCGGGCCAAAGTTTGTAGACCCCTGATCTAGGCTATGACTGAGTGTCCTTGGACTTGAAACATGTAAGGCTGTTTCTTTGAACGCTGTGACTTGCTGTAAGCTGTTACTTTAAGGCCTACACAATACAGGCCAAACTGTGGGCACAAATGAATTGGCCCGATGTTCAAAAAGATTCGGGGAACATCATGCACATATCGGAAGTTGAATTTCGAGCTACACAATATACCTTACATTTCGGGCATCATGGCCGAATACACGCCAATAGCTTTCGAAACCGAAAGCGCACATAACTGAAAATACACTCTATCACCTGTATAGACATCTATGGGATCATTTCGGAATAAATGCGGCTATTATGGGCATAGCCTAACTGAACTCAAAATGGAAAACGAAAATAAAATGTTAAAAAAACTAGTCTTAGTGGGGCTTCTAAAAATACACAGGAACCACGGCAAGAAGCCCTGAACCCCCTTTTAAAAAACTACCAACATTTCAGGGATCCGTTTGATTTCGATATTATGCCCAATCAGGCTATTTTGTGCAGACCCTTTTTTTCAGTGCTTGTTTTTCACTTTCTTCCACGTCACCAGTTTACATCAGATTCCATTGTTATGCATTTGCTCCTTCTAGCAATACAATGTCCTTCTTTACTGGTATTGATTGTTTGTCCCATAATACTAACTGTTGCAGGATGCAAATGTCCTCTTTGGGGGTGGGAGCAAACATATAGATAAAAAAAATAGGCTTACCTCAATTTGTATTCTACCCCCAACATGATGGATAGTGCATCAACCTGACCCCAATACAGTTTCAAGACTGTGTAATCTCCATTTTATTATGAATATTATATGTGCATGTTACTGCATTGGATGCGTTGGGGATCAGCAGTGCAGGGTGTTGCTGGTGATCAGTGCTGTGTTTTGTGTGGGTGGGCCTGTGTGGAAGGAGGTAATTCACCAGTTTACATCATAAATGAGAACTATGACCTCACTCTCATGACATCAGTCATGAGGAGGGAGTCACTTATCAGTGATTGGGAGAATACACAGATATTTTATAAAGGAAAAATAACAAAAGAAAGTTGGATATTCTGATTTTAACCCCTTCAGGACAATGGCATTCTTTGTTTTGACGTCCGCTCTGGACAATAGCTTTTTTTCTTCTTTAGCGTTGTGTGTGTTTAAATTAAAGTGTAAGCTTGCTATTTGAATGAAACCCCATATATAGTATATTGTTTTTTTAAGGAAAAATAGGGCTTTCTTTTGCAACCATTTTTTTTAATAGTTAACCCTTTGTATAATGTATACAATTTAATAAAGGGTGTAAAAATGGTAAGAAAACGTGTTTTTTTAAATTATATTTTTTTCTGGGACAAAGTATATTTCTCTCCTCTCTGACACAAGAGAGAGGGAAGATTTTGACAACCAGTGCTCTTACAGTACTGGTTGTCATTAGAGTTGAGCGGACACCTGGATGTTTGGGGTCGGCAGGTTCGACCGAACTTAGAAAAAATGAGGGTAAAATGTGGGTAAGAGTAGGATAAGTGCCCTGCAAGCAAATGTGGATAGGCAAATAACTTAAAATAACATAAAATACATACAAATTACAAATACAGCTGAGCCATAAAATAGCACTAGATGGAATCTTTGATTTTAGCTTTGGAAGAACATACATCTAAATCTAAAGCATGTCTGCCAGGAGGATCAACAGAATTATCCATTTGAGAGAGTGCAGGGTATTCTCTTTCGGTTTATACTAAGTGACCCATAGGTTGAGGAGGCGGTGACCGTGGCGGTGTAGGTGGAAGCGCACTGGAGGAGGAGGAAGCCAACACTGTTTTTTATTTGTTTTTTTGTTTGTTTATTGCACTGCAAAAATTTCACCGCAAGACGGAAATGTACTATTTAGCACAACAATTCGAATTTTTCAAAGTGCGCTGTAAGCACAGTATTTGACGGTTCTATTTGACTCTCAGATATGAAGTGCAGGACGCAAATGTAATATTTAACACTAACAAATTGCAGTATTTAAAAATGCCTAGATGTTGCCCACTGAGCTAACAGAACAGGATTAAAGTCATGTGTCTGGCACACATGCAGTTGCAAGTGCACTGCACTCTCTGTGGCACTGAGCTCAGGGCAGGGTACAAATATGTTGTATACCCCCCACTAAAATAATCACTGTAATTTGAATAATCGCTGTAGTTTGAATAATCGCTGTAGTTTGCAGATTCAACACCAGAATTTTTTTAAATCTGTCCCTCACAGCTGCAGCATCCTCTCCCTACACCAGGGGCGTCACTAGGGTTGGTGTCACCCGGTGCGGAAACTCATGGTGTCACCCCCCTGGATTTCCTCCAATACAATGCCAAACAGATTCCTTAGATGGCCTATTAAATATGCCACACACAGGAGCCCCATAAATTATGACACACACAGGAGCCCCATAAATTATGCCACACCAGAGCCCCATAAATTATGCCACACCAGAGCCCCATAAATTATGCCACACCAGAGCCCCACTATTTATGCCTCACCTCTGCCACACACACAGGTGCCCCATAATTATGCCACACACACACAGGTGCCCCATAATTATGCCACACACAAGAGACCCTTAATTATGCCACACATGGGGCTCGATAAATATGCCACACACAAGTGCCCCATAATTATGCACACATGGGACCGCCATTAATTATGCAACACACAGGATCCCCATGAGGTGACAATTGTACAATTATAGATACCAGGAATATTGTGCCACTCAGAGCCCAGTAATATTGTGCCAGTCAGATACCAGAAATATTGTGCCACTCAGAGCCCAGTAATATTGTGCCAGTCAGATACCAGTAATATTGTGCCACTCAAAGACCAGTAATATTGTGCCAGTCAGATACCAGAAATATTGTGCCACTCAGAGCCCAGTAATATTATGCCAGTCAGATACCAGTAATATTGTGCCACTCAAAAACCAGTAATATTGTGCCAGTCAGAGACCAGTAATAGTGTGCCAGTCAGATACCAGTAATATTGTGCCTTTCAGATACCAGTAATATTGTGCCACTCAGAGCCCAGTAATATTGTGCCAGTCAGATACCAGGAATATTGTGCCACTCAGAGCCCAGTAATATTGTGCCATTCAGATACCAGGAATATTGTGCCACTCAGAGCCCAGTAATATTGTGCCATTCAGATACCAGGAATATTGTGCCATTCAGAGCCCAGTAATATTGTGCCAGTCAGATACCAGTAATATTGTGCCATTCAGATACCAGTAATTTTGTGCCAGTCAGATACCAGTAATATTGTGCCATTCAGATACCAGTAATATTGTGCCACTCAGAGCCCAGTAATATTGTGCCAGTCAGATACCAGAAATATTGTGCCACTCAGAGCCCAGTAATATTGTGCCAGTCAGATACCAGGAATATTGTGCCATTCAGAGCCCAGTAATATTGTGCCACTCAAAAACCAGTAATATTGTGCCAGTCAGAGACCAGTAATATTGTGCCTTTCAGATACCAGTAATATTGTGCCACTCAGAGCCCAGTAATATTGTGCCAGTCAGATACCAGGAATATTGTGCCACTCAGAGCCCAGTAATATTGTGCCATTCAGATACCAGGAATATTGTGCCACTCAGAGCCCAGTAATATTGTGCCAGTCAGATACCAGGAATATTGTGCCAGTCAGATACCAGTAATATTGTGCCACTCAAAAACCAGTAATATTGTGCCAGTCAGAGACCAGTAATAGTGTGCCAGTCAGATACCAGTAATATTGTGCCTTTCAGATACCAGTAATATTGTGCCACTCAGAGCCCAGTAATATTGTGCCAGTCAGATACCAGGAATATTGTGCCACTCAGAGCCCAGTAATATTGTGCCATTCAGATACCAGGAATATTGTGCCACTCAGAGCCCAGTAATATTGTGCCATTCAGATACCAGGAATATTGTGCCATTCAGAGCCCAGTAATATTGTGCCAGTCAGATACCAGTAATATTGTGCCATTCAGATACCAGTAATTTTGTGCCAGTCAGATACCAGTAATATTGTGCCATTCAGATACCAGTAATATTGTGCCACTCAGAGCCCAGTAATATTGTGCCAGTCAGATACAAGAAATATTGTGCCACTCAGAGCCCAGTAATATTGTGCCAGTCAGATACCAGGAATATTGTGCCATTCAGAGCCCAGTAATATTGTGCCAGTCAGATACCAGTAATATTGTGCCAGTCAGATACCAGTAATATTGTGCACTCAAAGACCAGTAATAGTGTGCCAGTCAGATACCAGTAATATTGTGCCAGTCAGATACCAGTAATATTGTGCCACTCAAAGACCAGTAATATTGTGCCAGTCAGATACCAGAAATATTGTGCCACTCAGAGCCCAGTAATATTATGCCAGTCAGATACCAGTAATATTGTGCCACTCAAAAACCAGTAATATTGTGCCAGTCAGAGACCAGTAATAGTGTGCCAGTCAGATACCAGTAATATTGTGCCTTTCAGATACCAGTAATATTGTGCCACTCAGAGCCCAGTAATATTGTGCCAGTCAGATACCAGGAATATTGTGCCACTCAGAGCCCAGTAATATTGTGCCATTTAGATACCAGGAATATTGTGCCACTCAGAGCCCAGTAATATTGTGCCATTCAGATACCAGGAATATTGTGCCATTCAGAGCCCAGTAATATTGTGCCAGTCAGATACCAGTAATATTGTGCCATTCAGATACCAGTAATTTTGTGCCAGTCAGATACCAGTAATATTGTGCCATTCAGATACCAGTAATATTGTGCCACTCAGAGCCCAGTAATATTGTGCCAGTCAGATACCAGAAATATTGTGCCACTCAGAGCCCAGTAATATTGTGCCAGTCAGATACCAGGAATATTGTGCCATTCAGAGCCCAGTAATATTGTGCCAGTCAGATACCAGTAATATTGTGCCAGTCAGATACCAGTAATATTGTGCACTCAAAGACCAGTAATATTGTGCCAGTCAGAGACCAGTAATAGTGTGCCAGTCAGATACCAGTAATATTGTGCCAGTCAGATACCAGTAATATTGTGGCACTCAGAGCCCAGTAATATGCACAATATTACTGGGCTCTGAGGACTGGCACACAGTCAGATACCAGGAATATTGTGCCACTCAGAGCCCAGTAATATTGTGCAAGTCAGATACCAGGAATATTGTGCCATTCAGAGCCCAGTAATTGTGTGCCAGTCAGATACCAGTAATATTGTGCCAGTCAGATACCAGTAATATTGTGCCACTCAAAGACCAGTAATATTGTGCCAGTCAGAGACCAGTAATAGTGTGCCAGTCAGAGACCAGTAATAGTGTGCCAGTCAGAACCCAGTAATAGTGTGCCAGTCAGAACCCAGTAATATTGTGCCAGTCAGAACCCAGTAATAGTGTGCCAGTCAGAGCCCAGTAATAGTGTGCCAGTCAGAGCCCAGTAATATTGTGCCAGTCAGATGACTGTAATATTGTGCCAGTCAGATGCCAGTAATATTGTGCCAGTCAGAGCCCAGTAATATTGTGCCAGTCAGATGCCTGTAATATTGTGCCAGTCAGAGCCCAGTAATATTGTGCCAGTCAGAGCCCAGTAATATTGTGCCAGTCAGTGCCCAGTAATAGTGTGCCAGTCAGTGCCCATTAAAAGTGTGCCAGTCAGAGCCCAGTAATATTGTGCCAGTCAGTGCCCAGTAATAGTGTGCCAGTCAGTGCCCAGTAATATTGTGCCAGTCAGTGCCCAGTAATATTGTGCCAGTCAGTGCCCAGTAATAGTGTGCCTGTCAGTGCCCAGTAATAGTGTGCCAGTCAGTGCCCAGTAATAGTGTGCCAGTCAGAGCCCAGTAATATTGTGCCAGTCATTGCCCAGTAATAGTGTGCCAGTCAGTGCCCAGTATTAGTGTGCCAGTCAGTGCCCAGTAATAGTGTGCCAGTCAGTGCCCAGTATTAGTGTGCCATGCCAGTGCTCGTTTTAAACCAACCTCCTCCCCCCCTTCCTCATCACTTACCGAGTAGCTGGCTGCTCCGTGTCCCTGGACACCTCCTCCGTGCAGTCTTCTCCTCCCTCCTGCACGGAGGAGGGAAACACAGTTGCCGGATGTGACGTATCGTGTCGCTGTGATTTTTTTACATTTTTTTTTACGGCGGCCGCATCCAGGTAAAAAATAAAAAAGGTCACAGCGCGATGCGGGAGGTGACGGCAGCACGGGTGTCACCCCCGCTGGAGGTGTCACCCGGGGTGGTCCGCCCCCCCCGCGGGACGCCACTGCCCTACACTAAGAAGAGCTCATGGGATGTGCGTGTACGTGACTCCAGCTTATACGGTATTTGCTCGATTATAAGACGACCCTAATTATTAGACGACCCCCCAAACTTTGCATATTCCTTTAGGAAAAAAACTTAAAGCCTGAATATAAGACTACCCTATAGGAAAAAGAAGTTTAACTTGTATATATGTAAATTGCTTTTTAATATTTAATAAAAAATTTATATTATACAAATGCATTTCTATTATATTATACAAATGCATGCGTTTTTATTTCCTTTTATGTGCCAATGCAGCCTCTCCCCCCAGCGTTGTCTCTCTCTCCCTCCCCCCCAAACTTCTCTCTCTTCACCTCCCTCGTCTCTTCCCCCTCCCCTTGTCTCTCTCTATCCCCCCCTCCCCTTTTCTCTCTTCACCCTCCCTCCCCTTGTCTGTGTGTGTCTCCCCCCCCCCCCCCCCCCTCCACCTTGTTTCTTTCCCTGGTGGCTAGTGGGGGCAGCCGGGGGATGTCTGCACAATACGTGCAGACATCCTCCATGCTGCCCAACACCTCCGTCTATTATGACGGACAGCTGGTCCGTCATAATAGCTGTAGTTAAAATTTCCTCCACAACCACCAGGTCCTAGGATGAGTTTGTTGCACTTTCTCCCAATCTTCCTTTGAGCTGTGATTATCCTATATGTTTGATCCTGATCAGGGCCGTCTTTAACGCGGGCAAATGGGGCAGCTGTCCTGGGGGACCCAAAGCGGCTGCCCCATGGGCCCCCAGCCCTCGTTTACCCTTTTCACAGCACATTGCAAGGCTGAACATTTTTTTTTCCGGCAGCCAGAAACCCCCCCCAAAACATTGACACTGGATATGACATTGCGTAAAATCCGGTGACTGTGTTTCCCTCCTCCATACAGGAAGGAAGACTGCACAGAGGAGACGTTCAGGGACACGGAGCACCAGCCAGGCGGTAAGTACTGGGGAAGGGGGAGGAGAGTGGAATATAACGAGCATAGTAACTTTAAAATATTAATAGAACACATAATACTGGCATCTTAATGGCCAAATTGGCTGCGGCATCTGAATGGCACAATATTACTGGCATTTTAATTGTGCAATAATACTGGCATCTTAATGGCACAATAATTATGGAATCTTAATGGCGTAATAATAATGGCATCTTAATGGCACAATATTACTGGCATGTGAATGTCACAATAATACTGGCAACTTAATGGCACAAGATTACTGGCATCTGAATGGCACAATATTACTGGCATCTTAATGGCACAATAATACTGGCATCTTAATGGCACACTAATACTAGCATCTTAATGGCACAATAATACAGGCATTTGAATGGCACAATATTACAGGCAACTGAATGGCACAATAATTATGGCGTTTAAATGGCACAATATTACTGATATCTGAATGACACAAAAATACAGGCATCTGAATGGCACAATATTACTGGTATCTGAATGGCACAATAATACAGGCATTTGAATGGCACAATAATACAGGCATCTGAATGGCACAATATTACAGGCAACTGAATGGCACAATAATACAGGCATCTGAATGGCACAATAATACAGGCATCTGAATGGCACAATATTACTGGCATCTGAATGCCACAATATTACTGGTATCTGAATGGCACAATATTACTGGTATTTGAATGGTACAATAATAAAGGCATCTGAATGGCACAATAATAAAGGCATCTGAATGGCACAATAATACAGGAATCTGAATGGCACAATATTACAGGTATCTGAATGGCACAATAATACAGGCATCTGAATGGCACAATAATACAGGCATCTGAATGGCACAATATTACTGTCATCTGAATGCCACAATATTACTGGTATCTGAATGGCACAATAATACAGGCATTTGAATGGCACAATAATACAGGCATCTGAATGGCACAACAATACAGGCATCTGAATGGCACAATATAACTGGCAACTGAATGGCACAATAATACAGGCATCTGAATGGCACAATATTACTGGCATCTGAATGCCACAATATTACTGGTATCTGAATGGCACAATATTACTGGTATTTGAATGGTACAATAATAAAGGCATCTGAATGGCACAATAATACAGGAATCTGAATGGCACAATATTACTGGCATTTGAATGGCACAATATTACTGGTATCTGAATGGCACAATAATAAAGGAATCTGAATGGCACAATATTACTGGTATCTGAATGGCACAATATTACTGGCATCTGAATGGCACAATATTACTGGCATCTGAATGGCACAATAATACAGGCATCTAAATGGCACAATATTACTGGCATTTCAATGGCACAATATTACTGGCATCTGAATGGCACAATAATTATGGCATCTGAATGGCACAATAGTTGTGGCATTTGAATGGCACAATATTACTGGTATCTGAATGGCACAATAATACAGGCATCTGAATGGCACAATATTACTGACATATTAATGGCACAATCTTACTGGCATATGAATGGCACAATATTACTGGCATATTAGGCAAATTGTCTGGCTTATTAACAGCAAAATAATACTGGCATATTATTATTGTGTGTGACATAATTTGTGGGGCTCCTGTATGTGGCATATTTAATGGGCCATCTGACTGGCATTACTAAGGAATCTGTTTGGCATGATATTGGAAGTAATCCAGGGGGGTGACACCATGAGTTACCGCACCAGGTGACACCAACCCTAGTGACGCCTCTGAATACCGTGAAGGAGTTTAAGCATGCATGGGATAGGTATAAGGCTATCCTAGATATAAGATAAGGCCAGGGACTAATGAAAGGTTTACTGTACTGAGAGGGTAGTGGATGTACAATGCAGCGAGGGAGAGGCTCACATTTCTCAGCAAGAACCATGTAGTTCTTGATGAGAAACATTAGGTGACCAGGATTATTCGTCACAAAGTTTTAAACATTATAAGGCCTGAAAAGCACACACATTTCAACATATATGTGGTAATGACAGCTGCTGGCCTATAATGAAGTTCTGTTACGTTGAAAGGTTGCATAAAGCAAAGACATTTAAAATATAATGTTGTAATGAAAGAATATAAAGAAAGCACCCAGACCTCTTTGCTCCATTTAGTGCCATTAGGGAGCAGGCATGTTAGAATATTTGGAGACAGATTTTTAGTTGCCCTAACATGCCTGCTCCCTAATGGCACTAAATGAAGCAAAGAGGTCTTGGTGCTTTCTTTATATTCTTTCATTACAACATTATATTTTAAATGTCTTTGCTTCATGCAATCTTTCATTGTAACAGAACTTCATTATAGGCCAGCAGTTGTCATTGCCATATATATGTTGAAATGTTTGTTTCTAAACCAACTTTCTGATGATTGTTAAATATACGCCATTAATAAATAATTTAACAATTAAACTACATCGTTTGGGGTGATTTTTCGTTGATGCACATCCATTGTGGAAGGGGTCGTGTTGTTATGGGTGGGGTCTTGTTGTTATGGGCGGGATCTTGTTGTCAAGGGGAGGGGCCTTGGGGGCCCCATTGGCGTAATATGAGTGCAAGCCATGTGCTGTGGGTGCAATAAAGGTGCATGACAAGTGCTGTGGGTGCAATATGAGTGCAAGCTAAGTGCTGTGCTACTCTATGGGGCTGTGTTAAGTCCTTTAGGTGCAATATGGGTGCAGACAAAGGGAATAAAAACAAGAAATACTTGTTTTGCCCAGGGGCCCACACAGTTCAAAAGACAGCCCTGACACTGTAGTAACAACTTGTGTGGGGTAATATGAGTGCAAGCCATGTGCTGTGGGTGCAATAAAGGTGCATGACAAGTGCTGTGGGTGCAATATGAGTGCAAGCTAAGTGCTGTGCTACTCTATGGGGCTGTGTTAAGTCCTTTAGGTGCAATATGGGTGCAGACAAAGGGAATAAAAACAAGAAATGCAACTCTTCAATAACAATTTGTATTACTTTTGAATTTAGTTCAATATAATATTAAGTTTATTTAAGTATAAATGCAACTAGTGAGAGAGCGAGATGTATATATATATATATATACTAGACATTAAGCCCGTTAAATTAACGGGCGCTAGAACATATGTGGGGGGGGGGGGGGGCACATAAGGGGGCAACATAGGGGCAAGCACCCTGGTGAGGGGGGAGCCTTGCGGGCTGCCTCATCTTGCCCCTTCCTCTGTTCTGTCTCTCTCCTGCCCTTCCTCTGTTCTGTCTCTCTCTCCCCCCCCTGTACTGTCTGTCTCTCTCTCTCTCCCCCTTCCCCCTGTCTCTCTCTCCCCCCCTGTTCTGTCTCTCTAGCCCTGTTCTGTCTCTCTCTCTCCCCATTCCCCCTGTTCTGTCTTTCTCTCCCTCCCTCCCCGTCTGTCTCTCTCTCCCCCTTCCCCCTGTTCTGTCTCTTTCTCCCTCCCTCTGTTCTTTCTCTCTACCCCCTGTTCTGTATCTCTCTCTCCCCCTTCCCCCTGTTCTGTCTCTCTCTCTCCCCGTTCTGTCTGTCTCTCTCTCTCCCCCTTCCCCCTGTTCTCTCTCTCTCCCTCCCTCTGTTCTCTCTCTCTCCCTCCCTCTGTTCTCTCTCTCTCCCTCCCTCTGTTCTTTCTCTCTACCCCCCTGTTCTGTATCTCTGTCCCCCCCTGTTCTGTCTCTCTAGCCCTGTTCTGTCTCTCTCTCTCCCCATTCCCCCTGTTCTGTCTTTCTCTCCCTCCCTCCCTGTCTGTCTCTCTCCCCCCGTTCTGTCTGTCTCTCTCTCTCCCCCCGTTCTGTCTGTCTCTCTCTCTCCCCCTTCCCCCTGTTCTGTCTCTCTCTCCCTCCCTCTGTTCTTTCTCTCTCCCCCTTCCAGCTGTTCTATCTCTCCCCCTCCCCCTGTTCTGTCTCTCCCCCCTGCCCTGTCTCTCTCCCACCACTCCCCTTCCTTTGCCTTCAAAGGTGGATACAGGGAGGGGGTGGAGCTAACCAGCTGAGCGGTGTAGCTCCGCCCCCACCCTGTGAAGCAGATCAGCGCCTGCTTCACTGGGAGCCCAGGTCAGCAAGAGAAGGTGCTGCTCGGGCTCCCCATGCTTAATGCAGGCATGGGGAGCCGAGCAGCACTTTCTCATGGTGCCAGTGGCTCCCCGTGAAGCAGACGCTGCTCTGCTTCACAGGGTGGGGGCGGAGCTACACCGCTCAGCCGGTTAGCTCCGCCCCCTCCCGGGATCTAGCAGAGCAGAGGGCTGGTGAGGGGGGATCTTTAGATCGCCCCCACCCAGTGCCTCTACCGGCTTTTTTTTTTTTTTTTTCTTTGGGCGGGAGGGAGTCTGCGTTCCAAGTCCCAACGGCTGTCCGTGGGGCACATGCGCAGGAGCGCAATCCCACGGACACAGGGACTGGACGCAGAGACACTTGAACATTATTATAGAGGATATATAAATATATATGAACATATGTAAGTCCTCTCTAATATCTTTTTATATTTTTGGAATTTAGGTAATGAGTAGCTAGTGTTGCATAGTAACAAGGTATACAGTACCTATTGCAGCCATCTATACACATTTTGAACCATACATAGTTTATACACTGCAATTATACACTTAATATACACATTTTATACAATGCAATAAAAATACTCACTGCAATAAAAGTCCAATTGTGTGTGTGTGTTATTTTTGTGTGTGTGTGTGTGGGGGGGGGGGGGTAACATTGCAATGGAGGGGCGTGATTGCATGCAGGGGAGGAAAGTAGGGTCCAGGGGGCTCAAGCAAATGCTTGCCCAGGGTCCAATCAATATTAAACACGGCCCTGATCCTGGTGACTCTCCTGCCCTTTCACTTTGCTTTCGTCGACGCTTAAGGTACTTCACTGCCTGCCCTGACCTTCTGCACCATTTACTGACTACGTACCTGCTTTGCCCTTTTATAATGAAGACTCCTTGATACTTCAGCCACCTGCCAAGAGATCCCTCTTGCTGTTGCTGGGCTTACTGTGCTCCCATTCAGCCCTGACACTCTGTTGACTCAAAAAAATGGATGTGTGCAATTACTGCTCACTTAGCGTGGTTATGGGAGACTATGTGCCATGTTGATAGATAGTTTCAGAGGGCTGAGTGTAGGCATCATCGCATGAGAAAGATCTGTGAGATATGGGGATAGATCATCAGGCATTGATTTATTTATTCTATTAGTTCTAATATTATTGCTGCGAGAATGTGTAAGAGTGAGACAGCGCTAAATATGTATACCAAAAAAGTAGTAGACTACAAAGACAGAAATGTTATAGAAAAAATAGAGTTTATTACAAGGAAGTATAAATATACAGGTAAATGACCATATGTTATATACAGCAATATAATATAAAATCACAAGATGAGACTGAAAATATATAAACAGAAATACAATGATACACCAAATCAAGTGCCCCAAATGGGTGCAAAAAAGAGATAAATTATTAAAAATACATAAAAAATATACATAAAAAATATAAATAGAGCCAAAAATCCCTTACCCACTGGGTCTGTTCGCCTGGTCAGGTCTATTGAACAGTTAGGATATTGCACTAAACAGAAACACAGCTACACCCCCCCTGGATTTTTGCAATTCCCCTTTAAAAAAAAAAAAAAGCCTCTAGTTGTCCCTAGGGGACTGCACACCAGTTGCTGTGGTAGGAGGTGGCACCCAAAGCTGTTGCTCTCTGCAACTCTGCTTGCTGTAAAACTGGTCTCCCATCCACATTGGTGCAGGTCTCTGCAGCTGTCAGTCATGCTGCATGGAGAGCCAATGACAGGGGTGCCCAGGGATATGACGTTATAGCCCGCCCCTCAGCAGTCCATGTGGCAGCATGACTGAAAGAAGAGAGCCTGCAGTGCAACATCATGGAGGAAACAGGGGAAGATACTCGGAGACCATAGCTGAGCCTCAGGTAGGAAGGTTAAGGTACATGGCAGAGTGTAAATCCAAGGAGATCCCATTTCCCTGAGGTATCCATTTGTCCAGTCTGAGCAGCTCCTCTGACCAGGCTCTGCTCACATCAACATGGTGACAAGTGGATGGGGCAGAAAAGATAATGGAGGATAAAATGATGTGATAGATGGAAGCAGATTGCAAACCAAATGGGTTGATATGGGGCAGAAAAGATAATGGAGGATGAAAAGAGGTGATTGATTGGAGCAGAATACAGACAAAATTGTGACATGGGGCAGAAAAGATAAAATGTAGGTGAAAAGAGGTCACTGACATGGAGGAATAAAACACATAAAATGATGGGGAAAGAGATGGCAAACATGGAGGAATAAAACATATAAAAAAGGGTGAAAGAGATAAAGAAATGTCATGGATTTAGGAATTGCTTTGTGTTTATATTGTGTGCTATAGTGTTGTATCTGGTGCTGTGGAGTTATATTGTGTGCTATAGTGTTGTGTCTGGTGCTGTTGGGTTATATTGTGTGCTATAGTGTTGTATCTGGTGCTGTTGGGTTATATTGCGTGCTATAGTATTGTATCTGGTGCTATGGGGTTATATCTTTTGCTATGATTGCCTCTTGGAGTCAAGAAGGAATTTTTTCCCCCAGGAGGCAAAATTCGAAATAGCTTCCTTAGGGGTTTTTTGCCTTCTTTTGGATCAAAAGCTGTAATGATAGGTAGAAGGGTTGAACTTGATGGACTTGTGTCTTTTTTCAACCTATGTTACTATGTTGTTCTATCTGTTGCTGTGGAGTTTCAGCTAGAGCTCTGGATATTTATCTGGTGCTGTGGTTTATATCTTGTGTCATGGGTTTTTAGCTGGTACCGTGGGTTAACCCCTTAGTGACATGACTTTTTTGGCTTGTCCGACGCTTGGTGACATGGACTGTTTTAACATTTCTGAGGTGTTTGTGTTTTGCTGTAATTTATTTCTGTCTCATTTTGTGTACCCGCACAAACTATATATTGTTTTTATCGTTATAAGAAGGGCTTTCTTTTGATACCATTATTTTGATAATAGCATATAATTTGATGTAAAAAAAATAATAAAATATGGCAAAAAAATTGAAAAAATACTTTTTTTATGACTTTTATTTGAAAAATCGTATACTCATGTACAAGAGACAACAAAAAAACACTGCTAAAAAGTTTCTAATATATGTCCTGAGTTCAGAAATAGCCCATGTTTTTATGTTTTTGTGCTTTTTTATTCATGTTACAGGGCCAGTACTATAAGTGGTGCAAAGCTATTTTAAAATCCTTTCTTTCAAAATTAGCGATAGTGACATTGTAACACTGATTTCTGTACTAAATCCATGAATGACCCCCAACATGTACATATTTTTGAAAACTAGACAACTCAGGGCATTTAACTTGGGGTAT
Source organism: Pelodytes ibericus (assembly GCA_036172795.1). NCBI lineage: Eukaryota > Metazoa > Chordata > Amphibia > Anura > Pelodytidae > Pelodytes > Pelodytes ibericus. The sequence continues at coordinate 109,276,139 of CM069857.1, read as the reverse complement.
TTTGACACATTTCATGTAGCCATTTTACCACCAATCGATGCCAAAGTTTGCAGCAAAAAATCTTTTTTTTTAATTTTTCACATATATTGCAATTTAGGTAAACATTACCTTAAAATGTGAAGGGATATTTCCAAATAACACCTCAATATGTGTTCAGCAACATCTCCTGAGTACAGGGATACCACCCATGCATAGGTTTGTTGGTTTGTTTTGGGGCTAAAAGGCCACATTTAGGGGGTGCGCATTTTGGTTTTCCAACTTGGAATTCTGACATGCAGAAAACTTGTGCCCATGTCCCATTTGGGACATTTTTGAAGCCAGAAAGTGTATTCTACCCCACAAAACCATATATATTTTTAAACTAGACACCCTAGGGTATTTCAAATGGTAGTATTTTAACACTTTCCATGCACTAATTATACTACCAGCCTATGTCAATGTTTTGGGTAGTAATTTTTTTTCACATACATTGTACTTTGTGCATGAATTCACAGATCCTGTTATATGTCAGTGCCAAACAACACCTCAATATGTGTTCAGCAACATCTCCTGAGTACAGGGATACCCCCCATGTATAGGTTGGTTAGGTTATTTGGGGGTTAAAAGGCCACATTTGAGAGGTGCGCTTTTTGGTTTTCCAACTTGGAATTCTGACGTGCAGAAAACCTGCTCCCATGTCCCATTTGGGACATTTTTGAAGCCAAAAAGTGTATTCTATCCCACAAAACCATATATTTTTGAAAACTAGACACCCTAGGGCAGGGCTCGACAAACCCCAGGCGCCAGGTCGCCATGGCGACCAGGAAATTAGACCTGGCGCCTGGGTGCTGTCAGCCTCCTGGTCCCCTTGCCGCTGCCATCCGATTTTTCCGCAGCGCGAGGGGGTAAAGTCTGTGCCGATGGCCGATGGCACAGACTGCAAGCTCCTCCCCCTCGCGCAACGCGTGCCTGAGTGCCGGGTGTCGTCACGTGACATCCTGGCACTCAGCACGCCGACCAACGGAGTTAAGCTGCAGCGTGAATGTCCCCCTCCCCTGCAGTGAGGTAAAGCAGCTGGGAGGGGGACACATCAAGAAGAAACCCCCAAGAAAAGACTGTGTGAGGTGGGTGTGTGTTTGTATGTATTGTAAAGTAGGTGTGTGTGAGGGGTTTGTATATATGGGTGTGTGAGGTGTTTGTATATATATGTGTGTGAGGTGTTTGTATATATATGTGTGTGAGGTGTTTGTATATATGTGTATATGTAAAGTATGTGTGTTTGTATATATGTGTATATGTAAAGTATGTGTGTTTGTATATATGTGTGTGTGAGGTGTTTGTATATATATGTGTGTGAGGTGTTTGTATATATATGTGTGTGAGGTGTTTGTATATATGTGTATATGTAAAGTATGTGTGTTTGTATATATGTGTATATGTAAAGTATGTGTGTTTGTATATATGTGTGTGTGAGGTGTTTGTATATATGTGTGTGTGAGGTGTTTGTATATATGTGTATATGTAAAGTATGTGTGTTTGTATATATGTGTATATGTAAAGTATGTGTGTCTGTATATATGTGTATATGTAAAGTATGTGTGTTTGTATATATGTGTATATGTAAAGTATGTGTGTTTGTATATATGTGTATATGTAAAGTATGTGTATATATGTGTGTGTGAGGTGTTTGTGTATATATGTGTGTGTGAGGTGTTTGTGTATATGTGTATATGTAAAGTATGTGTGTTTGTATATATGTGAAGTAGGCGTGTGTGTTTATGAATTGTGTTTATGTTTGCGTGATTGTCTGGCTCCTAAAAAAAATGTCTGGCTCCTAAAATCAAAATAAATTTGTCAAGCCCTGCCCTAGGGTATTTTAAATGGTAGTATTTTAACACTTTCCATGCACTAATTATACTACCAGCCTATGTCAATGTTATGGATAGTAATTTTTTTTCACATACATAGTACTTTGGGCATGAATTCACAGATCCTGTTATATGTCAGTGCCAAACAACACCTCAATATGTGTTCAGCAACATCTCCTGAGTACAGGGATACCACCCATGTATAGGTTGGTTAGGTTATTTGGGGGTTAAAAGGCCACATTTGAGAGGTGCGCTTTTTGGTTTTCCAACTTGGAATTCTGACGTGCAGAAAACCTGCGCCGATGTCCCATTTGGGACATTTTTGAAGCCAAAAAGTGTATTCTATCCCACAAAACCATATATTTTTGAAAACTAGACACCCTAGGGTATTTCAAATGGTAGTATTTTAACACTTTCCATGCACTAATTCTACCACCAGCCTCTGTCAATGTTATGGATAGTAATTTGTTTTTCACTTTCATTGTACATCGGGCATGAATTCATAGATCCTATTATGTGTCAGTGCCACAAAACACATTAATATGTGTTCAGCAACATCTCCTGAGTACAGGGATACCACCCATGTGTAGGTTAGTTAGATTATTTGGGGGCTAAAAGGCCATGTTTAGGGGGGGTGCATTTCCAACTTGGAATTTTGACATGTAGTCAGCCTGCGCCCATGTTCCATTTGGGACACTTTTGAAGCCTGTCAAAGTATTTTACCCCATAAAACCATATATTTTGGAAAACTAGACATCCTAGGGTTTTTAAAATTGTGGTATTTTAACACTTTCCAAGTGCTAATTCTACCACCAACCTATGTCAAAGGGTTGGGATGTCATTTTTTCCCCACACACATTGTAGTTCAGGCAGGAATTTTCAGATTCTGGTATTTGCCACTGCCAACCAACACCTCAATATGTGTTCAGCAACATCTCCTGAGTACAGGGATACCCCCCATGCATAGGTTTGTTGGTTTGTATTGGGTCTAAAATTCCACATTTAGGGGGTGCGCAATTCCAACCTGGAATTTTGACATGTAGTCAGCCTGCTCCCATGTTCCATTTGGAACATTTTTGAAGCCGTCCAATGAATTTTACCCCATCAAACCATATATTTTTGGAAAATAGACATCCTAAGGTATTTCAAATGGTGGTATTTTAATACTGTATAGGTACTAATTCTACCACCAGCCTTTGTAAAAGTTTGTGGTAGTACTTTTTTGGGAGGTTTTTTTCCACATGCATTGTACTTCAGGCATGAATTCACAGATTCTGGTATATGTCACTGCCAAACAACAACCCAATAGGTGTTCAGCAACATCTCCCGAGTACAGGGATAGCACCCATGCATAGGTTTGTTGGTTTGTTTTTGGCTAGAAGGCAACATTTGTGAGATGCGCATCTCAAAATTCCAACTTGGAATTTTGACATGTAGTCAACCTGCGTACGTGTCCTTTATGGGATATATCTTTGAAGCCAGCCAATGTAATTTACCCCCACCAAACCATATATTTTTTTATCGGTAGACCCCCATCACTACTTGTGGCAAGGGCTCAGCAGCCACCGATACATCGCTAGATGATGTATCAGAAAGCTGAATAGGGTCAAAATCGAACCCTGAGTCCGCGGCCTCAGAATCAGTGCGTAAGCAGTGATCTCGAGCAAAGAAGGGGTTAATAGCTCTTAGAAGAGCCTATCTAGTACTGTAATACATTACAGTACAAAGAAATTAATCCATAAAACAGTGCAGACAGAAAAACATACTGCATAGTGCAAGATTACTGCTTACACAGTGATGAATGGCAGGGAAGGGGTTAATACACAGTGAAAGACTTTCATAAAACCTGACAATTTTATAAAATGTTATTTTATATCACTAATACTGATCTGTCTCTTTCCGTCACAAAAATGTTAGTGAGGAGAGGGAGGCAGATCAATATTTGTGAATATTGATCCGACCAATTTTGATCTGACCAGGGCGAATGGGGAGCTTAATTGAGAAATCACCAAACCGCCTTTGCCACTAATTCGCTGTTACTGATCGCTATGCGCTCAGGCAGCTTAAAAAAAAAAAACTCAAATATTTTTACTTTACATGTAATCCCCTAGCGGGTATGTGTAAAAAAAATAAAATAAAAATATGCAGACAGATAAAAATTGCTTTGGCGTCAATATCATTGCGTAAGCAGTGATCGACGGCAAAGAAGGGGTTAATAACTCTTAGAAGAGCCTTTTTAGTACTGTAATAAATTACAGTACAAAAAAAATTAACCCCTAAAAAATGCACAAACGGCAAAAATAAATGCGCTGATGTGCACGATCACTGCTTATGCAAGATCAGTGGCAGGGAAGGGGTTAAACGCAGGGAATTGCTTTAATAAATTTTTTTTTATTGATTTAATATTTGTGTGTTGTGTGTTTATTGTTTTTTTTTACTTTTAGAACTTTGATCTGTCTCTCTCCCTCACTAAAAAAATGTGAGGAGAGGGAGGCAGATCATAACTGGTCAGATCAATATAGGGTTAATATTGATCTGACCAGTCAGTGGGGATGTTCAGCAGAACATCCCCACTGCCTGTCAGTGTGCCTGGCAGTCACTGATTGCCTCTGTGAAGAGGCAATCGTGTGACAGCCAGAGAGCACAGGAAGCAGGTACTTCCTGCCTCCTGTGCTCTTGCCCTTAGAAGGGCAGCGCCATCTTGGTCACTCAGTGACCAAGATCGTGCATTTTTTTTTTGTGTTTCTGATTGCCTCGACTTGCGAGGCAATCAGAAACACTTTCTGAGCATAGTAAGCGAAAGATTCGCTTCCTATGCTCATTTTTTAAATGCCCGCGTTTTAAAGGCACTGTGCCTTTAAAACCGGCATTTCGATCGCTCTCCGGAGCGATCGAAATGCCGACGGGCATTTTTTTTAGTATTGTACGATGCTTCCACACGGAAGCATCGTTACAATACCATCAGAGCACTGAAAGCGGAAAAACTCCGCTTTCAGTGCTCGTTTTGACACAGGACGGACTAGGTCCGTCCTGTGTCACTAACGCTTCGCCACACAGGACGGACCTAGTCCGTCCTGTGTCGCGAAGGGGTTAATATCTGGTGTTGTGGGTCTATATCTGGCACAGTGGATCTATATTTGGTGCAGTGAGGCTATATCTAGTGTGGTTGGTTTATATCTGGTGCTGTGGATCTGTATCTGGTGCAGGGTTTATCAACCCTTTGCATGCCTTCACTGATAATGACAAAGCTCCTCCACTTCATGATAACTTGTCAAAAAGAGGCGTGGCGCAGAAAGGATGACGGTAAAATTATGCCCCCCCTGAAAAAATTTCTGTGGATGCCCATGGTGCAATCTCACTAACACACCATCATTTAAAAAAAAATAAAAAAAAGCCATATTAAAATAAGCTTTACTTCTGAAGCATTGATTCCAGTTTTCTGAGAAAGCCACAAAGGCCTATGAAAGAGAGACTTTAAAAATGAAAATAAAAACTTTAAAAATGAAAAAAACGAGAAAAGCTCAAAAGTAGGAATACCCAAAGAAGGTCTATTTAATGAGCACTCACGAAACAAAAGACAAGGTCAGCATTAATTATGCAAAGATGGAAATTTTATTAATAGGTATTCCTTGTATAGGGATCATGTGATCAACACTGTATAATCTAAACACTAATATCAATGACCACCCTAAAACATTCAAAAACTGACACAACGTGATATAACATCAGGGCCGGCACCACCGTAAGGCTGCTAAGGCAGCCGCCTGAGGGCGTTGCAGCAACGGAGGTGCCAGCCCTGGGGGGGGGGAAAAATGCCGGTAGAGGCACTGGCTGGGGAGATGATCTCCCCTCACCAGCCCTCTACACGGCCGCTGTGGAGCAGCCTTGGAGGGTCGGATTTCACCGGGTGCAAGGTCCGCCCCCTCTCCTTAAAGAAGAGCGGTGTCTGCTCCAGGGAGCCGAGCAGCAGGATTTCCGATGCCCTGCATTATCTCTAAACACAGGGAGCGCGAGCAGTTATTACTGAGCTCTGTTACACATGCTGCTCAGCTTCCCGTGAGACAGTGAAGCAGAAAGGGGAGGTGGCGGACCTCGCACATGGTGAGGTCCGCCCCCTCCCAGACCGGTGTCTGCTTCATGGGGAGCCGAGCAGCATGAGCTCTGTGTAACAGAGCTCAGCAAGAACTGCTCGCGCTCCCCGTGTTTAGAGATAATGCAGGGCATCAGAAATCCTGCTGCTCGGCTCCCCGAAGCAGACACAGCATCAAGGGGAGTGGACGGACCTCGCACCCGGTGAAATACGCCCCCTCCAAGACTGCTCCACAGCGGCCATGTAGAGGGCTGGTGAGGGGAGATCATCTCCCCAGCCAGTGCCTCTGCCTTTTTTTCCCCAGGGCTGGCGCCCCCGTTGCTGCAACGCCCTAAGGCGGCTACCTGAGCAGCCTTACGGTGGTGCCGTCCCTGATGTTATATCACGTTATCAGGGGAGAGAACAGGGGAGAAAAAGAGAACAGGGGAAGGGGGGGGGGAGAAAAAGAGAACGGGGGGAGAGAAAAAGAACAGGGGAGGGGGGAGAACGAGAACAGAGATGGGGTGGAAGGGGAGAGAACAGAGGAGGGGGAGAAAACAGAAATGGGGGAGAGGAAGAGGGGGAGTGAACAGAAATGGGGGTAGGAGGAGGAGAGAACAGAGATAAGAGAGAATAGAGATGGGGTAGGAGGGGAAGAGAACAGAGATGGGAGTAGGAGGGGTCGAGAACAGAGATGGGGGAGAGGGAGAAAACAGAAGAGGGGAGAAAGATGAGGGGGGAACAGAGATGGGGGGAGGGAAAGAGATATGGGGAGAGGGAGGATAGATGAGGGATATAGGGAGAGTCATGAGATTGGGGGGGGGGGGGGCACCATAAAGCACTTTCGCCTGTGTATAAAAAAAATCCTTCCACCGGCCCTGTATAACATTAAGGTAAAAAAAAAAAAGGAGGCAAGGGGAACACTCCAATGGTGCACCAAAATACATAAATAAATACATGAATGCACCACCAGAGCCCCCCCACTCCTTAACAGTGCGTCCACAGCCAAATAGGAAACAAGTAAATAAATATCATGAGAACCCTGAAACCTAAAAAAAAGCGTAAGTTATAATGACAAAAACCAAAAAACAGGAACGTCCTGGAAGGCTCTGTAGCAAGCTAAATATACAGGCAATATGTCATCCAAAGAGACAATCACTGAGATAAGTATAACGGCAAAATGCTTATGTCCATCCAGGCTTCAAAACTTGACTGATAGGGAACCCAAGTATTACTTGTTAAATAAAATGGATCATCTATATAATGCAGGACATAATCGCAAGCTGGGGCCAGGATATGACCAACAATTTGAGGGATTCTGATAATAGTAGTGGGCCGAATTAAATACTTGCAGAGCTGTTCGCTGAGTGGACCATCCAAAGAGTAGGTGGATGATGAATAAACCACCTTCGTCTGTTAACCGCAGCCCTCCGGTCACGGGACAACAAACACTCTTGGTAAGTCTTGATAGGATAAGCTCACTCTAGCTGTTGGGACACATGATTCCACAGGTATTGGCACTCCTCGTATACAGTAACAGAGGTGGAGAGAAATAACCACTCCAAATGCAAGTCAGCAAGCGTGTCCTGCATTTAGCTCCATCCACAGGATCCGGAAACCACGTCACCTATGGCCATTTCGCCTAGAAGGCATTTTCCCCTTTCAAATTTAGACAACTTTATTTTACAAATGCATCGACATGCCTTACAGTGGCGGCATGGATAACAACCATCTTTATTAACTTCCTGGGTTAGCTAATTAGCCTGTGGTCTAGAGCTTTCAAAATGACTCCTTACTAAAAGGTCTCTTAAGTTAGGAGCTCATTTGGCTGTCAGATGGGGATGATCCCCAATAAATTGGGCTACACCTGCATCCAATTGCAATATCCTCCAATGCTTGTCCAAAATCTTTCTTACATCACTCCACTGCTCATTATATGTTGAGATAAATCTAACTATTTCTTGGGTCTCACCCTTCTCACTATTATCGAAAAGTAACCTCTCTTATTCGCTCTTGCTCTCTGGTAACCTCTAGTGATACTCTTCCTGTCATATCCCTTCTCAATAAAGCGCCCCCTCAGATCATCTGCCTGTACCTTAAACCTACTCTTTGTGGAGCAATTTCTTCTAATGCGAAGGAACTGACCCACAGGTATACCAATAATGGGAGACTGAGGATCACTGAGGACTCTCAGCTCTCAACAGAGAATTAGTGGCCGTAGCTTTTGTATATACACCCGTCTCCAAAGTATCACCTGTTCTAATTTTCTTAAGGTCCAAAAAAGATATCTCCTGTTTACTATATTCAAAAGTAAATCTAAGTTTGCGATCATTAACATTAATCATTGCCATAAAGCTCTCAAGTTCGTCAATAGAGCCTTCCCACATCATGAGGATGTCATCAATAAAACATATCCAAAAGGGCCACATGAGCACCTACCGTGTCAGCGAGCTGGTCAAATACCACCTCCTGTTTCAAAAATCCTAAATGTAGCCATGCATAGGTGGGTGCACATGTGGTTCCCGTAGCTGTCCCACTCTTTTGGAGAAAGTATCTCTGATCAAAGTTAAAATAATTATTTGTAAGGATCATCTCCAGGAGTTCCAAAACAAAATCAGTTTGTCTATCAAAATGTGAACCCCTGCTTCTCAAGAAATGTTTTGATGCCTTTAAACCTTCCCCATGATTGATGAATATAGGCTTTCCACATTTATAGTTACCAAAAGGGGTGATTCCGTAAGTACCAGTTCCTCTCGTCTATGCAGGACATCTGTGGTGTCCTTTATGCAAGACGGCAAAGTTATTAAAAATGTACGAAGGATATAATTCAACAACTTAAATTTTCGAGAGGACCCCCTATACCAGCTATTGGGCGACCAGGAGGATGAGTCATATTTTTATGAATTTTCGGTATCGTACAAAAAGGTAGGGACCACAGGATGGCTACCAGCTAGAGCCTTATGTTCATTCAGGTTATCAAACCCGAATGTATGCTGTATTTCATTTTAACATCAATTTGTTCACTATCCAATTCGTGGTATTGGAATGTAATTCTTCATATTGATACCCATCTCTTAGTTGTCTACATATCTCAAAAATGTAAAGGATCTCATCCATAACCGCCACGTTACCCCACTTATCCGAAGGCTTGATGACTATACCAGTCATTTTCTGGAGCTCTTTAAGTGCTCCACATTGCTGACAATTCAGATTACCCTCCGTCCGAGACCAGACTACCAGGGAATCCCATATCTGATTCTACTAGTTTTACAAAATGGTTTACACTAAGAACTGTTGATAACAAAGGGCATCCATTTAGATTTAAAATTGGAAAAGCCTAGATGTTCCAGTTTTGTCCACCTGATCTAATTCACCCTCCAGAAAAATTAGTACATCTACCAAAGGTTGATCTCTTATTTCCAAATTTATTGGACTAATTTTATGTGAAAATAACTTTCTTTAAATTAGAAGTCTAGCAAACAAATGTAAGTCCTTTCAGACCTGAAATTTATCTAAAGATCTGGAAAGCGAAAAAGTAAGCCCCTTTTGGAGGACTTCCAGACGCTCAGGGGCCAGGGCAACCTTTGAGACGTTAACCACTAATAATTTCTCCTAAACGGCTGTCTCAATATCTGACCTTTGTCTCTGTTCCTCATTCTCATAGCTTTGTTTTCTCTCTGGGGTAGTTCTCTCTGTTGTCCTATTGGTTTGTCCCCGTCTGCTCCGCCTTTTCCTCCGTCTCCTTGTTCCTTTAAAAAAGGCCTACCAGTACCCTTTCTCTTCTTACTATCTATATTTCCCCTTTCAGGAGTCAGATTCGGATATATCAGTACATAGTGAGTTCTTAGAATTTCTCTGTTTCCTAATGGAGTACACCTCCTTCTTCTGGTAGTCCTCACGGTCTCTCAACATTTTTTCCATTTTTCTAATTTTAATCTCTTCTCTCAACCTGTTTAAATCCTTTTGGAAATCTCCATTCAGCCTCTCAAACTGACTTTTTGCTGACTAACCGACAACCTTCACTTTGACCTCTGATGTTTTTTTCTCCAACTTTTCCAATCTCGCCTCATTATCCTCTATTATTAAGGAGATCAGCCCCAAAAAACATTCACTCAAGAGGGCTTCCCACCTATCCTTAAGATTTTCAACTGATGGGTTCGCTAAGTTATTACCTGGACTCAGGCATAATCTCAGGCCTCTTGGTATCATCTTTAGTTCAAAGTATCTTTTCAATGTACATAATTCCCACTTACTCCTTACTTGTTTTTGCAAAATACTTTGATAATTTTTAAAATCACCAAAAATTGAAGATTCCTGTATAACTAATGTTCCATTCTCACCCTGATCACGGGCTGTTTGTAGATCAAATGTCTCTGCCAATTCATGGTCCCACTCTAAATCGGATATCGAGTATGCCATTTAAGCTCCTATTGGGGTTCTGCTTCTAAATCTCAAATATTTACACTATATAATACTACACAACTAATGACCTAAAGAAGTATTAATACCCACATTACTATGTCTTAGATCTAACAGGCCCTTACCAAAGAGATTTCAATACCACAAACACACCTCATATCAAATCAATGAGCTTCACATACCCAATCTAATCCAGTCTGTCAGTCAAATCAAATGATGCCACACGATCCCTCTTACAATGGAAAACAATACCCTGCAATACAATTACTAAAAAGGGAGTGAGGGGGGTGAAAAACTCCTAGTCACTAAAGAAACTAGTGCAAGAGAGAAACTTTAGGAAATGCAAATAAGGGGTGTGGGAGAGAGAGAGAAGGATGATACGAAAGTGAAAGAGTAGGAAGATGAGTGAGTGCGGGGCTTTTAAATAAAGTGTATGTTTTATATGAGCTGTGTGTAAAGCCTCAGTGGTCTTGCTGCCAATAGACTGGTTTAGGAAAATAGATCTAAGGATAAGTGAGCCTCATGGGTATTAAAGAGCAGTGGAGGTTGCAAAACTTAGTTCACTGGCCTAATTCATCCCTAAACTTAATTCAGTAATGATGCTTTTAAAAGATGTTGTGTAGTAACATTATGATTATGATTTTCATCATGCTTTTTGGATGGCTGCACCTCTCAACTATAGCCAACTACTGCTTAACTGACGAGATAGATAAAAAGAGAGACCTGAGGTGTGTGGGACAGAGATGTACCCCTTGAGTATATGGATGTACATCACTTCAGTCAATTACCAATTCCTGATAGAGGTAGCTTTTACGCATATTTCCCACTGCCAGATCAGTCTCAAAAAGTTCTCCCTAAAGCAGTTGCAAGTCCATGTCTAAGATGGCATCTGTATCTGTTAAGCACACATTGCTAATGCAATCTCCTTCAAGAAAAACACTTTACTCAGCTGGAGAACATTTCAATGGTCAAAGACACTGAGCACTTGACATTCAATTCCCAATATGAAGAATAGGGCTCCTGCTACATGTCTTTGAGGCTTGTGGAGGAGAAACAGAACATGCATCTCTCACCTATATATCTCAAGAAAAAAAGTAGTGTGGCAGGGATTTATCCTCAAAAATCCACTACCTTTAAAAGGGAACATTGTTTTTACCGTGCATGTAGAGCATACAAAGTTAATGAAAATAATCTATACATTGTATTAGCAAAACTGCAAGCAAATGCCTAAATTAGGAGAAAATGTGGTTTTAAATGCATCTGTGGAGTCTCCTGCTTATGCCATTACCTGTGGCACGGTATGCAAATGAGCTGCTTTTAAATGAGAAATGTGTAATTTACATACCGTGCCACAGGTGATGTCACCAGCAGGCAACTCCACAGACACATTTAAAACCCATTTTTCACATAATTTAGGCATTTTCTTGTAATTTTGCCAATACAGTATATACAAAAAGGCATAAAAAGCACTCATTTTGATCACAGTAATCAAGATTTTGCTGGCAAACACTCAACAGGGAAACTGCTACTATAAATAGACAGCATGATGAATGATAAAAGATCTCAACCTTGTTCATTCACAGAGGACAGTTAAAGATATTTGAGAGTGAGTGACTAGGATAATTTTAAATCATAGACATCCATACGAAGCACGACCCCTACAAAATTGTATTGTATTATGAGTTTCAGCTGAGCTAACTTCATAGTTTTTTTTGCCTACAGTACATACTGTGCTGCCATGTGTCACGGATACACATTAAACCATTTTAATGTGGAAGGAAGAAAACCTCACAAAAACTTAATGTATTTATTTTTCACTATTGTAATTCACAAATATACAGAGAAAGTAAAGTACAAAGTAATCACCTGGCCTATATACACTGCCCCCAGCATTTTAAGTGCTATACTATACACACACACACACACACACACAGGAATTGGCTTACCATGATAAGAAAACTCCATTGGTATTCTATTGAGAATATACGTCATCTTAAATGTGAGACAGATCAATCATTCTCCAACTTCCCTCTTAGAAAACATTCCGCAGAATCTGTTCACATTACTGAATTTCTGTATCACATACTGTGCTCCACATAAAATGCCTATGCTGCAAAATCTGACAAATTTGGATCTCTTTATCAAATATTTTAAAATAAAAAATATTTACAAATTACAAACAGATTCAAGAGACCGAATGGCAAAAATGAAACCACTAATAGAGCTTGAAGTTAAAAGAGACTAGAAAAGGATCTCTACAATTTTGTAGAGATGTTAATGTAAAATGATCTGAACCCCAAACCATATTCTATACAGTGATTTCATTAATAGTCAATAATTAAAGAACAACATCTTAAGATTGCTGAAAGAATGGGATAATTCCTGCATGTGGAAAAGCAAATTACTCCGAAGTGATGCTCCGAAGTAGCTGCAACAATTCATCTTCCCAGTCAACTCTGTAATTATCCATGGTCATTCACAAGTAGTTTTGCAACTGACAGGTATACTACCAGGAAGGTACAGACCCAGTTGAGCATCCTCTGTCTCACTGGAACTTCATCTCACAGTGAAGACCGCAAAATACAATTTAAGAATTAAAGCCAAGAACCGGCTGAATATAGCACACTCCTATGAGCCATGTGTCACAGACGCAGCAAACATCACTCTAAGAGATCCTAGAAAAGATTAGAACAGAATTTGCAATTGGTGGCGTTTTGGTCATTGAGTTTACTTTTTCTACTGATACTAGTTAACATACAAAAACGACTCTCTCACCTCATCAGAATCATCATGGTAAGCGTTGCCCCGACTAGGTTCTGCTATTCCAGTATCTAGTGGTTCATCCCCATGTCTATCCACATTCTGCCTCAGAACAGAGTACCTGTGCACTAGGAATCTGTAGGGTGCAAAAAATAGATACACATTTTCTAGAATCACTGGTTCCTCTCCAGACCGGTGAGATCTCATAGAGGTGTAAATGGAGTCCTGCTGAGCCTGTGCATAACAGCATCAGGTGTACGCACAATGGAAGATGTGTGATTCATGGAAATGTAGTGTATGTATGTATGATTAACTGAACCCAACAAAACTGTTGGGTGTTTTTGCCTCTACTGCTCCTTGAAGTTTGTGCAAAACACGATTTTTAAATGCCTTATGTCATGTGCCCTAGTATAAAAAAGCACAGACAAATAAGAAACCCCAGCTATTTTCTAAATTAAAATATTCATACTATTTACAGATAATCCAGGAATTCCTTATACCATCATTGAACACACCTAAAAGGGCAGAGGTTGGAAGGACAATGGGAAAACTGAAATTTGTGGGGTTTTCCTGAATGGGAAAGGGGTAATAAAGAAAAAAAAAACGCAGAGTATGCCATTTATACTGTAATACACCACTGCAATATGTGTCACAACCTATAGCAGAACTATCATATTTGTTGCATGTAATATAATGCTCTAAAAAAAAAAAAAAAAAAAAAAAAAACACACGAAGGAAAAAAAGAAAAGAAAATGAGGATGGAGAAAAGACTTGGTAGCCTGCCTTATGGGAAAGTAAGTCTCCACAAGAGAGTCTTAGAAGTTCACTTTTGCACAGCATGTTACTGGTTATCACCTACAAAACAAGATTCAGATTCAAAATGAGAGGCGCAATTCCAATTTCCTGGCGCCCGGAACATGCAGTTCCAGGCACCGGACTGGTAGTTTTTTTTTGTACCTTAAGTCCTGCTGTGGGAAAAATCGCAAGGTTATCCCCTTTCCGACCACCAATTGCGGTATGCAAGCGGCATACCTCAATCATGGTAAGACTGACATGGCCTCAATACCGAGACACTTAGCCATGTCAGCTGGGTCGCCGCCAAAACATCCTGTCACTTTGAGGGGTTAGGGTTCAATAATAAAAAATGTAATAAAATAAATACAAATAAATATATATATAGCAATTGGATTTTTTTGTTACATTAGTATCGACTAAAGCATATTTCTATTCTAAGTCCCGTGAGTGTGTGCTTTTTTGCCTTTCCGAAACTCGGACCTTTATCAAGACTTGATAAAGGTTCAGGTTTTGGACCGAAACGTCGACTACATGTATTGCAATTGGATTTTTTGTTACATTAGTATCGACTAAAGCATATTTCTATTCTAAGTCCCATGAGTGCGTGCTTTTTTGCCCTTTTGGATTAGCATATGGTTTTGTGAGCTGCAAGACACCCAGGCTGAGTTCTCTTGGATCTTGCCTTCATCAAGCTGAGTGCCCATCTTTTGGATATATATATTCCCCCTTTTCACCCTAGGGTTTATTATAACCCTAAAGGTTATATAAGGTTAAATAAAAATAAAATCTATGTAAAAAAAACAAAATAAAACAAACTTTTTTGTTCTACCCTTAATCCTAGTTTGGGTTGGGGTTCGTGCGACCCTAGGGTTAAAGAAAACCCCCAAAAAATAGTAATGAAAATTAATTAAACTAAAAAAAAATAAAAAAATACAAATAGTTTATGTAGAAAATAATAATAAAGCCAACCCCCATTTTTTTATTTTATTTTTATAGAGTTAGGGTTATTACTAACCCATGAGTTAAATAAAAAATAAAAAAAATTAACAAAATAAATTTAAAAAAAAACAACATATAAATTATATACAAAATAAGAAACTGAATGAGAGTTTTTTCACTAGGAAATTCCAAAAGATAAATGTCCCTTTAATCATGTCCCTATACAATAATGCATGATTTCCTGAAAGGTGAATGAGTGTGTGCAGCAAGAACAATAAAGTTAAGGAACTTGCTTGGTCTGTCTCCAAAGTTACTATCAATAAGGACCTTATTTAAATACGGTTTTGATTCTATCATTTTAATGGTAGGTGTATTTTAACAGTGAGAGACAGAAAACAAACAAAAAAATACAGAAAAACGCATGTCAAAAAAGTTATAAATTGATTTGCATGTCAATGAGTGAAATAAGTATTTGATCATCTATCACTCAGCAAGATTTCGGTCTTTTATTTAGGTAACAAACTGAGATTAGAAGCACTCTCTTAAATGGAGTGCTCCTAATCTCAGTTTGTTACCTGTATAAAAAACAACTGTCCACAGAAGCAATCAATCAATCAGATTTCAAACTCTCCAACACAGCCAAGACCAAATAGCTGTCCAAGGATGTCAGGGACAAGATTTTAGACCTACACAAGGGTGGAATAGACCGCAAGACCATCGCCAAGCAGCTTGTTGAGAAGGTGACAACAGTTGGTGCGATAATTTGCAAATGGAAGAAAAATAAAATAACGGTCAATCTCCCTCGGTCTGGTGCTCGATGCAAGATCTCGTGGAGTTTCAGTGATCATGAGAATGGTGAGGAATCAGCCCAGAACTACATGGGAGGATCTTGTTAATGATCTCATGGCAGCTGGGAATAGTACGCTGTGAAGTACTGAAACCCTGCAGCGCACGCAAGGTCCCCCTGCTCATAAAGTTGGCCAGTGAACATCTGAATGATTCAGAGAAGAACTGGGTGAAAAGGTTTTAGTCAGATGAGAACAAAATCGAGCACTTTGGAATCAACTCAACTCGCCGTGTTTGGAGGAGAAGGAATGCTGCCTATGACCCACAGAACACCATCCCCACTGTCAAAAATGAAGATGGAAACATTATGCTTTGGGAGTTCTCCTTCCCTCAGCCAGGGCATTGAAAATGGGTCATGGATGGGTATTCCATCATGACAATGACCCAAAACACACAGCCAAGGTAACAGAGGAGTGGCTCAAGAAGAAGCACATTTAAGTCCTGGAGTGGCCTAGCCAGTCTCCAGACCTAAATCCCATAGAAAATCTGTGGAGGGATCTCAAGGTTTGAGTTGCCAAATGTCAGCCTTAAAACCTTAATGACTTGGAGAGGATCTGCAAAGAAATCCTGAGATGTGTGCAAACCTGGAGGCCAAATACAAGAAACGTCTGACCTCTGTGATTGCCAACATGGGTTTTGCCATCAAGTACTAAGTCGAAGGGGTCAAATACTTATTTCACTCACAGACATGAAAATCAATTAATAACTATGCGTTTTTCTGGGGGGTTTTTGTTATTCTGTCTCTCACTGTTAAAATACACCTACTATTAAAATTATAGACTGATCTTTTTTTTGTCAGTGGACAAACGTTCAAAATCAGCAGTGGATAAAATACTTTTTTCCTCACTGTAGAAGAAAGACACTCCTTCATTTGCTTAGTGTAAAGTGAAAGTGTGTTAGTGAAATAAAAAAAAAAAATGTGGAAATTATTCATTAAAATGCTATAGTGCACATAGAAGGATACACCTGACCCAGGTGATTATGGGTTACAAATTAAAAAGAAACTGCTGACACCACTCGGTTAAATATGAATTCTCATGCCAGCCACCCTGTCAGGGTTAAACCATGCATTCAGCAGAGGGCTCCATTGTGAAAGCACTGCCCAAGGCAAGGGTTGGATTCAGCTTATAATCATTCAGTAACAGTGTCTTGCCTCTATTTACAACATATAGGACAGGCACTGGAGGCCTTGATTGATTAGTTCTGCTTGTCTACTTGTTTCCTTATTTCTAATACCCTCCTCTAAATGCCACTCACCTGCCTCCACAGACATATTTCTTGATAATCAGGACTGCAGCAATGACAGCAATTAGCAGAACAATAACCACTGAGATAATAATGGGGACCGAGCTAGAGGTGGCTGCATCCTGTAAGAAAAAAATATAAAACTCGCGTTTATGTGAATAAAATAGATTGTATACTACATAAAAGTAAAATTCTCCAGAGGGACCAGCTACAAGAGCATTTAGAGAAATGTTATGAAGGGTGGTGGGTTCAAGCATCTGTGGTAGGATAAAAGAAAAAATATATAGATACATTAAACCATATGGTATGTGTTTATACTACCATGATAGTTTACTTTACTCTATCATATAGGGCAACTTTGAGAGGTAAAAAATAAATAAAAGACATCGTATGTGAACACGCAAGACATCTCACAGTGCTTGATTGAGAGGTTTGTATGTTTTTTGGAGCAAGGTCATTTGTGCACTTCCGTTTCATGTCCATTTCCTCACGTATGGGGTTCACTCCATCGATACACTTATCTCCAGGAATCTTTCTGTAACTGCGAGAGCAGAGATTACAAATCAGACAGAATAATAGGGCATGTTTTGCAAGCTTCATATGGAAAGTCAAGCAGAGACACACACACAAAACATAGACGAAGAGGATATGCACTCCACAGAAATTCAAACAATGCAGCTAGAGCAGCCGCAAGGGAGGGAGAAGCAGTAGGCTTATAAATGGGATGAAACATTATGGGAACATCAAAAATGTATCCCAATTAACCTTTGGGCTTGGCAAGAAAAAAATGTGCCCCTTTTACTCCATAAGTCAAAGAATTAGAAGAGGTGTGGGGAAGATCAGGGATCTATGTTCTAAGTGAACCAAAAAAAAAATAAAAAAAAAAGTATTAAAACCTGCTTGAGAATTCATATATTTAGGTAGGTTCATGTACCCTTAAAAAAACGTAACTTTTATTTTTTTTAGATTTTATAAAAAAAATTATTGTTTAAATGTCACCATCCATGTACACCGAAATGTAGGAAGATGTATCAATAGTTCTTATGAGGTAGATGACGTTTATCCCAATACCCTGTGGAAGTGCAGGTGAAAAAAAAAAAATCACCTAAAAGTTACGTTTTAAAGGTACATGAACCTACCTAAATATATGAATCCCCTTCTACTCCAGTTAACTTTAGTGTTGATGCTACAGTTTATGCGCTATCGGGGCAGCAAGTTATTTAACTTTTTAGATTTTATATGTTTTTATTGATTTTTAAATTTGGATGTATTTCCTTTTAACAATAACATTGAGTTTCTGCCACTTTATGCCATTACTTCTTGAGGATAATCTATCCTAGAAAGAGCTCCCACCAATACTCTTCATTACTTTCTCTGCTGTGCTGAGAAATCACATCCTGATGTTTTGTTAGCTGCTTATATATTGTGAACTCACTCAAGGGAACTCAATAGCTCTCTATTTGTTACAATAGGAATTGTAGACAGGGGTAGTTGTGGCTAATCTTTACCACCCCAGCTATTGTAAACTAAAGTTCTCATGTTGCCTAGGCACATGCTGGGGTGTGCACTACTATAACCACATTAACATTTTTTTTCCAATTAATGGGTACCTAACATTTGCCATCCCTTCACGAAACCCCTCTCCTAAGCCAAAGGTAGGCAACAGGGAGGATGTAAGAAGAAATTGGGATGAGAGAGGTGGGTTGGAAATTTTGCCTCCTCCACTGTGGAAAACATTCTGTGGACACCCACGAAGCTTCCATTCTTTATTGTATGCATACATAGAGGGACGGATGAAATTATAAAAAAAAGAAAAGTTAAAACAAGTATATACCTATCAAACACCTATATTAGATGTATAAATGTAACAATTGGTGGCTAGTAACTTTTCATGTTTTATTTTTTTATTTTTTTTATCTGTGATAAGGAGATTATAGGATATATTGAAAACCTGAAAGGCAATGCCATGTTTTCTGCTGGGTGGGGGGGATTATGAAGGAATATCCATTTGTTTACTTACCCGTTGGTCTTGAGTTTTTCCTCCTCTCCAAATATGCACAGTTCAAGCTCATGCCCTTTGAGCTCCGGCTGCTCCATACATACGGAGTCATTCTCCTTACGGAAAAATCCAAAATCACTATGAAGACATAGAGCAGGTCAAATAGGAGGCATAATGGACAGGTTTCAATGCTCACACACAAGGACATTGTACACATTCTTTTACCACATGTAGTCATCCAGTGAGCATTTACAATACACAGGTTCGCTGCTCACGAAGTAGTCTCGCCCATTCTGACACATGGAGGATTTGCGTAATCGGAGGTAATTCTCCTTGTATCCCAAAACACAACCATCAGATGGAGCCCCAGGGTCTGTGGAATGTGCCAACCACTTAATGTAGTCCTTATCTTCACCTTTGGAAACAAAATTTAGGGAATGGAAAATAAGGATAAGGTAATTGGGACTTCACAGTCCTGTGGATCTGCTAAAGCACAATAGGCAAGGCTAGAGAGTATTTCACACAAGATCATGTTTGCTTAAACCAGATTTGAGATTCAGCAGTTCATTGTACTACAAAAAAGGGAAGTTTTATCTATTATAATGGCCATGTGGGTGGGTTACTATATTGGCCAAACCATGTCCCCCTCTGCATAGTGGTCAGAGACATTGTGACAACTAACTTCTGGTTTAAACTGGACAAACTAATTTCCATAGGTATAGGTAAAATTATACCCAAGTGCAGAGGAGCAAATATTCTTTTGTATGTATATATTTGTTACGAAATATGGACTGTTTTAATGTGCCCTTTGAATATTATGCATTGTTTTTTGTTTTTTTTATGCCAGTTTTATTGTGTGTTTGTAAATTAAGTTATCTTTTAACCACATATTAAACCCATCTAGAACAGGTTGTTACTTTAAGGTTGACTCAGGTAGCTCCAATTTTCTTTGAGAAAAATCAGAGCTCTGAGTTTCGAACCCAATCGGATGCCTCGGTGATCAGAGTAGCTCTCATAATCGTTCTTCTCAGAAACCACTGATGTGATAGAAGTCAAAGGGAGGAGTTCTCCCAGAGTTGGCCAAACTTAGATACAATGAAAAATAAGTGAAAAATATAAAAATATATATATTAATGTTATAGTTTAATATATTTATAATATAATACAAATGTAACAAATTAATGTTATGGCATGTTAACCGTTTTAATGTGCGAATATTACTTATAAAGGTTATGATTGTAATTTATCAAAATATGCTATTTAAGCATAAATGGTGCAACTGCCACATCATGTAATATAAAATAAAATACACATATAACATATGCCATTTAGTAATCCAAATAAAAGTAATAATAATGATAAGAAGAATATAAAAAAAAACACATAGCAGCAAGCTTTTAACATACTATACTTACAGCTTTGTTTCAGGAGGACAGCAAAGTCAACTGTGTACGACATCCATACACGCCGTAAGTGACTGGGGTGATAACCCCACACAGTGACATTAAGGGAACGAGCACCTGGCTCTGATGCTAAACCAGTGAACATAAGAGGTTCATCAGTAAAGATATAGCTGAACCAACACTGCCCTTCATCTGTTGAAAACCTGCAGGCCATGAACAAAAGGGGTAAAGTGAAGAAAGAGGTTAAGGGGTAAAGTGAATAAAAATGTAAATTACTTTTGTACGAGCTAAGGCTAGTATCAAAATAATTTCCTCCGAGGTTGAATACATTGGGGACTATGTATAAATGGCATGGCAGTTTAAGGCAAAAGTCTAAGAATAAAGCAAATCAGAAATAACCTTCCAGTAGTGTCTATAGCAATTGTTTCATTTTTAGCCCTAGCATTAAAAAAATACAACTTTTCAAAATTAAATAATACCCACACTCTAAATTCCATTACTCACTTGATTATGTTGACAGGCAGTTTACTTTGTTCTACGGCCACAATTAGCCCTCCAGAATCAAGGATTGCATAGTGATGTGGACCATCCAGTACCAAGCTCCATGAGTAACCCCCATCATCAGAGAGGTACACATTGGGGCGAGAGACTGATACAGCACCTCCCACACTGCCTGTGATGGGTAAATATAAAATGTAACTGCACACAAAAGCAAAAAACATATGCAAAACTGTTCTAACTATGTGATAAACAATACACTTACCATGAGCAATGATGAGCCCCACAGCATTGGGTTCAGACAATGGAAGCATAGGGACTTGAGGATTCTGGGAAACACTGTACGGACCGTGAATATGCAGACTGCACTGTGACACAGAGAAAGACCATACTGAACATACATTCTATGTAATCACATTTCTCATAGATCAAATGTACTGTGGCAGAATCATAATGTGATGGGAATGATGTTAAAACAGAATCAAAACGAGCACACTGGTTTAAAATCATGAACACCATTCACAAAGGCAACATGCTAACCGGGTAAACTAGAATGCATGATGAAGGTATTTACTGAACTTACTGAAGGTATTTCAATTATAGACTGAAACCATTTTAGGAATGAATGCACAAATTTTACTAGAGCAAAGACTGTATCTGACATGTTTACCCAGAATGCAGCCCACTGTGACAAACATGAGAGAAAAAAAACACTTCTACACCTAAGCATCACTGCAAGACAAAATTACATACACCGTACAGGGCTACATACAGCTGTGACAGGAGAGAGAAACCATTCAAAAAGTCCACTCAGTCAGAAACTATAGTGAATACATATATATGCAGATTGCAATATAAGACATATGCTTTGCTGAGTCATCATGAATACTCAGATTGCTGTAACAAAAACACTAGACACAATGTGCCGACTATGCATACCTAGTCTGCAACACAGAGACCATATGGACGATTATGTCCAGACTGCACTGTGACACAGAGAGAGACCATACTTAGTTTCAGTACCCACACAATCCTGTGCCATTGACACATTGGCCAAACACCCAAACTTTAAGCTGTTGCATGCATATTTACTAAAACACAAATGCAAAAGCCAGCAAGATATTATGTAATTTGTTTGTTCTCTTGGTGGAATGGGTGATGAATGGATTTTCAGCACAATTCCCTCTCCCTTTAATAAAGTATACACACGGTTGTGCAGTTGTTGAATAGAAGGGGCTCACCTTCTCACTGTCCTCTGCTGTTGAATCACATTTGGCATGTTCTGGCTTTTGGAGCGAATTCCATTCACCCCCCTGATCAAAAGTGATTACACTATGGATAGAGTTGTCTGGAAAATCCAAACCAAAAAGAGGAAGTTAGTAAGTATCAGAATATTGCTTATAAAGATAAAAGTCTTATTATACACATAATACACTCCAGTATTGTCTAAAGTAAAAAAAAAAAAAAAAAAAGTACAGAATCGATAGTAAGAAAATCAGTATTTTCTCAACTTTTCCTATCAGCTAAAAAGTGTACTAAGGGTTATTGCTGTTGCTATACAGTCTCCGATGTCCTCCTGATAGAATGCTATGGAATTTAGAGGCCCCTGCGAAGTTATTTTTAATGTCAAACAAAGAGAGAACAGTAAATTGTTTTAAAGTAAAAATATGTGCGTGAACATATATTAATTCCTTAGTATGACCAGTTAACTAGTCATAAGAGCAACAGCATTCGCGACCTTATGACACGTTAACGCATCATGAAGTTAAGCCAGCGGAGCGGTCCGTGCACACCGCCAGCCGAGCTATAACTGGTCCAGGAGTCTGACTCGCACATGAGGTAAAGTTACTGGACCCAATCGGCACGTTTCCGACCATGTGAACGCGGTGATTAGTCTATCACTGCTATCACATGCAAATTAGATGGCTTAATACATTGACTTCGCCTCAAATTCACTCCCTGTGCTTCCCGTACTTATGGTAAATCCATTGCATTTATGAAAATATTTAAAAAAAACTTTAACCTTTCCCATCCCTTGATGATCACAGTTTGTTACTGTGATCAGTTTCCTTCCTACATAATGGCACTCATTTTCTTTTTTCTCAAAATTTCTTTTATATTTTAGCAATTGTAATGCTTTTTTCCTAAATTAATTAGATTATTGATTGTAATATATCAAGTTAACCCCTGCATGCCCGTGCTGTGGTTCTGATGGCTCTAACTAGTAACATTGCACTGGTCGGTGTTTTTTTCAGGTTTTTTTGGGGGGGGGGGGGGGTGCTTGGGAACCTATATTGTTCTTTTTTTTATTAGTTAGTTAGTTGGGATAGTGTTGGGAAGTGGGTTAGTGTTGAGAAAAGTTTTCCCCTTTTAAAACTCTAACTGTCCTTTAAAAACACAACATATAACTTGTAGGGGTGAGTTAAATGACAGCGAGGAAAATTACGTCTCGACAACCACATATCAAAAATCGAAAAAAAAAAAAAAAAAATTGCTCTGGTCATTTGTCCAGAAATCCCTGGTCCTTAAGACAGTGCTCAACAAACCCTGGGCGCCAGGTTGCCCATGAAATTAGACCTTGCGTCTGGGTGCTATTATTCACAGGGAATTGCTGCCACCATCCATTTTTCTTTTTAAGCGCAGTGCAAAGAGGGGGGGGGGGGGGAGTCTATGGGAGTTGCACACAGACAGCAAGCTCCACCTCCTCACGCATTGTGCTCTAGTTTCTGAGTGCCGGTGTCACTTGACATCCCAGTACTAAGCAGGAAGAAAAAAACAAGATCCAGCTGCAGCAGAAATGCCCCCCTCTCCTGCAATAAGGTAGAGATGACCTAAATGTATTCATTCTTAAAAACAAAACAAAAAACTGCTGACTTGTTTGTATATGTGAGGTGTGTGTGTGTGTCTTTCTAATGTATGTATGTGACTGACTGAATGTCTGTGAGGTGTGTGAGGTTTCTGTCTATGTGACTGTCTCCGAGTGTGATTATGTGTGTATGTTTGCCATTGATCGTCTCCTAACATTTTTTGCTGGCTCCTAAAACTAAATTAAGTTTGCCTTAATGGGTTAAAAACAGGTACAACTTACAGAAAATAAGCTAGGTGCAACTGCTACTTTAAATCTACGAAAATCCGTAATGCTTGCGCCTCTTGGCTAACCTTCAGAGAGTACGCTGGCAATGTAGACCCCACGCAGAGAGGTGACATTAGTGAAGTCAGTTGCTCCTCCTTTTGTGGTGTAAAGATGTCTTTCCAATGACTTCGAATACACTATGCCACGTCCATCTGAAGTGTATATTGTGCCATATCCAGTATCTGTGAGGAACAGTTAAGATCACATTTGCCTTAGTTCTTTTATACAATAAACATGTACAATGAAAAATTCCCAATCTTCCGCAAGACGTGGAGAGGCTTGGTGCACAAATTTTGCAGGTGCGTACTACCTTGGAGTCAACATGTTCCCCTGTACCCAGCCCGTCAAATTATATTTTAATTTTTCGGTATTTAAATCAAATCCACCCTGTAACCTGTACTCACCCCCTACATCATCCACGTGGATAACAACCATATCTTCATTGGCTGCTAACACGGAGTAAAACTGTTCATGTGTCACTGATGGGAGCTGAGCCACATTCCACATATCTCCTTTATCTGTAGAAACATAGATTCTTCTTTTCATTCTGTCCTGTGACAAAGTTCATAAGAAAAGAATAAATGCACACTTAATTTTTTTTTTGCAAAAAAGTTGAATAAGATTTAAAAAACAACTCATCTCACCTCATCCATCACAGAAGCCAGCAGAAAACGATCCCAGAGTCCAAATGAGTAGACTCTGTTAAGAAGCACCTTGAATGTCTTGCCTATGTCAGATGTCCTCTTCAGAGTTTGGGACTGGAAGGCTAAAAAACAAAAAAAGCACGAGGAGGACATAGATATTAACAGAGTACCAAACCTCTTTTCTCAAGGTTACTCAACTTCCCCATACTTACTGCATGACTCATTAAGGGATGTTGTGAAAAAAATTGTGTTTCCAGCACCCCTAAAACACCAAGAGAGAAACCAAATCAGTCTAGCTTCAAACATAGAACATCACTAAACAAAATGGAGTATTCCTTGGGAGTCGAGTATATTTGCATTGCATGCGTGCTGCGGCTAGCCGAGTAATTGACTGAAGAAGGCTGCCTTCTGCACAGCTCATGTTTGATTGTGTCTCAGTGCTTGCCATGCACTGTCATGCAAGCACTGAGACACAATCAAACATGAGCTGTGCAGACAGCAGGCTGTCATCAAAAGAAGTGCATGCGTTCTTCACAAGATGATAAAACTGTGCCTAGAATTCAACAACTGAAAATACAAAGACGTAACTCACCATTTAGCAGAGCACACAGAGTGATGTATTTGATCCCAAGTTTCTCCAAAGTTTCTGGAGACCCATAAATCAAACTGAAAAAGCAAATCAAGACTTATATACTAGGCTACTAAAAAAAAAAGTTGTGTGTATAAAAGTATTGTCAAAAGTATTAGATGGGGACAGGGAAGGCACAATGAAAAACCTTTGTATTATGTGACCCAAGTATCAAAATAATTTACAATTCAGAGCTTCATGTTAGCAGATAACAAAAATACAACACAGATAGCAGTTGACTCAAATAGAAGTGAATATCTTAAAAAATTGAAGTTGCTGGATATTCCTTTCCATCCACTGCTGTTCACATTTTTTTCAGATCCAAAGTAGTAAATCTGTAATTAGCCCAAGTTCATTTTAACTCTTAACTGCTTTTGTATTACTGCAAAATAACCAAACATTTTTCTATGGCTAACAAGCTATTCTTCATCATTACTGTAAATAAAAAGAATTAATGCGGCCCAACATGCATATTTATTACTGATTATGTGGACAATTTCATATAAAACTTGGACACCCCTGTCATAGGCAGTTTTAACCAAGCTTGGTTAAAGCAGATTTTCAGATTTAGTCTCTCTATAATATTGGTGTTAAAAAGACGTACCAATTGGAGAATTTTTCCAACGAAGGGCTTTATTTATGAAAGAGAGAATTGCCAGGAACCATAGCTTACTTTTTTGTGAACAGACACCAATGACCTTAAAGTAAGACTTTTTATATTTTATGGCTCCTTTAAATGACACTCAAAAATCAGTTCTTTAAAACAACATAATCATAGAGTGTTTTTTTTTTTCTCAAGTAGAACTAAAAAAGTTAGGTACAAGACCCCTAATTTTACATAAATTCAATACATGCACAAACATCTTTTGATTTCTTACACTTACTTCCACACTGAGTGATTATCACTAATGATTTTTATGTAACATTTTTTGACGATCGTTCGCTTTCTAAGCACATGTGTGCAGCCGGCGCAGCCATTTTTAAATGGCTGCTACGATCACTCCGTGGAGTGATCGTAGCGCGCCCCTGCACATTTGGGGGGTGTTGCACAATGCCTCTACCTAGAGGCATTGTAGCAACACCGTTAGAGTAAAGAAAGCGACCGCTGGTCGCTTTCTTGACTCCATTTAGTGCATGACGTGCCAGGCACGTCACCTGTCGGCAAGTCCTCGATTTGCCGTGACGTGCCTGGCACGTCATCTGTCGTTAAGGGGTTAAAACAACATAATCATAGAGTGTTTTTTTTCTCAAGTAGAACTAAAAATGTTAGGTACAAGACCCCTAATTTTACATAAATTCAATACATGCACAAACATCTTGTGATTTCTTACACTTACTTCCACACTGAGAAACAAAAGGTAGTTGGCATTTTCAGGATTGTAGGACACAGGAAGCAGAGGGTGAAAAGGTAGATCCGTCTGAACAAAGTTATGGGCAAAGTCTGAGGATCTGAAGATACGGCCACCTAAGCTCCCACCAGACACATCGGCAATCAGGATAACCTTAAAAAAAATGTCACTTTTATTTTAAAGAAGCATTGTGATTATATTTTAATATTAGGTTGCTTTAAGACCCTCCTACGTCACTCAATCACAAACATACAAGCCTCTACACAACAGCGTACTCACCTTTCCAGAATTTTCAGGACCAAGGCCCATGCCAAACTCAGCTCGAACATAAGTGTTATTGATGAAAGTTGTAATATCCTGGAATGTCTTTCCATAATCATCACTGGAGATGGGAAAAATTGCCAGATGAACGAGGACTGGTAATTTTAAGATTAAAAGGGCAAATACCAAAATTACTTTTATGTGCCTGACTTAGATTTTGCTCCAGAAAAAAATAAACTTTTGCTTATTTAACAAAGAAAAGTCTTTTTTACATTGAGCCTAGTATGGTGGTAAAATTGCATGTACTGTAGAAAACACTACCATTTCATAATGCTATTCCAGACAAAAAAAGGCTGCCATAATGCTGGCTGTGCATTAAGCAAAGAAGGGTAGCCCACAGCAACTGGAGTGATAAGGATTAGCTGCAGACTTTATTTCCCATGATAGGATCCATCCAGGCAGCACTCAGAGTCATTGGGATTGCATTTCAGAGCAGATGAAGGACTACATTTTAAATCTGACACTCTACTAACGACAAATATAAAGTGTGTGGTTTCCAGATGGTCGAGTTAGAAATCTGTACCTCTGGAGTCACAAATTTTTCTTTCTAGCACATTGTGAGTGACCTCCAGCTACAGCACAACAAGTTATGGTACACTACACTGGATTTTTGAAGGTACTGTTCAACTCCATGGAACAATGTAATCGAGATCTAAGCCATCGCGGACATAGCTGTAGCATTTCATTAGCATGGGGAAACATGTCTGCATTGCCATCATTAGAGATACTTGCCAGAACAGCTCTGCCTCTCAGCCAATCACAGCAGGGGATTGCCTCTTGCGTAAGACAAGTCATTCTTACATCTAATTAATAGGAGATCTTCTTAGAGTGCCCTCTTATATATGTCAAAAGACGAGACATGTGTCATTAAAGTCAGCTAGCCTGCAACCATATTAGCCTTCACAGTAAAAAAGTGCTATTTTAGGCACACTAAGGCTCCAGCAGAGATGGCATTGGGTACGATGCAGGATGTTCTCCCCATAAAAAAATAATCTTGCCGACTTATGCATAATTTTAAGAAAATATCACTATTTATAAGCTCATGCTATATAACAAACCATGGGTATATAGCTCAATGTAAAACAGTTAACCACAAATTAACTATATAAAATACTGCAAGTTGGTTATAGCTTGTGATTCTTGCAAAAAAAATTCAACCTCCAACAGTCTTGCCACATAGCCTCAGGCCTTATATGTTAGAATGCTCTACTCCAGATACCAAAACTTCTGAAGTGATCATCTCTTCAAAGTCTCACGCCCCACCTTGGCATTTCAAGCCCCATTGGTTTATGTATTAGATGGATAAACCATCAGTTAACTACATTAGGTGTTTCTGTTTTTCCTTTGCCTGCACAGTCCCTTCTCTTTGTGAGTATTCTGCCTGGAGTACTCATGCCCCCTAGAGACATGACTCACTCTCTCCAGGTTAAGATGAAATCTTTAAGCCTCACAACATGGTTATTATTTTAATTTTTTTAAAACCTTGTTGTTATTGACATACACAGAATTTACGGATCACTATGGAACAACCTTTAACACCAATTAGAAAGAAAAGTAAGTTGATTTTTAAACCCTGTAATAAATTTGAACCAAGCTTACCTAAAAACCTAAAATCTATTTCTGGTAGCAAGGGTGCTGACTGGAAAAATGGTTTAAAGCTGCAGAGTGTATGAGGGAGGGAAGCTGTAAAAGCGCTGCAGTCCATTTAATAAGACAACTGTATTTGTTATAAATTTGGGTCTTTTAACGTAACAGCCAACCATTTTCTATATTCCAAATTACCAGAAGTTTTGAAGTACTCTCACTTCTCTATGAATTTGGCACGTCAGACAGTCGTAAGCTTCCATGTCGGCTGTGTTCAGTTCTAGAATCAGTTACCAAATAGAATCCATTGACAGGGCATGCACACCGTGCAGCAACTTCAGTAACATTAGAAGAAACACACATGTAGGTGCTCTAGCAGAGCTTTTAATATTCTCAATATTGAAAGGTAACTGTTACAGCCTTGAACTTTGTTGGGACCAATAACTCCAATTTGATTATTTGCAGAAAAATGGAAATAGAATATAGATTGGACTCACCTCCTGTAGAGCTTTGACTGTGCATATGTCATGACAATCAGAGGAATATGGAAGGTAGTAAGCACAAGGATAACCTAGGGAAGTAGATGGTCAAATATCAGGAACAGAGCTTTAAAAATGAGAATGAAAGTCCATCCCCCCCGACTTACCCCAGTTCCATCTCCAATCCACACAAGTGAGAGTTCTCCACTAAGGTCAAATGAGTACTAAAGAAGAAGAAAAAAAGCACACAAAAATGACAAGGATAAATGGTCAAGTTACCAGTATCAACCATCAAAGCAGCACTTCAAAATTGTTCCAGAACAAATATTCTTCAAGCACGAAACAGCAAAGCTCCACACCCTACCATTAATTGACACCAAAACATATTGTTTTTGAATAACACCCTGTGAAGTAATGTTCAAAAAACAAAGTCTGTGCATCTCTTATCTCCCGTGAATCGACCATACACTGATCAGCCATAACATTATGACCACCTGCCTAAAATTGTGTAGGTCCTCTTTTGACGCTAAAACAGCCATTACCCATTGAGGCATGGACTCCACTTGATCTGTGGAGGTGTGCTGTGATATCTGGCACCAAGACATTGGCATAAGATCCTTTAAGTTGCGAGGTGGGGTCTCCATGGATCGGACTTATTTGTCCAGCCCATCTCACAGATGCACTTTGTTTAACCCTTGCTTCCTTGTTAAGGTCCCCCCTGCTGATCCCATGGAAAAAGGGTCTCTCTCTGAGCAAGCAGAAAGCCGGTCGCCGACCAGACGGCTGCCTGCTTCCCATGGAAGCATGGCAGCTGTCAGTCAGAGGATAAACTGGCGTGTAATGTCAAAAGTACACGCCAGTTTATCCTCACAATATGGACAACTAAAATTCTATATTAGAAGAACAAGTGGGAAAAAAACGTTTAGTGTTCCTTTAAAGAGGCCAATGCCATCGGGGAATACCATTTCCATGAAAAGATGTGTACAGTCTGCAACAATGCTTAGGTACGTGGTATGTGTCAAAGTAACATCCACATTACTGGGAGGACCCAGGGTTTCCCAGCAGAACATTGCCCAAAGCATCACACTGCCTCCGCTAGCTTGCCACCTGTCAGTGGTCATAATGTTATGGTTGATTCGTGTATATCTTCAGAGATATAAATGGGTTTAGACTCAGCTCTACATCTCAGTAAATCGGAGCACTGACTGAAGTCTGTCATGTTAGACTGTATTTTTTTGCTCAGGACAAAAGCATCAAAAAGGCCAATTTGTACTCCTGGCCTGCATCATAGAATGGACATCATCTGGACATTTTCTCAAGCTGTCACCAGAGAGCAGAACATGCTTGATATTAAGAAACACAAGAATCTGCAAAATGTGCCTCTGAATGTTTAATATCCCCTAATAGTTGCATACTAAAAATAGGCATTACAATTTTAAATGTTAAAGGAACTGTCTGGTGCCCAAAATGCATCTTCCAAATAAAAATGCTACTTTCATGTAAAACAATGCATGTTTTACATTTTTCGTTACTTAAAATATAAAAAAAATGTACAGTTAGATGAATTTGTGAAATTACAGCAGTTTGCAAGAAACCAGGACTGGCCACACTAGATGAGTAGAAAGTCAATGAGTCATTTTCCTATTTTTTTTGCTGCAGGAACCAATGAGCATAATTTAATTCAAATAAATGTAATATTCAGTTTCCCTAGTTATGTCATCAGACAATGTGTTGCAATAGATCCTACTGTGTGAGCAAGGTCACGTAGATCCACACAATGTATTATATTCCAGCAGCACAGGAAGTGACTAAATGAAACAAAACTTTATATTCTCAGTGTCTATATAATCAGTGTTGCAGCACCTGTAGTATACATGCAGAGTAATCACTGGGCTGAGCTTGGGTGTGATTTATGTGAAAAATGTTATTTATGCAGAATGCCTGCATCAAATCACACTGGAAAAAAAGCCTGTGCTCTATACAAGCAGTACACTCCATCTTGTACCAAAGTGAGTTTGGGGACTAGACTGTCCCTTTAAATTTGCTAGGTCCTAGCTTTTAAATTATTTATAACCCCTGCATAGATCAGAGTAGTCTAATACAAAGTAAAAAATAATGTCCCTTCTCACCACAGAACACTGTAAACCTGGGTGGTTCTTTTTCTCATGCAAAATATTTAAAAAAAGTCTTGATGTGTAAGCAGAGATTATATATAGGACAGCGCCCCAAGCAAGGTCACTCATGAAGTAAACCTGTTGCATAGCACCTGCAAAACCAGACTTGCAGGTTTTTATAAGTTGTAAAACCTGATATTTAGCACAGGTAACAAAACAAGTAGAAGCTGCAAAGTACATAGTACAGCTGTTCTCCTCTTTGCCAGAGCACTAACTAGGACTAGGTGAATGAGTCACTAGCCTCAGGCACACAACACAGGGGAGCACAGCAATCAGGTAGCACAGATCACTTTTATACACTCTTCCTAGAAGTACTGTATAATACAGACACCACTGCCCTGCATGATGGCATTGCATCAAACGCAAAAGAGCAGTATAAAATAAATCTACTGTACTACCAGAGCACAGACCTCACGCTCTGTCCATCAGGGTATGGGCAAAAGATGGCAGGTTAGGATGGCCTCAGCAGAGGCGGCTCTCTAATTAGGCGAGTTAGGCAGCCGCCTAAGGCCTCGCGGCTGCCTAACTCACCTTATTGCCTTTGATGTAACAGGGAGCTTAACGCTGCCGTTAATCTCCCTGTTACACTAACCTGGGACGTTTCCTCCGTGCATCTTCTCTCCTGCACGGAGGAAGGAAGCTCCGAACGCGTTTTTTTTTAAACTTTATTGAACCCGCGCAGCTTCAATAAAGTTTAAAAAAAAAAAAAAAACGCGACCGGAACTTCCTTCCTCCGTGCAGGAGAGAAGATGCACGGAGGAAACAACGGAGAGCAGCATGGAGGTAAGTACGAGGGAAGGGGGGAGGAGGGTGGTACAAACGAGCAAAGCCTGGCATAATGAGTGGCTAAATATTGGCACAGTGTGGGGCAAAATCCTGGCATAATGAGGTGAGGGGCAAAATCCTGGCATAGTGAGAGGCTAAATCCTGGCATTGTGAGGGGCAATATCCTGGCATACAGTGGCAAAATCCTGGCATATTGAGAGGCTAAATCCTGGCATTGTGAGGGGCAAAATAGTGGCATTATGAGGGGCAATATCCTGGCATACAGTGGCAAAATCCTGGAATATTGAGAGGCAAAATTCTAGGATTTGTGAGGGGCAAAATCCTGTCACAGAGTGGCAAAATCGTGGCATAATGAGGGGCAAAATCCTGGCACAGAGTGGCAAAATCCTGGCATAGTGAGAGGCTAAATCCTGGCATTGTGAGGGGCAAAATAGTGGCATTATGAGGGGCAAAATAGTGGCATTATGAGGGGCAATATCCTGGCATACAGTGGCAAAATCCTGGAATATTGAGAGGCAAAATTCTAGGATTTGTGAGGGGCAAATTTGTGGCATAATGAGGGGCAAAATCCTGTCACAGAGTGGCAAAATCCTGACATATTAAGGGGCAAAATCCTGGCATAGAGTGGCAAAATTCTGGCATATTGAGGGGCAAAATCCTGGCATATTGAGGGGCAAAATCCTGGCATTGTGAGGGGCAAAATAGTGGCATTATGAGGGGCAATATCCTGGCATACAGTGGCAAAATCCTGGAATATTGAGAGGCAAAATTCTAGGATTTGTGAGGGGCAAAATTGTGGCATAATGAGGGGCAAAATCCTGTCACAGAGTGGCAAAATCTTGGCATAATGAGGGGCAAAATCCTGTCACAGAGTGGCAAAATCTTGGCATAATGAGGGGCAAAATCCTGTCACAGAGTGGTAAAATCCTGGCATATTGAGGGGCAAAATCCTGGCATATTGAGGGGCAAAATCCTAGCATATTGAATGGCTAAATCACAGTGCATCCGGTGCTGTGAGGAAGAACAAAGTGCCAATCTTCTAGCACAACGTGGTCTGTGAGACCACTTTCAACATTGAGCACCTTTCCTGCTGGCTGAGTGTTTCTGTTAGTGTGTGATTGACAGATGATTGACACAGAATTCAACACTTAGAAAAGATTCTCATATGAAGTACCTGACATATGAAGTACCTGACCCATGAAAATGATACAAGGCTGGAAAGATGCCAAACTGACAGCTTTAGCCTAAACAGAAGCCACCTTTCCTTACACAGAGTAGAAATCACTGAGATAGTGAAATCAAAGAGGTTATGCAGCAGCGAAGCCCCTTCTAAGCACTAACATTAAAGCAGGTCTTATTTTAAGCATCTGTGGGCACCCTTGCAATTTTTATTTAGCCCCCAATTTATTACTTAACCTAAAAATATATTTTTTTAAAAACTGTACAGTAATTCTGCACCAGAGTAAAAGATGAACATAGTTGTCTAGGCTTTGTGGTGACTGGGCAATAATCTTTACTTCAAAAGCTT
Organism: Pelodytes ibericus; assembly: GCA_036172795.1. Classification (NCBI taxonomy): domain Eukaryota; kingdom Metazoa; phylum Chordata; class Amphibia; order Anura; family Pelodytidae; genus Pelodytes; species Pelodytes ibericus. Next base: position 109,242,693 of record CM069857.1, on the reverse strand, counting down.
AGATAAATGCTGTAGTTCTGGGTTCTAATGGATTTATTTCTACCCTATACCATGCATCTTTTAGCACTGTCTCTAGTTTTAAGGTCAAATTAAAGAGTGTTTTCCTTTAATAAAGGATTAATAAATGCGTAAAGCAAGAATATGATATGAAAATTGTACGTATTTATTCCAAGTATGGGTGCTCGTGGACCATTAACCTTTAACAGCAATCAATAAACTTTGGCACGCTTTTTATGGTGGACTGGCTAAGCATCATGGGAAATGCAGTAGAAAATATGAGGCGAGCGAACACTGCTCTGACACCGTGACAGCATTTTCTGCCAAGCAACCCCTTAGTGTGCGACCCTCACCGTGTGTGTTTCCTTCCTTAGCTCGTCCTGGAAGGCCCCTGGATCACTGCACTTCACCTCATCTGCGCTTCTTCTTGCCCTGATGTTTCCACCTGCCCCACTGTGCCATACTGTTCTAGCCTCCACCAGTTGCTGACATATGGCAGCCCAAGAAAGGACAATATACAGAAATATGGAAAGGCAGAGGCGCCCTGTACTCGCGTCGCCGTAGGACCACATCTCCCCGACAGCAAACCAGGCAGGTAGCACCTTACACTGACATGTACCGTGCGCTTAGTCGTTGTTTGGCTGGGAGACACGTCGATCATTACTTTTCGCCCTTCCCATTGGACGTTTATTCCTCTGCAATGTAACCTCGGCTGCTGAAAGCTATAGATACCGTGTATGCACTGATAGGGATGTGGCCTGCTTGGAAAAACATTTTTTGATTAGCTGCCTAATTTTCTCTCTGTTTTGATTGGTCAGTGATGACAGCACTATGTTTATGTGAGACTCACGTGTTGTAAGGTAATCAGCAACTGTGGGTCAGGTAATAGGAAACTGTACACAGAATAATTGATAAATTATGGTAGTATCATTTCATACCAATTAACCCCATAGTGACTGCACTGGTTTGACATTTTTGTTCTACATTTTGACAATTTCTGTTGTGTTTAGCTGTGATTTTCCGCTTTCTTTAGATACCATTATTTTTTATCATATCTTATCATTTTCTATTTTAAAAAAAATCATAAAACTGATGAAAACATTTTAATACACACTTTCACCTGAAAATTTTTTGTAACACAATTACAAATGGTGAAAAATACCCCATCTAAATAGTTTCTAAATTTTGTCCCAAGTTTAGAAATATGCATGTAGCATTTTTTGATCCTAACCATTTCTTCTACAGTGTGCCTTTTGACCAGGGGCGTAGCGTGGGGGGTGCAGGGGGGGCCGGCCGCACCGGGCGCAATATCTGGGGGGGCGCACTAGCCCTATGCGGCCGCAGCCACAACCGCGCGATACTTCCTGTCAGCCGCCGGATGTGAGCGGCAAATGACGGCGTGACGTCACATCCGGCGGCTGCGCGGCGGAGGCTCTTCTGAAACTGCATCGCGGCCTTTCTTCCCTGAGCTGTTTGAAGTGGAATTTGTAAAGGTAGGAGGGGGTCATTAATGTATTGGAGAGGGGGAGGGGGGTCATTAATGTATGGGGGAGGGGGGTCATTAATGTATGGGGGAGGGGAGGGGGGTTATTAATGTATGGGGGAGGGGAGGGGGGTTCATTAATGTATGGGGGAGGGGAGGGGGGTCATTAATGTATGGGGGAGGGGAGGGGGTCATTAATGTATGGGGAGGGGGGTTCATTAATGTATGGGGGAGGGGAGGGGGGTTCATTAATGTATGGGGGAGGGGAGGGGGGTTTATTAAATGTATGGGGGAGGGGGGTTCATTTAATGTATGGGGGAGGGGAGGGGGGGTTCATTAATGTATGGGGAGGGGGGTCATTAATGTATGGGGGAGGGGAGGGGGTCATTAATGTATGGGGGAGGGGAGGGGGTCATTAATGTATGGGGAGGGGGGTTCATTAATGTATGGGGGAGGGGAGGGGGGTTTATTAAATGTATGGGGGAGGGGGGTTTATTAAATGTATGGGGGAGGGGGGTTCATTTAATGTATGGGGGAGGGGAGGGGGGGTCATTTAATGTATGGGGGAGGGGAGGGGGTCATTTAATGTATGGGGAGGGGGGGGGTCATTTAATGTATGGGGGAGGGGAGGGGGGTCATTTAATGTATGGGGGAGGGGAGGGTCAGTAATGTATGGGGAGGGGGGGAAGTAATGTATGGAGGAGGGAGGGAAGTAATGTATGGGGGAGGGAGGGAAGTAATGTATGGGGAGGGGGGGAAGTAATGTATGGGGGAGGGAGGGAAGTAATGTATGGGGGAGGGGGGCAGTAATGTATTGGGGACGGGGGGGCAGTAATGTATTGGGGATGGGGGGCAGTAATGTATTGGGGAAGGGAAGAAGGGGGGCAGTAATGTATTGGGGAAGGGAAGAAGGGAGGCAGTAATGTATTGGGGAAGGGAAGAAGGGGGGCAGTAATGTATTGGGGAAGGGAAGAAGGGAGGCAGTAATGTATTGGGGAAGGGAAGAAGGGAGGCAGTAATGTATTGGGGAAGGGAAGAAGGGAGGCAGTAATGTATTGGGGAAGGGAAGAAGGGGGGCAGTAATGTATTGGGGAAGGGAAGAAGGGGGGCAGTAATGTATTGGGGAAGGGAAGAAGGGGGGCAGTAATGTATTGGGGAAGGGAAGAAGGGGGGCAGTAATGTATTAGGGGATGGGGGTCAACTGTGTATTAGGGGAGGGAGGGGTCAGCAGTGTATTAGGGGGAGGGGGGTCAGCAGTGTATTAGGGGAAGAGGGGGGAGATGGGAAAGATCTGACTTGGGAATTTGAGATGAGGCAATGATTATATTTTTTACATTTGTGGCCTAATGAATAATCTATATATATGTGTGTATGTAGAAGGAAATGTAAATAGGTGGGGCTACAGGGGTGAGGGAATTATATTTGTAATATATTTATTAGGAACTGTGGAGGGAAGGGGGTTGGATGAGAGCATTAAATATCATAGCATTAAATATTATATTTATGGGGTAGGAACTGTATTATATATTTTTGGTTTAGTGCAGGGGTAGGTAACCTTTGACACTCCCTTTGTTTTTTGACTACATCTCCATTAAGGCTTGCAAAGCATCATGGGAGGTGTAGTCCACAACATCTGGAGTGGCAAAGGATGTCTACTCCTGGTTTAAAGCATAGGTGTATAACCATTTGGCTTCCCCAGGCCAAAATAACCCCTTAAACTCTTAAAGGATCACTATAGTGTCAGGAAAACAAAGCGGTTTTCCTGACACTTTAGTACCCTGAGGGTGCCCACACCCTCAGGGTCCCACTCCCGTGGTGCTGAAGGGGTTAAATTCCCTTCGGTTACTTACCTTTATCCAGCGCCAGGCTCCCTCGGTGCTGGTGACCTCTCCTCCCTGTCTGACGTCAGCTCCCCGTCCGACGTCACTGGAGCTGAATGCGCATGGCTGCGCGCGCATTCAAAGTGTCCATAGGAAAGCATTTCTCAATGCTTTCCTATGGACACTCTGCGCGATGGAGGCGAAATGTGCCTCCAGGGTCCAGCGTCGCAGATGCGCCTCTAGTGTCTGTCCGCAAGACAGCCACTAGAGGCTGCCTTAACCGCAAATGTAAACGTAGCAGTTTCTCTGCAACTGCTATGTTTACATGTGAAGGGTTAAAACCTGCTGAAAATGTGGAGAATGTGTGTAATGCATGTTCGCACTCAATAAAGTGTTGGAAAATAAACTTGTATTTAGATGCATTTTACTTTAATTACATAAGTATTTTCATAACAAACAATACATGTGCTTGGGGGGTAAGGGTTTCTTTAACTAATCTAGTAGAAGAGACTCGAGTGCTAAAATCCACGGGTTAGGGGGCGCAAATTACTTGCCTTGCCCCGGGTGCTGACAACCCACGCTACGCCACTGCTTTTGACCCCAAACTTAATCATCACCCCAACTGTGACCCTAACACTAACTTTTAGCACTAACCCTAATTATAAGCCTAATCCATCTCTAACCCTCAGTGAAACGCTAACCTTATAGGTACTTCGTCACCAAACACACAACAGATGTGCAGGCAATGAAAAAAATACTAAATTTAAGGTATCTCTGCAGGGGACACTTGAACAAATCATTGTTTCCTCAACATGGTAGCATTGCTAGCCAGCACATAGGAATGGAAAACTAACATCCTAACTCAGGGCTCGACAAACCCCGGGCGCCAGGTCGCCATGGCGACCTGGAAATGGAGCCTGGCGCCCGGGTGCCGTTGCCCTAATGTTCCCCTTGCCGCTGCCATCCGTCTTTTGCAGCGCGAGGGGACAGACAGCAAGCTCCGCCCCCTCGCGCAACACTTGTGTTAGTGTTCAGCCGAAAGAGCCATGAGGATCGGCTGCGGCACGAATGTTCCCCCTCCCCAGCAATGAGGTAAGGCAGCAGGGAGGGGAAACATTCGTGCCGCAGCCCATCTTCATGGCTCTTTCGGCTAAGTGCTGGGTTGTCAACCCAGCACTCAGAAGTTAAGAAGGGAAAAAAAAACTTGTGTATGTTTGAGTTGTATATGTGAAGTGGGGGGGGAGGGATGTATATGTGAAGTGGGGGGGAGGGATGTATATGTGAAGTGTGGGGGGGGAGATGTATATGTGAAGGGGGGGTATATATGTGAAGTGTGGGGGGGAGGTGTATATGTGAAGGGGAGGTATATATGTGTGAAGTGTGGGGGCAGGTGTATATGTGAAGGGGGGGAGGGATGTATATGTGAAGTGTGGGGGGGTATATATGTGAAGTGTGGGGGGGAGGTGTATATGTGAAGGGGGGTATATATGTGTGAAGTGTGGGGGGAGGTGTATATGTGAAGGGGGGTATATATGTGAAGTGTGGGGGGAGGTGTATATGTGAAGGGGGGGTATATATGTGAGGTGTGGGGGGAGGTGTATATGTGAAGTGTGTGTGTGTGTATATGTGAAGTGGGTTGGTGTGTGGGGTTTGTATATGTGACGTGGGTTGGTGTGTGTGGGCTGTATATGTGACGTGGGTTGGTGTGTGTGGGGTGTATATGTGACGTGGGTTGGTGTGTGTGGGGTGTATATGTGACGTGGGTTGGTGTGTGTGGGGTGTATCTGTGACGTGGGTTGGTGTGTGTGGGGTGTATCTGTGACGTGGGTTGGTGTGTGTGGGGTGTATATGTGACGTGGGTTGGTGTGTGTGTTTATGAATTGCGTGTATGTTTGCGTGATTGTCTGGCTCCTAACAATTTTTGCTGGCTCCTAGAATAAAATTAAATTTGTCAAGCCCTGTCCTAACTCTGCCCTGGATGTATCCTCCCAGAAATATGGCTGCTCACATGCTGCTTTCTGCATAATGTATGTATGACTCTTACTTATTGCACTTTACTACTTGTATATTTCATACCTCCCAACTGTCCCACCGCGCTCTACCCATGTCCCGTTTTTAGGGACAGATGTAGAACTCAGTGGAACAGCAGGGCAAAGTTGGGATGGATGATATTTACATAGATCTAGGGTTAATCTACATCTAGGACCATTGATCGCTGCCTGTGCCTGACACGTCAGTTGAAAATATTCAAAAAATATTCAAGTAAACCTATACATTGTTTACATTTGTGTTGTCCAGAATTGGAAAGGTTTGGCAGGTTGTACTGTATTGATGACAGATTAAAAAAATAAAAACATTCATTAAAAAAAAATGCAATATTTACACGTTTAAATGTTTTTTGGCATTTGTATTCAAATTTAGAAGGACAAATGTGCAGTGACCACAATATGAGGGTATACTTTTTCATGCCAGTTTATCATTGGAGCAACAGCCATAATGCTTCCCTGATCTCTCCCTGAATGTAGAGAATAAAAAATGATTGAACATTATCTATATATTGCATAGTTGCCAACATTTGAAAAAAATTTCCAGGGACACTTTGCAGCTCAGCTTCCAATTATTTACTTTAAAAGTGACCACACCTACGGTCCAAAGCTCCGCCTATTCCACATAATTAACATAATGTAACTCCACCTTTTTGTCACATTGTAGATTATATCACCAAGTTCCTACCAACATTACCATGCATCCTTGGTATACAACATATATATTCGCAGCACATTACATCAGGCAGGTGCATTTTATCACTTTTACATGAAATATAGTAAGACCTTGTGCAGATGTGCTTCAGTCGAAGAGCTGTGTGTACACCATAAAACATACATTAGAATGAATCTACCACTTCTGCTGGAAGGCCATTCCATGTGTCCACTACCCTATCAGTAAAGTAATACTTTTCATGAGTGCCTTGCCTTATCTTATATCTAGGGTAGCTTTATGCCTATCCCAAGCATGCTTAAACTCCTTCACTGTATTAACCTCTACCACTTCTGCTGGAAGACTATTCCATGCATCCACTACCCTATCAGTAAAGTAATACTTTCTTTAGTGCCTGGCCTTATCTTATATCTAGAATAGCTTGATGCCTATCCCAAGCATGCTTAAACTCCTTTACTGTATTAACCTCTACCACTTATGCTGGAAGGCTATTCCATGCATCCACTACCCACCAGAAAGTAATACTTTCATTAGTCCCAGTCTTATCTTATATCTAGGATATCCTTATTCTTATCCAATGCATGCTTAAAGTCCTCCACTGTGTTTAACTTTACCACTTCTGCTGGAAGGTTATTCCATGCATCCACTACCCTCTCAGTAAAGTAATACTAAGTTTCTGACCTCCACTGTATTAACCGCTACCATTTCTGCTGGAAGGCTATCCCATGCATCCACTACCCTCTCACTAAAGTAACATTTTCATTAGTCCCTGGCCCTATCTTATATCAAAGATAGCCCTGTGCTTATCCTATGCATGCAGGGCCGGTGCAAGGATTTTTGCCGCCCTAGGCAAAATAAAAATTGCCGCCCCCCCCCCCCCCCTTATCATTATTACATCACATGTTCCACCCCTTTCTCAGCATTTAAATTAATAGAGAGTTAACAGAGTTACATGTTGCAATAAAGCCCCCTATTAAGAATGGTGGAGAATAAGTACCATAACTTAAGCCATAGCTAAAGAAACAAGCCTGTGTATTAGATTGTTTGCTTACTCCTACATTTTGCAACTTCATGATTTAGTTCTTTATGCCCCACAATATGCCACGACTTAGCCACCCAATATGCCAGGATTATTCCCCTCAATATCCCAGGATTATGCCCCTCAGTATGCCAGGATTTAGCCACCCAATATGCCAGGATTATTCCCCTCAATATCCCAGGATTATGCCCCTCAATGTCCCAGGATTATGCCCCTCATTATCCCAGGATTATGCCCCTCAATATCCCAGGATTATGCCCCTCAATATGCCAGGATTATGCCCCTTATTATCCCAGGATTATGCCCCTCAATATCCCAGGATTTTGCCCCACAATATGCCAGGATTATTCCCCTCAATATCCCAGGATTATGCCCCTCAATATGCCAGGATTTAGCCACCCAATATGCCAGGATTATTCCCCTCAATATCCCAGGATTATGCCCCTCAATATCCCAGGATTATGCCCCAATAAAGTTTAAACAAACTTTATTGAATGCGCATTGGCTGGAGGGGAGCGCACATGCTTCCCTCACAGCCACGGACCTGCACCGGAGACAGAGCAGCAGCGAGGAGGTAAGTATTGGGGAGGAATTTTTTTTAAAGCAGGGTTCCGGCGCCCCCAGCTAAAATGCGCCCTAGGCAGCTGCCTAGGTCGCCTTACTGGTGGCGCCGGCCCTGTATGCATGCTTAAACTCCTTCATGCGTTAACCTCTACCATTTCTTCAGGAAGACTATTCCATTCATCTACCACCCTCTCTGTAAAGTAATACTTTACTTAGTGCTGGCCTTATCTTATATCTAGGATAGCCTTATGCCTATCCCATTAATGCTAAAACTCCTCAACTGTATTAATATCTGCCACTTATGTTGGAAGACAATTCCATGCACCCACCACCCTCCCAGTAAAGTAAAGTAAATAATATTTCTGACCACAAAAAAATTTAAATATTAAATATTTCAAACCTTTTCAAAAGTTTGAGGTGGACCCCAAATATATGTATATAACTAATTGCATTTATACTTATTTGAACTTTTTAATATTATATTCAACTATTTTCATATGTAATAAAAATGTTAATGAAAAATTGTTTATGTCTTATTTTTATTCTTTTCCTCTGCACCCACATTGCATCTAAAGGACTTAAAACAATACCATACAGTACCCACAGCAGTTGACTTGTACTCATATTGCACCCACATGATTTGGCATGCCACAGTACCAATTTGCCCACCAGAACATACTACAGTGTCACTTTGTCCTACTGAACTGCCCCTGCAGAACATGCCACAGTGTCACTTTCCCCCATAGTACATGTTATTTTGCCCCACATAACATGCCACAGGATCACTTTGGCCACAGTAAATTTGCCCATTAATATGCTACTATTAGATTGCCCATTAATATGCCACAGCCAATTTTACTCATTTGCCAGTATTATCCTGCCCATCATTTGCCAGTGTTATTTTGCCCTTCATTTGCCAGTATTATTTTACCATTCATTTGCCAGTGTTATTTTGCCAGTCATTTCCCAGTATTATCTTGCCCATCATTTGCCAGTGTTATTTTGCCCTTCATTTGCCAGTATTATTTTACCATTCATTTGCCAGTGTTATTTTGCCATTCATTTGCCAGTATTATTTTTCCCAGAGGTGTCCCCAGGTGGGTGCGGGGGGTGCAGACCGCAACGGGGGGGGGGGGGGGGGTGGAGGGTGGAGTAACGAGCACAGGAACTACTGGCGTCCTGATGGGCAAATTGGCTGGGGCATCTGAATGGCCCAATATTACTGGCATCTGAATGGCACAATATTACTGGTATTTGAATGACATAATATTACTAGTATTTGTATGGCTCAATATTACTGGCGTCTGAATGGCAAAATATTCCTGTTATCTGAATGGCACAATATTACTGGTATTTGAATGGCACAATATTACTGGTAATTAAATGGCACAATATTACTGGTATCTGAATGGCACAATAATACTAGCATCTTAATTGCACAATATTCCTGGTATCTGAATGGCACAATATTATTGGTATTTGAATGGCACAATATTACTGGTATTTAAATGGCACAATATTACTGATATTTGAATGGCACAATATTCCTGGTATTTGAATGTCACAATATTACTGGTATTTGAATGGCACAATATTCCTGGTATTTGAATGTCACAATATTACTGGTATTTGAATGGCACAATATTCCTGGTATATAAATGGAACAATATTACTGGTATTTGAATGGCACAATAATACTGGTATTTAAATGGCACAATATTACTGGTATTGAAATGGCACAATATTCCTGGTATTTGAATGGCACAATATTCCTGGTATTTGAATGGCACAATATTACTGGTATTTGAATGGCACAATATTACTGGTATTTAAATGGCACAATATTCCTGGTATTTGAATGGCACAATATTACTGGTATTTGAATGGCTCAATAATACTGGCATCTGAATGGCACAATAATACTAGCATCTTAATTGCACAATATTCCTGGTATCTGAATGGCACAATATTACTGGTATTTGAATGGCACAATATTACTGGTATTTAAATGGCACAATATTACTGATATTTGAATGGCACAATATTCCTGGTATTTGAATGGCACAATATTACTGGTATTTGAATGGCACAATATTCCTGGTATATGAATGGCACAATATTACGGGTATTTGAATGGCACAATATTACTGGTTTTTAAATGGCACAATATTCCTGGTATCTGAATGGCATAATATTACTGGTATTTGAATGGCACAATATTACTGATATTTGAATGGCTCAATATTACTGGCATCTGAATGGCACAATAATACTGGCATCTGAATGCCACAATTATACTGGTATCTTAATGGTACAGCATTACTTGTATCTTAATGCACAATATTATTGGCATCTGAATGGCACAATAATACTGGCATCTGAATGGCACACTAATACTGGCATCTTAAAGGCACAATAATACTGGCATCTTAATGGCACAATATTACTGACATCTTAATGGCACAATATTACTGACATCTTAATGGCACAGTATTACTGGCATCTCAATGGCACAGTATTACTGTATCTTAATGACACAATATTACTGGTATTTGAATGGCACAATATTACTGGTATTTAAATGGCACAATATTCCTGGTATCTGAATGGCACAATATGCCTGGTATCTGAATGGTACAATATTACTGGTATTTGAATGGCACAATATTACTGGTATTTGAATGACACAATATCACTGGCATCTTAATTGCACAATATTATTGGTATTTGAATGGCACAATATTACTGGCATATGAATGGCACAATATTACGGGTATTTGAATGGCACAATATTACTGGTTTTTAAATGGCACAATATTACTGGTATTTGAATGGCACAATATTCCTGGTATATGAATGGCACAATATTACGGGTATTTGAATGGCACAATATTACTGGTTTTTAAATGGCACAATATTACTGGTATTTTAATGGCACAATATTCCTGGTATTTGAATGGCACAATATTACTGGTATTTGAATGGCACAATATTCCTGGTATCTGAATGGCACAATATGCCTGGTATCTGAATGGTACAATATTACTGGTATTTGAATGGCACAATATTACTGGTATTTGAATGACACAATATCACTGGCATCTTAATTGCACAATATTACTGGTATTTGAATGGCACAATAATACTGGGTTTTGAATGGCACAGCATTCCTGGTATCTGAATGGCATAATATTACTGGTATTTGAATGGCACAATATTACTGATATTTGAATGGCTCAATATTACTGACATCTGAATGGCACAATAATACTGGCATCTGAATGCCACAATTATACTGGTATCTTAATGGTACAGTATTACTTGTATCTTAATGCACAATATTATTGGCATCTGAATGGCACAATAATACTGGCATCTGAATGGCACACTAATACTGGCATCTTAAAGGCACAATAATACTGGCATCTTAATGGCACAATATTACTGACATCTTAATGGCACAATATTACTGACATCTTAATGGCACAGTATTACTGGCATCTCAATGGCACAGTATTACTGTATCTTAATGACACAATATTACTGGTATTTGAATGGCACAATATTACTGGTATTTAAATGGCACAATATTCCTGGTATCTGAATGGCACAATATGCCTGGTATCTGAATGGTACAATATTACTGGTATTTGAATGGCACAATATTACTGGTATTTGAATGACACAATATCACTGGCATCTTAATTGCACAATATTATTGGTATTTGAATGGCACAATATTACTGGCATATGAATGGCACAATATTACGGGTATTTGAATGGCACAATATTACGGGTATTTGAATGGCACAATATTACTGGTTTTTAAATGGCACAATATTACTGGTATTTGAATGGCACAATATTCCTGGTATATGAATGGCACAATATTACGGGTATTTGAATGGCACAATATTACTGGTTTTTAAATGGCACAATATTACTGGTATTTTAATGGCACAATATTCCTGGTATTTGAATGGCACAATATTACTGGTATTTGAATGGCACAATATTCCTGGTATCTGAATGGCACAATATGCCTGGTATCTGAATGGTACAATATTACTGGTATTTGAATGGCACAATATTACTGGTATTTGAATGACACAATATCACTGGCATCTTAATTGCACAATATTACTGGTATTTGAATGGCACAATAATACTGGTTTTTGAATGGCACAGCATTCCTGGTATCTGAATGGCATAATATTACTGGTATTTGAATGGCACAATATTACTGATATTTGAATGGCTCAATGTTACTGGCATCTGAATGGCACAATAATACTGGCATCTGAATGCCACAATTATACTGGTATCTTAATGGTACAGTATTACTTGTATCTTAATGCACAATATTATTGGCATCTGAATGGCACAATAATACTGGCATCTGAATGGCACACTAATACTGGCATCTTAAAGGCACAATAATACTGGCATCTTAATGGCACAATATTACTGACATCTTAATGGCACAATATTACTGACATCTTAATGGCACAGTATTACTGGCATCTCAATGGCACAGTATTACTGTATCTTAATGACACAATATTACTGGTATTTGAATGGCACAATATTCCTGGTATCTGAATGGCACAATATGCCTGGTATCTGAATGGTACAATATTACTGGTATTTGAATGGCACAATATTACTGGTATTTGAATGACACAATATCACTGGCATCTTAATTGCACAATATTATTGGTATTTGAATGGCACAATATTACTGGCATATGAATGGCACACTAATACTGGCATCATAAAGGCACAATAATACTGGCATCTTAATGGCACAATAATACTGGTATCTTAATGGTACAGTATTACTTGTATCTTAATGCACAATATTATTGGCATCTGAATGGCACAATAATACTGGTATTTGAATGGCACAATATTACTGGTATTTGAATGGCACAATATTACTGGTATTTGAATGGCTCAATAATACTGGCATCTAAATGGCACAATAATACTAGCATCTTAATTGCACAATATTCCTGGTATCTGAACACTTGGGCAATAGTGACCATAACATGGTTTTGTTTGAGATTAATGCAAAAAAGCAAATTGGTAACTACGCCAGCAAAACACTTAATTTTAGAAGGGCCAACTTTGATGGACTAAGGGCATCAATGGAACATTTAGACTGGGAACGATTGTTTTCTGGACTAAACACAGAAGACAAGTGGAATGCCTTTAAGCACACATTACAAAAGTACACATCCCAATATATATATCTTTGGGAAACAAATACAAAAGACACAAATCAAAACCAATGTGGCTTACCTGTACCGTGAAACAGGAAATGCAAAACAAGAAAATGGCATTCAAACATTATAAAAGCAAGGGATCAACATTATCATTTATAAAATACAAAGATGCCAACAAAGCCTGCAAAAAGGCAATTAAAATGGCTAAATTGGAAAACGAGAAAAGGATTGCTAAGGAGAGTAAAATTAACCCCAACATTTTTTATAAGTATATAAATGGAAAAAAGCTAAAGAGGGAAAATTTTGGGCCCTTGTTATCCCAAATGGGAGATTTGATAAGTGAGGACAGAGAAAAAGCAGACATTTTAAATACTTTTTTTCCTTCTGTTTATACTAAGGAAGAACAGATGGATGAGCCCCTGCTACCGGAAGTTACGGAACAGTCACCACAAATATGGGATTGGCTGACACAGGAAAAAGTGTTTGTGCAATTAAACTCTGTTAAGATAGACAAGGCCCCAGGGCCAGATGGTATACACCCAAGGGTCCTTAGAGAGTTAAGCATAATTCTGGCCAGACCAATATTTATGATCTTTAGGGATTCGTTCAGTTCAGGTATAGTGCCAACAGACTGGCGAAAGGCGGATGTCATTCCAATATTTAAAAAGGGATCAAAATCTCTGCCTGGTAATTATAGGCCAGTGAGCTTGACATCCGTAGTGGGGAAATTATTTGAAGGATTGCTAAAGGTGTACACTCAAGAATACATCTTGAATCAGAATATAATTAGTAAAAGTCAACATGGTTTTGTGAAAGACAGGTCTTGTCAAACAAACTTAATAACATTCTATGAAGAGGTCAGTAAAAATATAGATCTAGGTGTGGCAGTTGATGTGATCTATTTGGATTTTGCTAAAGCATTTGATACAGTTCCACACAAAAGGTTACTCTACAAATTGAGAGAAATAGGATTGGGGGCAAATGTATGTATGTACGGTCAGCAAAGACACCTCCCGTCACCCCCCTACCAGATCTGTCACCAGGAGGATCCCGCGATCGGGTCCTCGTAGCTCCAGTGTCCCTCACCGTCGGATCCACCGCTTAGTGCGCGCGCGGCAATGGCAACTCGCGCACGCGAGCAACAATTCAGTAGCTTTTCTGTCCCAAGCATCGCTATGGAAACGGGCAGCATGGTGCACGTATCACACGTCACGGGGGGGGGCGGGGCTATAGCCCTTTAAAACTTTAACAAATTGCTTGAGTATTACCAAGCTTGTTCCTGTGTTCATTAGTTCCTTGGCGTTCACTCTAATCTGACCAGTACCTGTTTTTGACCCGGCTTCTCTATTTGGATTCTCCTGCTTTCTGGTTCCCGTGGTTTGGCTTCCTCCCTGGTTTATGCTGTTTTCTGGAAACCCGACCCCGGCCTGTTTACCGATTCCTCTACCTTCTGGCTCCCCGACCCGGCTTCCTCCTGACGATTCTTCTATTGGCACTCGTGCCCGATATCACTGCTGCAGCCTATCATATTCTCCAGTATTGTGGTGTCTGGCAAGGGCTGTCGCTTCTGCAAATTGGGGCTCCACTACAGAACCACGGTACGTTCCCCCCAAAATACTCAAGCCATTTTCCATGGACCCCACAGAAGTGATGGAGGCCGTCACTGCGTTGTCAAGACAATTATGCAGGACTTACAAGCAAGCCAGTCTCACTTCCAACACCAGCTCCATGACTTGCAGACATCACGTCATTATCCTTCCCCAGAGGGAATACCTCCATCCTCTTCGGTGCCAATTTCCGAACCACTTTTGATGTCTACTCCTGAACCCAAGATCCCTCTGCCGGAGTGGTTCTCGGGCGACAGGAAGAAGTACCGTGCCTTTATGACGTCGTGCCGACTCCTGTTTTTTTTACAACCCAAGACATACGCTTCGGATTATGTAAAGATTCGGACTGTCATCACGCTACTTCAGGGGGAACCGCAGACCTGGGCACATCATCTCCTACATTCCCACCATCCTGCATTAGACACTTGGTCTGCCTTCTGTCAAGAGATGGATGCTCTCTTCGATGACCCCCTTAGAACGGCTACTGCTCAATCTTCACTCCGTTCCCTAAAACAAGGCCGAAGACCGGTTAAAGAATATGTTACAGAATTCCGAAGTTTGGCAATAGATAGTACATGGAATGAACCAGCATTACTGGACCAATTTCGTCAGGGGTTGGCCGAGTCCCTGAAGGATGAGCTTGCACGTATAGGGATACCAGCGTCCCTTGATGCCCTTATACATTTGGTCGTATAGTTGGATCGACGACTCAGGGAGAGAAGATTCGAGCGTGCTTCTTCGTTTACATCTCTTTCCACTCTGACCACTGTCAACACCAATGTTTGGTCAACCAGTCTCCTCTGTTGACCACCGTGGACTCTTGTACCACCAGCACCACCCCTGGTATACCAGATCCCTATGCAGATTACGCTGATGTATTCGACAAGAGGGGTGCTGACGTGTTGCCTCCGAGACGCCCTTATGATTGTCCGATCGACTTGCTACCAGGTTCATCCATCCCATTCAGGAGGATTTATCCATTGTCAGAACCCGAATTACTCCATCTTAAGACCTATATTGAAGAAAACCTGGAGAAAGGTTTCATCCGACCCTCTACCTCTCCAGCAGGCGCTGCCATATTTTTCATCGGGAAGAAGGATGGAGGTCTCAGACCATGCATAGACTACCGAGAACTCAACGATATCACAGTTTAAAATCGATATCGCTCCCACTCATTCCAGAACTCTTAGACAGAGTGAGGTGCGCCACGGTCTTTACCAAAATAGACCTACGTGGGGCCTACAATTTAGTCCGGATTCGTAAAGGGGACGAATGGAAGACAGCTTTTCGCACCAAATACGGGCATTTCGAATATTTAGTAATGCCATTCGGACTATGCAACGCCCCAGCTACGTTTCAGCACTTCTTGAATGATGTTTTTCGGGACTTTTTGGATGTGTTTTTGGTAGTGTATTTGGACGACCTTCTCATCTTCTCCAAAGACATTCGAGAACATCGCCTCCATGTTCGTAAGTTACTCTCTCGTCTCAGGACTCATCGACTATATGCCAAGCTCGAGAAATGCTCGTTCGAATGTTCGCAAGTTGAATTTCTGGGGCACGTTCTCACTCCTGGAAATATACAAATGGATCAAAAAAAAATTGCCGCCGTCCTGAATTGGCTTACACCTACCTGTAAGAAGGCGGTACAACGGTTCATAGGATTTGAAAATTACTACCGTAAATTTATAAGGGGGTTCTCTCACATTGTCGCCCCCATTACAGAACTGACTAGACAACACATCTCGTTCAGTTGGTCCCCACGGGCCCAAAAAGCCTTCGACCTCCTCAAACTGCGCTTTACCTCCGCTCCTATTCTTATCTGTCAGGGTAGCTGTGACTTTAAGAATATTTGGAAACTCAACTGCAGAAATAAATGACAATCCACACAAGGTATATCGTTTAAGCAATTCTTGTATTAAAGTTTAGCAGCAAAAAGAAGAAAAACTGACTGATATTGATTTCAGAGAAAAAATAAATGGTTTGAAGTAATATGGAAAAATATATGTAACTTGATTGAAGTATAAAGTAAAAAATATGATGGAACACTTGATTGAAGATATGGAAGGTACTTGCGATTAGGTGATAGAGAAAAATGCAGGATAACAGGGACGGTCCGTATTCAGAGGATTGGAGAAGTACACAATTCGATTCAGGAAGCCAAAAGTCAGGATTGGAGAAATCAGAATGGTCGAGGTTATCCGGGTCAGCAACAGGTAATCAAAAATGAAAGTAGCAAGATACTCTAAGGTAGCTTGGAGCTAAGGTGTCAGGAACAACAGCTGCTAAAGACAATACTCAGCGATTTGTGTCTGTTGCAGACTGTTATTTATAGTCACAGGAAGATCGTGTCATTGAAAGGGGCGTGGCCTAATGAAGGGGTGTGTCCTAATGAAGGGGCGTGGCCTAATGACGCAATCGCGAGTAAAAAAAAAACAAAAGTAAAAATGAAAGCCTGACAGGATCCCCGCCAAAAGGAGCAACCACAGGGTGCTTAGGGCTGAGGCTTCTCAGGAAATCGCTTATGGAATGAGGCCACGAGATTAGGAGCATGTACCTCTGTTGCATCTTCCCACGTGTCCTCCTCAGGTGAATAACCCTTCCATCGGATTAAGTATTGAAGTTTTCGTCTGAACACTCTGGAATCTAGTAATTTGTCAATTTCGTATTCAGGTTGTCCTTCGACACTCACAGGATCAGGGTTTACATATACTTTCCTGGAGAAAGGATCGGGAACGTGTGGTTTTAGGAGGGAGGTATGAAAAACGGGATGAAGACGAAGTGAAGAGGGTAAGGTGAGTTTGACTGCATTTTCGTTAATGATTTTCTCGATTAGGAAAGGTCCCATGTATAATTGGTCCAATTTCTTGGAAGGTCGAGAAGTATGAATATTCTTAGTAGAGAGAAGTACAGCATCACCAATCTGATATGAAGGACTTGGTCGTCTTCTAAGATCATAAAATTTTTTATGGCTTTGGAGAGAATTGTTGAGGTTAGTTTTCAGTTGTTCGAATAACTTTTCCATTTCTGAAATTTGGTGAGTAACGGTGGGGTTTCTTTGTAGTGATGGAATGGATGGGAAGGAAGAAGGATGGAATCCGTAATTGGAGTAGAAGGGGGTCATCTTTGTGCTGGAATGGAGAGTATTATTATACGAAAATTCAGCAAGTGCCAGGAAGGAAGACCAGTCATCCTGAAGATGAGAACAGTAGCACCGTAGGAACTGTTCTAAGCATTGATTGACACGCTCAGTTTGTCCATTTGACTGAGGGTGATATGCTGAGGAGAATTTGGGTGATATCTGAAGACTTGAGCAGAGTTCTCTCCAAAAATGAGAAGTAAATTGAGTTTCTCTGTCAGAGATAATTTCGGTAGGTAATCCGTGTAATTTGAAGATGTTATTAATAAATAGTGAGGATAATTCTTTGGAAGAGGGTAGTTTATTTGTCGGAATGAAATGAGCCATTTTTGTAAATCTATCTACAACAACCAGGATAGTGGTAAATTTATCGGAAGGAGGTAGTTCAACTATGAAGTCCATGGATATGGAACTCCATGGAGTATTGGGTGTAGGTAGATTCATTAATAACCCATAGGGTTGTTGGTGACTTGGTTTATTCTTTTGGCATGTCGGACAGGAAGATACATAATCCTTGATGGTTTTTCCTTGTTTAGGCCACCAAAATTGTCTTTTTAATAACTCATTTGTTTTCTTTACTCCAGGATGTCCTGCTGTAGGAGAATCATGGAACATATGGAGAATGTCTACTCGTAAAGAAGGAGGTATATAAAGTTTGGTATCTTTGAAATAAAGTCCTTCTTCCTGTTATAAATCAGATAGGTCATCCTTGGTTGCTTCATTTTTTGTGAAGGTTTTGAGTTGATTGATGAAGGTGGAAGAAAGGACACCAATAAATCGTGAGGGTGGTAGAATGTCTGAAGAGGTAAGATTTTCTGGTTTGACTCCTGGGATTCGGGATAAGGAATCAGCCTTTTTATTACGAGATCCAGGTCGATATACAATCTGGAAATTGAACCTATCGAAGAATAGACTCCAACGAACCTGTCTGGCGGTGAGTGTTCTGCTCTTGTGAAGGAATTCGAGATTTCTATGATCAGTGTAAACAACGATAGGTACCTCTGTTCCTTCTAATAAATGCCTCCAATTTTCAAAAGCTGACTTTATAGCGAGTAACTCTTTTTCCGCTATAGGATAGTTGACTTCCGCAGAGGTCAATGTACGGGAGAAAAAGGCGACAGGATGAAGGACTGATTGGGGAGTGTTCTGTTGAGATAGAACAGCACCAAGAGTGAAATCAGAGGCATCAACTTCAAGAACGTAGGGCAAAGAAAAATTGGGCATCTTGAGGATGGGAGAGGAAGTGAACTTTGTTTTTAAAACTTCAAAAGCCTCTTGAGCTTGGGGGTTCCAGACGAAAGAAGTATTTTTCTTGGTGAGCAGAGTAAGAGGTTGGACTATAGAAGAAATTTTTTTAATAAACTTTCTATAAAAATTGGCAAATCCAAGAAAACTTTGAACTTCTTTCACATTTGAAGGTATGGGCCAATTGAGTATACATTGAATCTTGGAATCGTCCATATGTACTTGTTGGGGGGTAATGACGTATCCGAGGAATGAGATTTTTGTCACCTCGAAAATACATTTTTCTGGTTTGGCGTACAAACTATGAGTCCGTAACCTTGACAACACCCATCGTACATGTTTCCGATGTTCTTCTAGATTGTCTGAATAGATTAAAATGTCGTCAAGGTATATAATGACACACACATCTAGAAGATCCCGGAATATGTCATTTATGAAGTGCTGGAATGTAGCAGGGGAGTTGCACAATCCGAATGGCATAACTAAATATTCAAATAACCCGTATCGGGTGCGAAAAGCAGTTTTCCATTCATGATCTTTCTTTATCCTTATAAGAGTGTATGCTCCTCTAAGATCAATCTTGGTGTAGATGGTTGCGGTACGTAATCGTTCAAGAAGTTCAGGGATTAGCGGTAGAGGATAACAATTTTTTACAGTGATTTTATTAAGTTGTCTGTAGTCAATAACGGGTCTGATGGTTTTGTCTTTATTTGTGACAAAGAACATCCCAGAGGCTGCAGGAGAGGTTGACGGACGGATAAATCCTTTGCGTAGATTTTCATCCAAATACTCCTTGAGGATAACTAATTCTTTATCAGACAGAGGATAGATATGCCTGAATGGAATGGGAGCCCCAGGAATCAGATCGATAGGGCAATCATATATCCTGTGTGGTGGTAAAGTTTCGGCTTCTTTTTTACAGAAGACTTCCTTAAAATCAGAATAGCATGGAGGAATGAGTTGTTCTTCTGTAATTTGTAGAAGTGGAGTATGGAGGAAACAGGTCTTTTGACAGTAATGGGAATCGAGCTGTATTTCAAGATTTTCCCAGTAGGGTTATGTAGATGCAGCCAATTCATTCCAAGGATTACAGGGTATAACGGTGAAGAGATGACATCAAATTTGATGTATTCTATGTGATGATGATTTACTGTCATCTTTAGAGGAATCGTTTCGAAGGTAGTGGGTCCTGAGGATAACATGGATCCATCAACAAGTCGGATAGATACAGGGGAAATCTTCTTTATTAGAGGTATATTCTTTTCCTTCACGAGGTCTTGATCTATGAAGAGACCAGCAGCCCCGGAGTCCAGAATGGCCTCAGTATGTATCCTTTCTTTGTCCCACTGTAAGAGGAGAGAGAGGGAAAGATGAGGAAGAGATTTCTGGGGTATGTAGAGAAGGTTTCTGTAAGAGAGGTGCTTATCACTCTTGTTTCTGGAGAGAATAGGACAATTTTCCACAGAATGTTCAGGGGAAGCACAGTACATGCAGAGGTTTAATGTTCTCCTCCTTATCTTTTCATCCTGTGAAAGGGGACCACGAATAACTCCCAGCTCCATAGGTTCAGGCGGGGAAGTCTTGTCGGTTTGTTTCACAGAGGTTATAGCTCTCTTCCAAGGATTGTTAGTAGAGGACCGTTCGGCTTTCCTCTCTCTAATACGTCTGTCGATGTTGATGGACAATTGCATTGTGGCGTCTAGAGTAGGAGGAAGAACAGTCCTGGCTAATTCATCCTTTACAGTTTCAGATAGTCCGAGACGGAATTGATTCCTTAAGGAAATATCGTTCCATTCAGTGTCTACGGCCCATCTCTTAAATTCAGAAATATAATCCTCAACAGGACGTTTCCCTTGAGACAAGGAGCGGATAGTCCTATCTGCTGTGGCTTGTTTGTTTTGATCCTCATATAAAAGAGACATTTCGGTGATGGTCTAAAGAATCGATGATAGGGTCATCTCTTTCCAAAAAAGTATGAGCCCAGGACATGGGTTCACCTCTTAAAAATGAGATAATTGTACACACCTTTATCCTGTCTGTTGGATAAGATCTGGGTTTCAGGGAAAATAGAAGGGTGCAGGAATTTATAAACTCTCTGTATTTGGATCTGTCTCCAGATAATTTTTCAGGGGTACACACAGAAGGTTCTGGATATTCCCTTGGGGGAGCAGAGAGGGGAGTGGTGAAACTTCTGCTTTGCAATTCAGTGGTATAAATCCTGAACACTTTGAGTGAGATGATCCACTCTTTGAGTTAATGAAAGAATTTGGGATGCCATTTCTGCTGGTTCCATTTGGTAGGCTGAGTATTTTGTCAGGGTAGCTGTGACTTTAAGAATATTTGGAAACTCAACTGCAGAAATAAATGACAATCCACACAAGGTATATCGTTTAAGCAATTCTTGTATTAAAGTTTAGCAGCAAAAAGAAGAAAAACTGACTGATATTGATTGCAGAGAAAAAATAAATGGTTTGAAGTAATATGGAAAAATATATGTAACTTGATTGAAGTATAAAGTAAAAAATATGATGGAACACTTGATTGAAGATATGGAAGGTACTTGCGATTAGGTGATAGAGAAAAATGCAGGATAACAGGGACGGTCCGTATTCAGAGGATTGGAGAAGTACACAATTCGATTCAGGAAGCCAAAAGTCAGGATTGGAGAAATCAGAATGGTCGAGGATATCCGGGTCAGCAACAGGTAATCAAAAATGAAAGTAGCAAGATACTCTAAGGTAGCTTGGAGCTAAGGAGTCAGGAACAACAGCTGCTAAAGACAATACTCAGCGATTTGTGTCTGTTGCAGACTGTTATTTATAGTCACAGGAAGATCGCGTCATTGAAAGGGACGTGGCCTAATGAAGGGGGCGTGGCCTATTGAAGGGTGTGTGGCCTAATGACGCAATCGCGAGTAAAAAAAAAAACAAAAGTAAAAATGAAAGCCTGACATTATCCAACCGAACACTTCTATTCCTTTCTTCGTGGAAGTGGATGCATCCGAGACCGCCGTAGGGGCCGTGTTGTCACAAAGGCATGGGGAGAAGGCTCTCTTACATCCGGTGGCCTTCTACTCACATCGTCTAACCCCTACCGAATCACGTTATGACATCGGGGACAGAGAACTTTTGGCCATCAAACAGGCATTGGAGGAATGGAGGCATCTGTTGGAAGGTACGGTGCATCCAGTCACTATATACACAGACCATCGTAACCTCGAATATCTGAAGAGGGCTAAACGTCTCCGACCCCGACAAGCGAGATGGTCCCTCTTTTTCACCCAATTTAATCTGCATATAACGTTCAGACCAGGGGCTCGCAACACTAAGGCTGATGCTCTCTCACGGATCTATGACACCTCCCCTAAAGACCATACTACACCAGACACGATTCTTCCTTCATACGTCTTCTTGTCCACTCACACCGATCTGATGAAGGAAATACATACCCATTCAAAAAAGACGGTTCTTCCTCGCACCCGGGCTCCTATGCAGTCCCAAGGGGGATATTATCGATACCACGGTAAAATCTATGTGCCTGAACCTGTCCGAGTCACAGTGATGCAACACGGCCATGACTCCTTGTTATCCGGGACGGCGGGATCACCAAAACTATTGAACTCCTTCGTCGTCACTTTTGGTTGCCTACTATGAGGAAAGATATTATGACTTATGTTCGCACCTGCGATGTGTGCGCCAGAAACAAATCAACTCGAACAAAGCCGGCTGGCCTGTTATGCCCTCTCCCTGTGTCCTCTCACCCCTGGACCTCTATCTCAATGGACTTCATCGTAGATCTTCCTCCCTCGCATAAACATGACACCATAATGGTGGTGGTCGACCGATGTACTAAGATGGCTCATTTTATCCCCGTTATTGGAATACCTACCGCAGCTACTACTGCTTCCCTGTTTGTAGCTTCGATCTTCCGTTTACATGGCTTGCCTCAGTCCATCATCTCTGACCGGGGAGTCCAGTTCACTTCTCGTTTTTGGAAGTCCTTCTGCAAAAACCTTCGAATTAGTCCTGCATTGTCCACTGCTTTCCACCCCCAAACCAACGGGCAGACAGAGCGTTTGAACCAGATCTTGGAACAATACCTCAGGTGCTACACTACCCATTTGCAGGATGATTGGCTCTCCTTACTACCAACCGCAGAGTTCGCATACAATAACCATTATCAATCTTCAATCAAGATGTTCCCATTCTTTGCTTCGTATGGTTTGCACCCTGTGTCGATCCCCGGCATGATTTCAGACCCTTCTGTTCCCGAAGTCAGAGACAGGTTGTCTCGTATGTCTCGTCAACTGTCCATTCTCTGCCAGAATCTCAAGACAGCTCAGGAGACCCAAAAACGCTATGCCGACCGTAGACGCACTCCTCCTCCGACCTACGCACCAGGTGACAAGGTATGGCTTTCATCCACTCCGATTGGCCTGCCCTTCAAGAAAATTGGGTCCTCGCTTTCTCGGTCCTTACCCCATAGTGAAGATCCTCAGTCCCGTTGCGGTACGCCTGAAACTCCCGTCCTCCATGCGGATCCACCCGGTATTCCACGTCTCTCTCCTGAAACCTTACGTGGTTAACCCTTTCGCAGGACGGGTCTCGGCGCCTTCGGCCCCTGTTGTCGTGGATGGTAACGAAGAATACGTGGTTCAACAGATCCTGGACTCTCGTTGGCGTAGGGGGCGTCTGGAGTACCTCATCCACTGGCGCGGTTACGGTCCTGAGGAGTGATCCTGGCAACCAGTGTCCCACATTCACGCACCGGCTTGTTTACGTGCCTACCATCGGCGGTACCCCTCTCGCCCTCCGCATGATCGCGCCCGGAGGTCGCGCCTGGGGAGGGGGCTCTGTAAGGTCAGCAAAGACACCTCCCATCTCCCCCCTACCAGATCTGTCACCAGGAGGATCCCGCGATCGGGTCCTCGTAGCTCCAGTGTCCCTCGCCGTCGGATCCCCCGCTTAGTGCGCGCGCGGCAATGGCAACTCTCGCGTGCGCGCAACAATTCAGTAGCTTTTCTGTCCCAAGCATCGCTATGGAAACGGACAATTATGCCTGAGAGATTTGATGGTAACCGTGCTTCATTCTTAAGCTTTAAAGTGGATTGTGAATTGGTGTTTTCCCTGAAACCTCGGACTTATGCTAATGACTTTATAAGGGTCCGAGCAGCTATTAATCTGTTGTCTGGAAAAATTAAACAATGGGCACACGAAATGTTGCAGTCACAGAGTCCTTGCTGGATGGGATACTTTCATGACTGCCATGGAAGCACAGTGCAAGACTCCTAGCAAGACCGCTGTGCCTAAAACAACACCACGTCCCAGAGGATCCCAGATTCCCAGAAACAAAGGGAACCTGTATCAATACCACAACCCCGTACTGCCTCCTTATGCCCCTCCTCCTAGGGAGGTCCCAGAGCAAACCTACCTTCCTCGTGACTCAGATGAACCTATGGAAATAGGATTGGTCCAGCTCAAGGGGACTTGTGAAGAAAGAGACCGGCGAAGAAACCATGGCCTTTGCTTTTACTGTGGTGAAAGAGGGCACTGGATCTCACTCTGCCCAATTTCGCCCACATCGGCCAGAAACCGTTCAAGTTGGGATTAGCGCTTACCCATCCGGCCAAGTCTACGCCTCTGCCTGAGAAACGCCAAAGTCTCTGTCAATTTGGTCCACGCTCCGTGACACACGAGAGTACTCAGACCACAGTATTTAATGCAACCTGTGTTCCGCTAGAATCAGCTACCAGCACCCCTGAACAATCTCTACCTCCTGCTCCAGAAACATCTGTACCTCTACCTAAAAAGAATACTGTGCAAGCAAGCACCATCACCACTTCATGTCCAGCCAAAGAAGTTCTACCAGATTATTGCACTTATGCCTCAAATGGCACAGTAGTGTGCAAAGCAGAACTAGAGATGTTTGAGAAAGCATTAAAAGCACGAAATGCCTCTCCTGTGGGAACATCTAGAGCCAAGGCTACAATTGGTGCTTTGTTTCCAAATGATCTCTTGGAGGAGGACAGTTCTCCTGATCTTGAAAGCGATGAAGAAGAACCTAGTTACGCCCGGAGTGCGTTCTTAAGGGGGAGGTACTGTCAGGATCGCCACCGTGACATCCAGACTGCCAGACGTGGTCGCCCCAGATGCACCCAGCAGGGGATTTGAACTGTGGTTCTTCTGGACCGTATCCTGCTATTTTGCCTCTGAGCCATTTCAGAACTTTGAAATACTCCTGTTTATGTTTGTATTGCCTGCAGCACTAGGGGGCTGGACTTCACCAAAGGCTCAGACCTGTCAGTAACTCTCCAGCTGAATCACATACCTAATTATCAAGGTATAAGACACTGCCTCTCCCTAAGGGCAGTGTCAGTTCATTGACTCTGGATTCCTTGTTTGGTTCCTGT